>CM075005.1:29932181-30056069 GCA_037576675.1 Pangasius sanitwongsei
ATATATATATATATATATACATAGACACACACACACACACACCAGACCAAATACACGCATAGGTGAGGTAGAACGTGCAAGAGCAATCTTCTCATTTAGATAAATTATCTTATTAGAAATACCTCTTAAGGATCTCTTTGGTTGGATAGATGCTAGATGCAACATGGACGAGGTAGGATGTGCAGAAGAAATATGTTCTTAGAAGGAAAAAAAATTAGTTCCTCAGTTTATTGAGGGTTCTTATGTCTTATATGAATTCTAAGTTGAATTTTTTCTTGTTGTTGTTGTTGTAGGGTTCTACCTATTATGTTAAAGAGTTACCAAAGAACCCGTTAGGCTGCTAGGTACAACTCTTATTTCCAAGTAGTGAAGATGACCACAATATGGCTTTAAATGCTAGATGCAACATGGATGAGGTAGAATCTTTTAATTTTGGATGAACTTGTAAGAAACGCCTATTTAGAAAAAGGGTTCCTCAATGTTTCTCAAAGGACCTAGCTTCCTACATGGGTTCTGCTTGGACGCTTTTATGTTGTCATATTCTACGAAACATGTTAAATAGTTTCGCCAGAGAGACCAACCTTCCTAAGAGTGAAGTTGTTCATTGGCAAACATTCTGGACAATTTTCATTCTTCTGGGCAAACGAAGAAAACTTCATAATACCATGATAGTGGATTCTATGATAAAATGCTAGGCAGGATAGAAAAACCTAATATCCACCCGTTTCTGATCAACAGTACCTCGTTCGTTAGCTCCAGCCTGGTTAATAAGGCTGAGTAGTTATAAGCTCTAGCCTTTCTGACCTGACCTTTGGCTTGTCTGTGTATTGGCAGCTCCGTGTTCGTGCCGTGCCGTGAGATGACCGAAGTGATGATCAGCAGCACTCCAATGGAGGACATACGGCTCAGCCCAAGCAAAGACCGCCTCACTTTCCAGGTACCCAAAGTTTCGATCCTGCTTCACATTACCACGATCTTAGAACACCACAACAATAACCTAAAAAAAAATGGCATAGCCATTCTTATCACTTCAAGAAATAGCTCATTGCATCCACACCTAAGTCATTATGAGATTCTCAGGCCAGGTTTTCCACTGTGGGCTTCCTTTCAGAAGTGAAGGTTGCTGCTTTCCAAAATAAGATCAGCTCCACAGAGGAGATTTGTCATTAGGTGCTTTTCCATTTCTCAAAATGTAAACAAATTTCTGAAATTTGAATCATTTTTGTTTTTCCATTCTGAAAAAGAGGAACAGGATGGCACCAAAACGCGCTCACTGGCTGTACGTATGCCTGTACTAAATTATAATGTAAGCACTGTATCGTTCATTATTAAAGCAGAGGTGCCAATATTTAGCTGTAGCAGTCAAGGGTTTGGCCCTTCGCTACGGCGATACGCGAAGCGTCTGAAAACTACGCTTTTCTGCTTTTTCAACTAAAGCAGCAGAACAAAATGGCGGAAAAGCCAAATACACTGATGCTGAAACAGCACGGGCTGTGAAGGCTGCATCAGATTATCAAGGTGAATTTGAGTCTTCCGAGCCAATAGAAAACAAGAAGGCGGGACTGTGGTCTGACTGGGCAGTAAAAATGGCGTGGCTGCTCATTATTACTTTCGTCTTGTTGTTTGCTTACTGTTACTTGACAGACATCTGAAAAATAAATACCTTTTAAAATAAATTCTGTTTCGTCCACCAACATATGCTAGGGTTTTTGTGGTGATTTTTTTTTTTTTTTTTTTTTTTTTTGTCCAACACAGTATCGATTTTGGAGGTTAATAATGTCACCTTTAGACACACCTGCTATGTGGTCATGTGTGGTCTTTCTCTTCATCCCTACACCAAGCATATGAGCTATTTTATGATGTTAAGGCTCCAGTAATGCAGTAAGTAACGCAGTCCTAATTAGCATATTACCCAGACTGCCGTTTCAGAGGGCACTTTCTCATTCTGCGCTGCAGGGAAATAAAACTCGGGTCTTCTCTTCTCTTCCCAGCTGCACTCCTCCGGGGCCTGCTTTCTCGTTTTCTCTCTTTTTCGGTACACTCTTGGGCTATTTAAAGACTGTCTGTGTGTGTGTGTGTGTGTGTGTGTGTTCATTTTTTTTTTTTTTTGTGATAACTGAGGTGCTGAACCATGCAAGGATTTGATGCCGCCATCACAGCTCATATAAAATCTGACAGTCATACAGGCCGCTGATGTTTTCTCTCGTTTCTCTGAGAGAGATGAGCCTGGAAGGACTGCAGTAGTCCTGTGATGCACTCTGACTGCTTCAAGAGAAATTTATGAATACATTCAGTCTCGTGGCATCGTTTCATGTTCCGCACAGACGCCTTGTCCTTGACGGACTCTAGTTTTGGCTACCCAGGACCGACCCAAGAACACAGCTGTGTGTTTGAGTTTCGAATAAAACACTTCGAGATGTGCTGTTACGGGACGTTAATGAGTGTCAGGATACCAGCCAAAAGTTCATTACTTTTTTAAATAACAGCATGTCCTTGAAAGTTGCCCATGTTGTGAAATTATATTTGTTAAAGAATGTTTGTGGTTACATTTAATAACAGTTGTTCGTCTCTTTTTCCCCTTTCTCTTGCCCTTTCATCTCAGCCCGTATTTGAGCTCATATTTGAAAGATAGTTCCCTTTCTTTCTTTGTTGTTTGTTTTTTTTTTTTTCCCTCCCCTCAAAATGGAAATTAGAGATGGCTTAGCTACCGCATCTTACTTCCACAGCCTCTCTTCTGTTGGGCCTCTTTCCCAGATGGTGACATCCCTACCCCTTCACTGAAACAGACAGAGCTAAAAATATGACTCGGGGCCCATCCAATTCTCAGGCGAATTGAAGCTTTTGGGCATGTTCTTCATCCCAAGGCCAGGAACGAAGGATATAAATAAGAAATCCGAGTGTGCGTGAGAATCTGCGGGAGACAGTTACAAGTCATGTATGCCCTTTCCTGAGCAATGTTTCAACCTTAAGCCGGGTTCTCAGGCAATTTCATCTCTCTGTGACGCACACAGAACTCGCACACACGTCGAATTTCGTCTCTCCGTGACGCGCACGCTCATTACTTCTCCTGTTCTGCTACTAACAGTGTTTTGATAGTTTTCAGGGTTTTGAAGAGCGTTTTACTTCTGTACACTGTTAAAGGTTTCTCCTTGGGGCTGTGATGACATGCAGCTTGAAATATGCTGTAAGATTTTTAATAAGGGGACGTTTTGAAAAGGTGAAAATCTGAAAACAAGGTGTTCTTACACATCTTTAAGAATAAAAATGAGGCTAAGGCTAAGTGAGTTTGGGGGGGAAAAAATGCCGGCAGTGTGGATGCCTATGACCGTTGGAAATATAACAGCATTAACACAGTAGTCGCAGAAATCAAAGTCATGGAACAAGAACTTTAGCACTACAATAGAATATTTCTGACACATTATGTTGAACAAGAAAAACAGCTAGAGCCGTTCTTATAGAAAATGTGTCAAGACCTTCAGAGCAATCCGAATGGCGAATTTAACAGCGCTGTGGGATAAGTAAAGTTGTAAGCTGATACTGTGACGTACTGAAACCGTGATATTGTGCTGGAAGATTCACGTAGTATCAATTTATCATACCACTGCAGCCCCATTTCACATACACCGTATAATGTGGAAACTTTTTGTTATAAATTGTCTGGTTCTGGAACCGTTTAAACTGTGACACTTTAATAAGCACAACCAAAGAAAAAAAATGCCATTTTTCCATCTCGCTCTCCTCGCAGATCTTTCCGGATCCTTCGGACTTCGAGCGCTGCTGCAAGCTGAAGGACCGCCTTCCTTCCATCGTGGTGGAGGCGACCGAGGGCGAGGTGGAGAGCGGAGAGCTGCGCTGGCCTCCCGAGGAGTTCCTGATCAGCCAGGGAGAGGAAGATGAGGAGGAAGATGAGGAGGAGGAGGAAGAGATTGACGGGAACGTACAACAGGGACAGCAAACGCAAAGAAAGGACTGATGCATTCGGTCATTTAAGAGTCCTTCAGTGAGAAGGGGACGAAGAGGAGGAAAGTGACGAGATGCCGATACCGATCTCGAAA
Source organism: Pangasius sanitwongsei (assembly GCA_037576675.1). NCBI lineage: Eukaryota > Metazoa > Chordata > Actinopteri > Siluriformes > Pangasiidae > Pangasius > Pangasius sanitwongsei. The sequence goes on from CM075005.1 coordinate 29,936,237, forward strand.
CTGATCTCACACCTGGTGCTAAATTAAAGCTTCACGAATATTGGCCCACAGATTATCAGTACCCTCACGTCATGCACTCTCACATTCACTTAGTCAAATAATCTCACATCGAGTTCCTTTTAAGCCTCAACACAAGCCAGCATCGTCACCCATCATAACGCATTCTCGTCTCTCACTCGCTCTCACGCTCCTTGTTTTTGCACACACACACTTTCTCTCACACATAAATATCCATATATAATTATGCATATGCTCATCAGTGACTAAGAAGGACTTTGGTTCCTGGACTTTTTTTTCCGACAAGGGCAAGATCCCTCATGAAGAACTTAGAGATGATCGTACAGAGCCAGTGTTTCTTTTTTTTTTTTTTTCTCCCCTTGGATAATAATCATAAATGTATTGATTTTGGAGGTTAGTAATGTTAGGTGACTGTACAGGGTTAAACCGCACTGGCGTTTGGACTGTTCACTTTTCACTGCTTGAAGAATTATTTTCCAAACTGCAGCGATAATAATTTTCGCGTTCGAACCGCAGGTTATGACACACAGCGAAATGGAGCTGTGAGGCTTATTTAGCACTGAAGCTATCAACTATGAAGGATGTTATTGCTAATTCTGGTTTAGCATAGTCACTTTCTTTTCCCCTCAGAACAATTTTCCATTTAATACTGTATGTAAATAATTTTTGTACGCAGAAGTAGTCATTTTCACTGTGAATATCTGCATGTAGTTGTCTGTCTTTGTACATAGATGGGTTTCTTTTCAGCTAGCTAATGATAGGCGCTCATTGGGAGTTAACAAAAATGCAAATCAAATACAATGATTTAATGCTAATCACATTCTTCTTTCTCCTTCTGTTTAGACATCATTCATTACATTGAGAGTAAAAAATTCATATTTGGGTCCAGAATGTGATTGAAATAATCTTCTTCCCTCAGTGGAAAGGTTACAGAAGGTCACCTTGGCACTGAGAGCACATTTGTGTATTGACATAATGTCTAGCCTTTATTTTCATTTTTGGTCTGTTTCTTGTCTACTTCCTGGCTATGTATAAAGGCTTTGGTCTCAGTCTAGCTGTGTGTATGCGGGTGTTACGAGGGTCAAGTGTGTTAAGTAAGTGTAAGGGTCCTCTGTGTGAACTGCCTGTAGATTTGCTCTGTATTTTGTGTACAGCTCAGGGAGAATAGCTGCCATTTTGTCTTGGTTTTGATTTTTCCCCTCTTTACCATTTTTTTTTGTTGTAAATAAACATTTGGAACATACTTTAGTACTCTGTTGTATTTTGTGTGAATGTGTGAGGTAAAACCACTAAATGTTAGGTTCTTTTGTGAATGTGTGAGGTAAAACTAGGAAATATTTGCGTTTTATATGACTGTGAGGTAAAATTAGTATATGTGAGAATTTTGTGTGAATATGTGAGGTAAAACTAGCAAATGTTAGCATTTTGTGTGAATGTGTGAGGTGAAACTAGGAAATACGTGCATTTTATGAGTGTGTGAGGTAAAATTAGTAAATGTGAGAATTTTCTGTGAATACGTGAGGTAAAACTAGCAAATGTTAGCATTTTGTGTGAATGTGTGAGGTGAAACTAGGAAATACGTGCATTTTGAGTGTGTGAGGTAAAATTAGTAAATGTGAGAATTTTGTGTGAATACGTGAGGTAAAACTAGCAAATGTTAGCATTTTGTGTGAATGTGTGAGGTGAAACTAGGAAATGTGGGCATTTTGTGTGAGTGTGTGAGGTAAAACCAGTAAATATGAGCTGTGTGTGTGTGTGAGAGAGAGAGAGAGAGAGAGAGGTAAACCTAGGAAATGTGAGCTTTTATTGTGAATGTGTAAGGTAAAATAATGTGAACATTTTCTTTAAATGCGTGAGGTAGAATGGTTACCGTAAGAGGTCGTAGTTTAAGAGGACGGGGCAGTTTTTATGCCCCTTGTTTTCTTCTTTTTGTTCAGTTCAGCATGTAAAACAAATCTTAAAAACTTTCAGTTTCACTTCCTTTTGCAGCAGCTTTAAAGCAATGTGGCTTGACTTCCTGCAAAACATTGTGTGTGTTCTGTGCACGGTATTTGAATGCATACTGTATTTAGTTGCACAAACCGCATTGTGCCTTCCTGCCTTCCCAAACTTACCTCGAGCCTTGCATGCTTCCTCTATGCAAGCTGAGGGCTTTCACATTTGCATGTCTTTTGTTTCTCATAAAGCCCTTGACCAGGGGGTCAGCTGTCTGGTCGGCTCCAGATGAAATGCAGTAGTTACAGTAGTTAACAAAAGCCGTTTTTGCTTTAACATGGCAAATGCACAGGTTTGTGATGTTTTGGTCCTAAGGACATGACCCCACGAATGACATTGTAAGAAAAAAGTAGTCTACACTAGTTAAGCAGATTTGGAGTCTGTATTAGTTTAAAAATGGAATTTCCATAAACCTTTCCTTTAATAGTTACATACTTTACCAGTAATAAAAATGAGTGTCTTTCCTTTCTGTATTTTTATAGCTTTGCACAAGAATTGTCCAACCCTGTGCCTATTTCTATTTTGGACCTATGTGTCTTGCAATGCAACTGACATTAGCCTCCACTGGTGTCTTATGATTCCTACAGATTTATCAGCATTTCCCAAGCCACTTTTTCTGTGATTCAATAACATGCACGTGTTGTGCCAGGTGCATTCAGCCTGAAATAGCAGTCTCAGTGAACCAGAAAAAAAAGAATAATTTGTAGGGGTAAACCAGCTATTTTTTTTTAAACCCGGTCTCTGAGGACCCAAAGCCGGTCGGCAATTTTTATTCCGTTCCAGCAACTGAGCAGACACACTAGACAATCATCACTGATCACTTGACTCGGGTGTGAACAGAGATGCAATGGAGCAAGAAATAGACTACATTTTACAACAGATTACAGGTTAGCCTAAGTTTGTTGCAATCTCAATTCTGATTGGACAGAAGGTTGAGTAATTTTATGTAACAGTAACTCAGACAATAGTATTGGCTGTAATTCAAATCACAGGTTTATATCGTTCTAATACCCTGTAATATGGTACATGCTCTGCATAATCTCTATTATTAAACTAAAATAATAGAAAAAATTATTTAATTTCAAATTTCATTGATATGGGGAAGTTTTCAGTAAGGTGACATTTTCTGTAATATGTTTGTATCAATATCTGAGGTTAAAGTTGTAAATGTGAGCTTTTTCCGTGAAAGTGAGGTTAAACTTAGTAAATGTGAGGTTTCTGTGTGAATGTGTGAGCTGAAACTAGTAATCAACTTCAGGGTGACAGGAATTCCACATCATGTTGGGCCACATCACAGCACCCCGTCATTGATTATTTTCCTATAAGAGCATGAACACAATGTTTTATTGCTTACTTAATATTTATATCCATGTACATTTAGAATGTTCCAAGTTATAGATTACAAATTAAGATGAAAAGGTTTCTCTGTCAAATATTTATCATGCAGGAAAAACTGAAATCTTGAAAACTTTTACACACACACACACACACACTACTTTAGTATAGGATATTCCTATACTGTATGAATACCTACATACAGTATATGAATGACATTTATTTCACAAAGTAGCATGTTACAAAAACAAATCTATAAAAGCTAGCACGTCTGCTAACTGGCCAAACACGAGCGCCGAGAGTCTGACATTTTGCCCATGATGTCTGTGTGTGTGCATGTGCGTCTATGTGTGTGTGTCTGGTTAAGTAACAGGTTAGAGAGACGGATCAATTGAAGAGTGACTCAGTTCCATGCTGAGGTCTTCAGGTTACTTCCTGGAAACGTTGAGTGGACATTCCACCCCGATAAAGACACCTCCTGGTTACACACACACGCAAAGCGCACACGCACAACCCAGCTGAGTTATTTATGCAATGGACAGTGTTACAGTTCACTCAGGCGGTCCAAAATCGCCTCATCATGATGTTAACTCTTAGACTGTGTGTGTGACAGAGTGAAGGAAATAATAACACTGTGTAGTGTGCATTCAGCAGTTTTGTTTCTTAAAGACAATGGTGAAATGAATGAAAAAGCAATCTCTGACTCTCAAAGAAAACCCTAATCCTAAAAAAAACTGTTGAGTTTCATTGTCTACTGAATTGATCCACAAATTAAAAATAATTTTATGTTTAAGATCACAAATCAGTCACTAATAGATCCTTGCAGAGTGAAAACTCCATTTCAAATGTTCTCAAATTTTGTAACTTTAAGTTAATCTTAACTGTGTACATACATACATTCTGTCTGTGTGTGTGTGTGTACATGAGTGAGTGAGTAAATCTAAGTCTCAGAGTGACATGGACATTAAGAGTGTGTGCATGTGTTTGTTTGGAGGAGAGTGTAGACAATTGTGTGTGTGTGTGTGTGTGAGAGAGAGAGAGAGAGGAGGAGGATGTGGACAGTCTCTGTGTGGTTTCAGAACCACATGGACAAGGAGTGTGTGTGTGTATGCGCGCGCGTGTGTTTTAAATTATTCTCAGGGTCATAGTGCTCAGTCACTGATAGCTCTTCTCTCTCATTCCCAGAATTCTTTCCAGTGGAAACAATCTGCCACTGATCCTTGTCTCTCAACACACACACACACACACACACACACACACCCTCTTGCTCACACTTTCCAACCTGTCATCCGTGTTCACACACTTACACCCTGAGCTGTCCTCACACACAGAGCAGCACCCGCTCGCCACAAGTACTGCTTTATATAGCGGCTGGCCACACACACACACAGTACATATACAATCTCTCTCTTTTTTCTTCCTGTTTCTCTTTTTCTTTCTGCCTTTCATTTTGTCTCTCTATTTCTCTCTAGTTCCTATCTATCTATCTATCTAGTTCTCTTGGAATTTCTATATTTCCATTTCTATATTTCCTTTCACTGCCTCTCCTTGGTTGTCATGCCTCTCTCTCAGTCTGTCATGCTCCCTGTCTCCGTCTGTCTGTATCTTTTGTTCCTCTCTCTATCTTTAGTGTATAAAAATCTATTCCAGCCCTTAATGATAGGTTTTAAATGTCCTTGGATTGATTGGGTTTATTTCATCATGAAGGCTTGTCACTGATCCTGACAACATGTCTCTCTCTCTCTCTCTCTCATACACACACACACACACACACACACACACAGATAAAATTACCACAAGCTTGTTAACATGTCATTCAGTCCTTCAGTTTTCTATATATTACATGACAAGAGTCAATTTAGTAGTGGAAAAACCTCATCTCGTGTATATAAGCAGCAGATTAGGGCACTATTTTGGCTTGTACGCTTACTTTTTGTTGTACACGCCTACCCTATTAGCGTACCTTGTAGGTGTTCAGTTACAGACTAAAGCTCATCTTTTTTCCATACACAGTGTGTGTTACTGGTCCTCTAAACCAGCAGCAGTGTCACACATAAGATCCAGTAATGGCTTTAACAAGTGACCCCAACTATAAGCAGACACATTTAACACTTTTAACTGCACTGAAATGTGATGCAACAAATGCTTGTGTGTGTGGGTTTTTTTTTTTTTCCCAGCAGCCTTTACCAGAGGGACCTACTTCTAACTGATCATTAGAAATAGGTTTCTGATAGAGTGATAGAGTTGTCTGGTGAAAATGCTTGTAATAATCATAATTTACCATCCTGATTATGAGGTAGTTTCTTCACATCATTCGCTGGAGGTGTATCATAAACACTAGATGACTGGTTTTTTCTTAGTATTCAACAAGCAAAAAAAAAAGAAGGGAAAAAAAAAGGTCATTACACCATTTTGTATTCCTGTTTTTGTATCTAGGCACTCGTATGTTACTAAATAAAACTCTTCACCTGTATGGTGCTGATATCCTGCTATTTACACTACGTATGGAATTTTTGTAGGAAAACATTCCAGGGTGTGCTGTTATAGGAAATCAATCAACTTATATCTGCTTTATAGCTGCTATAATGTAAGTGATAACATGAACTAAGTTGTTTCATGGATGTTCCACAGCATTAAAACTATAAAAGGATAAAAAAGTATGATATGTTCTTTAATAAATAAATTTGTTAGCATTGGTAAATTGCTTAAGAGGATTGTAAGAGGAATAAAACACTTAAGGATGTGCAGTCATTGGAAAATAATCAACTTCACGGTGGTAACTTTTCGTATTGGTCCTCATCACACAACCTCACCATTGATTATTTTCCTATAAGTGCTCGCCCCGTTGTTTTTTTTATTCCTTCCATATTTAACCAGTGGGTCTTTCTTTTACAGCAGCTTGCGTGAGGGTTTTAATATGCTAATGCCATAATCTCCACACTTCCTCCACTGACACTGATATAAATAGGAATTCACTGTCGTCTGCTGATTATTTATGCTTAAAGAATGTTCTGGAAAAACTAAGTCCTTAAGAAACAAAAAAAAAGAAAGAAAGAGAGACAGAGAAGGGAGGTTTATGGGTCTTTTATCTGAATATCTTCACCCTGTGAATGGATATTAAATCCAAATTAAACGGGTCGAACATCACAGAAGTAAACTAGCCCAAGGATACAAAGAGAAATGGAATACTTCAGATTGGAATGCAGATTAAGAGTAAAGATAAATTTTGATTATGGCACTTCGCAGGCACACTTCTCTATGCTCCTCTCCCAAAAAAAGAGAGAGGTCACAGGTCACGAGAATGTTAAAAACACCAAATTCTTTCCGACGAAGCCTTGTTAAAGTGCTATCAATAGCCTGCTTTTAAAATAAACCCAAGACAGAATGTCCGAAGTTGAAAAGAAAACATTCTCTGTAGCGTTTCTTAATACGCAGTTTCCTGCCTCCTGTGCGCACACACACACACACACACACACACGCACGCACGCACACACACACTTCTTGTCCATGTGTCTCTAAAACCACACAAAGACTGTCCACATCCTCAAAAGTTCATGTTCTGTGTGGGATTAAAACACACATCCACAAAAAAAAAAAAAAAACGCTGTCCACATCCTCATCCTCACAAGCATGTGCACACACTCCTAATGTCCTTGTACCTGAGACTACATTCACACACACACACAAACACACACGCACACACACCCATTATGTTTACACAGCCAGGGCCAGGATTTAAAACAAAAATCACAGTTGAAAGTATATTTTTCTAGGTATCATAATATTTTAGCCAAAAACCTGGTTGCCTCTGCAGGGAGGTTAAAAACTTGGCTATAGCTTGATCAATGTAAAAGCAATTAAGCACAAACTTGCATTCAATTAGCACAGAAATGTTTGCAGGACCCAAAATCGGTACTAGGTCACTTTCGCTGACTTTCATAGTCACATGAGAAGCATTAGTTCTTAATTCATCATTACTGGTGGGACGATACATCGGTATATCAGTGTACCGTGGTAAAGAGATTTAAAATAGTTATACTGTTAGCTTTATGCTCTAACACTGTAAGTACAAGTAATGATGTCAGAAAAATATTTCCATATCTAATACATCACAAAATACAGCCAATTGACCCGAGAGAAAGCAGGCAGTTTAAAAGTAATACAAAGTTCTATATGATATAATACCCTTAAAGATTCCTCGGTTTGTCCCAAGATTCTGTGTAGAAGCCTACTACCTTTAGTAACTCCTATAGAAACCTAGAACTTTTAACAGTCCAAAGAATTCTGGAGGAACCACTTTATTATGAGGACGTGTACTACAAATCAAATTTCCCGCCCTCTTTTTTCTTTTCATTCAAACCGCATAAGGACACAGAGCCTCGGGTTGAACTGAGCTCACAACCGGAAGTTTGTGAGTTCCAATCCCATGACTGATGGAAAGTTGGGTCTTTGAGTTCTTTAGAACCTTTCTTTCTCAACTTCTCACCTCAGACTATAAGTCTCTTTATAAGCATAAAAGAATGAGCGAGTGCATGTTGCGAATTCTTTGGGCCTCTGCACGTACTTCATTAGCGGAGTCGATGTTGTGGCAAGGAAAAGAATTAGGGTTTGAACGGTCTGTGAGAGCGAAAGCAAACGGCAGAAAATGTGCTTGTGTTATTGTTTGCATCCACTTTGCATAATCAAGGTTGGCTGTTGCGTACGTAAGACGCATTATTTATGCTTTTATGTTGGTTATGTGCTGTGGCAGAATACTAAATAGGTAAGACGAGAAGCCAATTTTAGTCATACCCCTTGCTATTACACCATGTATGGTAACATTAGTGCTGAACATCAACCATCTTTAGCCTGAAGGATTGTTTTTCATTATTTTGGTGCATTCCACTTTCGGAGTTCAGGAAAAGAGGAGAGACTTTATGCTGGTGCAGACTGGCATTAAATCTGTCAGACTTTGATTCGACCTCTCGGGACAAAATGTTAACCCTGGAGTGGTTTATAGATAAACTTCTCAATCCCCTACAGATAAAGGCACATGCCAAAGCAACCAGGTCATGGAAAAGTCTCGAGTCTGGCGAAGAGCTGGGGCCACACGTGTACACGTGGACACACACTCTTAACACACACATACATCCTTTGGTGCTGAGATAATGTGATGGCAGGATTGGTCCCTATTAAAAGGGTTTATTTGTCGAGCTGTCCATTTTTCCATTGCCCTTAAATGGAGTGCTATGATAACTCATGGAGGTCCCGGTTATACAACCACTTCCAGTCTTCCATTTGCTCTCTGGATGAGACGGAGAACAGCGCAAGAAAATATTTGCTCAGTGTCTGCATGGGCTAGTTAATAGACTTTTCTAACCCTTTCAACATTCATCAAGTGTAATTTTAATAGACTTCTCCGACCCTTTCCACATTTGTCACTCTCTTAAAAGTCCAGAGTGCATGTGCCATGATAACAATCTTCTGGATGATGTTAAAAAAAAAAATCTAAAGGACAATGTGAACTTTGTTTTTTTATTACAAGAGATATTTTTAGTTCTGAGAAATATCACAGCACTCTTTAAGTACTCCTCGTAAACGTCTTACTTCCGAGTTTGGAGGTTTTGCGACGTCCAACCTTCAAAGCCAGGAATAAACAACAAACATGTGTGTGAGTACCTGTTATTTTAAACAGTTCTCAAATTCTCAAAGTGCCGTCTGTGATTTTTGACGATTGCTTTTTCCGCCATCAGTATTTTCGTTTTAAATCCAGGATTCTGATTGGTCAGTGTGTTGACCAATCAACACACTAATTTTCTATAACAGCAGCTCTGGCAGTAGTGCAGCTGCAAATTCATATAATAACATTATATAACAAATGTATAATAATTGATATAGTGAAGTTTTCTGTAAGGATATGTTTATTTAGCATGTATGGAAGGAGTCTCCAGTGTCAGCACTTTGTAACAGTCGGTAACTTTTTCACAACGATCAATCACTGATCACCACTGTACCTAATGATCAATCACTGATGACCCACTGTTTCCCAATGACCAATCACTGATCACCACTATACCTAATGATCAATCACTGATGACCCACTGTTTCCCAATGACCAATCATTGATCACCACTATACCTAATGATCAATCACTGATGACCCACTGTTTCCCAATGACCAATCATTGATCACCACTGTACCTAATGATCAATCACTGATGACCCACTGTTCCCAATGACCAATCATTGATCACCACTGTACCTAATGATCAATCACTGATCACCACTGTACCTAATGATCAATCACTGATGACCACTGTTTCCCAATGACCAATCACTGATTTGCCCTACCCTCTCACTTCTTCGTTCTTCACTTTAAACTCTCTTCTTTGAGATAGTAATAAAAACAAGTAACTGTTTCCTTCCTGCCTACTCACTCACTTTTTTTTGTTTGTGTTCTTGACAGATTTTATAGTATTTTGTAAATACATAAATTTGAGTGAATATGACTTATTTCTACAAGAAAAACATTAACAAAACAAATAACTAAGAAATAAAGACATAATCTATTATTTTCTATTCTGATAAACTCTATTCTATTTTATTATAAGTGGAAAAAATTTATAATTTGATATGCCAGTGATCACGACGAATAAATTAACATGCAAATTAGTCTGTCATCTAACGACTTCTAGTGACTTTTTGTGTGTGCTTTAGCTACTTCTCTCAGAAAAGAATGGGCAACACTGGAACTAACTTGTCTCGCAGACGTTCCACAACTTTAAAAGTAACTATAAACTGATCAGAAGTACAACTTGTTACTTCTTACTTGTAATCCCTGATAAACTGCTGTGTTATAAGAGGCTCAAGGCCAATCTACTGCCAAGTCTTCACTTCATGGCAGAGACAACCGGGTTTAGGGCTGAAATACCATGGTACTGGATGTGATGGAGGTGCAGCAGGTAGCACTGCTACCTCACAGGTCCAGGGTCACCGGTTTGACCCTGATCTCGGTTTTTGGTGTGTCTGGAGTTTTGCATGTTTTGCTCATGCCTGTGTGGGATCCATCGTGATCCTGACCCGATAAAGCTCTTACTGATCTGAACAGTCTTGCTACGATGGCTTAGGACTACAATTGCCACGAACAGTTTTGTCTCCATCAGTGAACAGTTGATAACTTCAACAAAATGAACTTCATGTGAAAACTATAATGAATTTCCTGGTAATACAATTGTACTTTTTGACCATGTAGTACACAGTTAAAGGAGGGAATTTTTTATAATCGCACTATCCGTTGTCGGACAGGTGGGGATGGGTTCCCTTTTGAGTCCGGTCCCTCTCAAGGTTTCTTCCTCATGCGGTCTCAGGGAGTTTTTCCTTGCCACTGTCGCCCCTGGCTTGCTCTTTAGGGATAAATTTTTAAGTTTAAAACTTATATCCTGAATTTATATCTTTCTATAAAGCTGCTTTGTGACAATGGCCATTGTTAAAAGCACTGTGCTGATAAAACTGAATTGAATTACTGAATATGAATGAATTAATGGAAGAATGAATGGATGAATGAATAAATATTCCCATTCACGTTGCTGGTACCCATAAAAGACATATGATAACTTCTCAATCCATTTCCCCCCATTTTTGTGTCAAATTTTAACTTTACGCAATAATTTATGGCCGTTGTCTTGAAGGAAATGAGGGGTGCCAGTACTTTTGGACTTGACTGGCTACCAAACGGCGGCCCCTACTGACTACCAGCACGTGTAATAAGAAGATTAAGACCATGGCGGCCACCACAAGCTAAACATCTTGGAGATTTACATCTTCTTAACTCTTAACAAGCGCCATGTCTTCAGTCATGAGGGGAGAAAAGATTTTTTAGCTGAACTAAAGCTCGCTGAAGATGTTCTGCCTCGCTACGTATCCGCATTACTGCTTAACGCTAACTACCTGGCTAATAGGTGACTCGCTAGCTTGATGTTACGTATGCGTTTATTTATTTAATACAACATGACATTATTCCTGAATTAAAACGTCGAGATATAACATTATCTCACATTTATACATTTCGGGTGCTATATGTTTTTGTTATGCGTGTCAACGCAGTATTTATGTGAAAATTAGTTGTGGAATCTGTGCTAGGTACTATGCTGTTAGCCACCTAGCTACCCAGCTAACAACACCCTTCGCTTCCGTGTTGCCATCAAACCGGAAGTTTGAAAAACCACAGATTCAGGTGAGTTTAAGATATTTTGTAATTTAAATTACTTAACTTCCGTTTTAATGTAGACTAACTAATGTCTAATGTGCATTAACCTGAGCTAACTCGCTAGCTACTGTCAATAGCTTGCTCTGTAAATAGCAAGGGTTGCTTAGCTACCTCAGCCTCCTGGCTACTTAGCAGGAGTTAACACTAAAAAAACAAAACATTAAACTCTTGAGATTATTTTCAAGGCTTCAAGGATTTTAAAATAAACTGGAATCAACCTAACGTAGGAATTTAGCAAAATTAACCATGCTAACAATATATAATATAAGGTTTTGCGTTAACCTCGTTAAATGGCTAACGCTACATTAGGGCTCAGTCCCAAATAGCTCTTTTTTGTCAATATAGTGGACTATATAGGGTGGAGAAAGCAGCATGTTATTCCTAATGTGTGGCTCATATATAGGCAGTATGGTGCCATTTGGGACACTAATGAAATCCAGTAAGCTTCTACGGCCACACTGTCATTATTTTGAAGGATTTCGAAAGTTAATTCAATTTAACTCTGTTTGTTATTCTATAACATTTTATAGCCAAGTTGTCAGCTTCAGACATTTAAATTTTGAACTATCATATCATGTAGTCCATGTTCAACTTTCTCTAAACATTTTAAACAAAAGTGATGTGTTTTATAATCTGGGCAGCTGAATAAAAAAATAATGTTTTGGTTTTTAACCATTATGGCTCTGTCCTAAATAGCTCCCTAATTTCTGAACAAGTGAACTATGTCGAACGGTATGAAATAGTGGCTTTTCAGCTAATGGCGCTGTATTAGGTACGAGGTGTTTGAGTCTATATAGGCCATACTGAGTATCAGGTCTTTAGCTACATCCACCATGTGGTTACACTTGCTGCCCATTTTATGTTGGTGTTCTGCTATTTGAGACTCTATATTTATGTCCAGTAGTCTATTTAGGTATTGGTTGTGACCAGGTTTTCCATTGCTGTGTTATTCCAGATGAAAAAAACTAGGTACGGTCCAAATGTCCAGATTATTGTACTTTTTAACTGCACTTTTTTTGGACTGATGTATCACATTTTAACAAACCGCACCAAAGGAGCGCCAACTTCAGGGAAGTCCGATTTTCCTCCTGAATGACTTGACCAGTGAATTTGTTCCCAAATGAGCAACGAGTAAGAAACCTTAAGAGGAACCAGAGTCAAAAGGGAGCCAGTTCTGTTCTGGGTGACACCGGCTAGTGCGATTTCTAAATCATTACAGAGGAAAGGCAGACTGTACTGAGTGTGCTGAAAGGATGTACAGAATGAGGATCAGAGTCCTGGGATGAGCATAAGACAGTCTTTATGATTACAGCAGCGGCTGTAGGTACAAAGCTGCAGCATCCAGTTTCTTTAGGGTAGCCATGTATTCGATTCATAAGGTGACGATTCAGTATTTGATGATACAACTGCTACGATACAATGCGATTTGTTTTAGTAGCCTGTGATCGACCAGGCTAGGCCAACCATTCATTTGCGAATAATGATGAAAATGTCAGTTACAGTTCTTTTTCGATATTCAAACATTGCCTTTTAAATTGATCCGAATCGCCATATCGTTACACCATTAATCCGTATGGAACCTTCCAGAACAGCAGAAGGTGAGTCACAAGTGCAGAAGTAAAGCATCAGGATGAACAGCCACGTCTTTAGCACACACGTCCTGTTCAAGAGGCAATAAGGGTGAAACTGTGCTGATGCCACAATTTCCAGCAAAATCAGCCACAGTCAGTGCTTTTATTACTCTCGTGGCCCTTTACTACCTGCATGGCACGGTTAGAAAGCGTGCACTTGGTATCATGACGAGATAAGACAAGGAAAAATGTCTTCATGCCTCGTGCACCCTCATGTGATAGTGACTAAGTAAATAAGATAGGTTTAGGAGTGCAAGTATTTTCATTTGTGTGAATACTGCGTGTAGGTGCAGGTCAGTAATCGGTTGTAATGATTCTATAACAGTATTGTCATCATGGATGGGTTAGAATTTTGGGGCGTTTTTTCATCCTGAGGTTAAGTCTGCGACATAGGAACAGCCTTCAAGAAAGGTATTAAAACATGCTGTTATAGGAAAATAATCAGCGATGGAGTTACTGCTGTCACCCCAAAGTTGATTGTTCTCCTTATAACTGCACATCCTGAAGTGTTTTATTCCTCATTTCCTACAGCAGTTTGCTAATTATAACCATTTTTTTTTTTAATTAAAAAAATGACAGTTTATATGGTTTAACCCCTCTTGAGTTCTCTCTCTCTCGAAGTCAGTAAGACCAAAAAAAACACGCAGCTTGTCATGTTCCCCGCAGCTTTACCTGTTCGACGAAGACTTTACCACGGAGGAAAACCCCCTTACTGTTACCAAGTTCAGACAACGGAGACTCCATCCACAAATATAAATCTCCTTGCAGAAAGCTTTACTATATACGGTTTTCTTTGTTAAATAAACAAATACATGCTTTTAAAATTTGATTGTTATTATTACTTTTAGAATAAATGGAGCATCCATCATAAGAGTCCCTGTTATTATGTACAAGCTGTTACTATAGAAACGATAACATATTAGAGACGAGCGCATTAATATAAAGCTGTATTACTGTCAGAGCTGTCGTTATAGAAAACCATTCAACACCTTCTGACCAATCAGAAAGGAGAACTCAGTAATGCTGCGGTGTAAATGAGGTTAGTTCATCGATCAATTCGAAAGGTTATAGCGTTGCTTATACGAAAGGTTATAGCGTACTTGAAGGACAAATCCTTTTCTCTGATACAATTTTGTGTTGATAAGCAATTAAAATTCAATATATATAATATTCAGTAACATTAGAGTGAGTGAATGAATGAATGAGTGTCCACTGACTATATTGTTTATATCTGCATCATGTTTGACTTTTTTGATTTTGAGACATTTACTTCCTGCACAGCGAGTAAAGACCTTTCGTGATTTCTGTAAGGTGTCTAAAGTCTCCTAGCGTTTTGGTTTGCAAATTATTCTTGTTTTATTGCTCCGTATAAGCTTTAAAATATATTATCATGAGCCATCGCCTCCATAAACAGATCAGCTAAGTTGGAAAATCATCTCGACTCTGTGGAGTACAGCAATTTCGCTTTCACAATTACGTGTACAGTCAGCACAATATCATCATGGAAGCGAGCCGAGCAAGGCTAATTGTCTGCATGGAAAAAGGCCGTAAATGCTATTTTGCCTCCCCTCTGTGCTTATTCAATTCCCAAGAAGAACACAACTGATTTGTAATTGCCGGGTATGTCTGCGAGAGAGGAAGGGAAACGCACTGAAATCAACAACACTGCTGCTGTTCAGTCTCCCAAGCAGACAGTTCATTCATCAGTGTTGATACAAATGTTGAATTTGTGAATGCAAAATGTTACAAAACTTGCAAAATCTTTAATATTGCGAAGAAAAAAAGCCTTTCTGAAGTTGAAAAGGTGGTGTAGCCTATTTACAGTAAGACAATGTCATAAACGGAAAGAATTCTGTAATAATACACTTTATAGTGCTGCGATGTTGAAGTCTCAATTCTGATTGGTCAGAAGGTGTTGGTTGATTTTCTCTAACGCGAGGAGTTTCTTGCTTTAGGTGCTATACACGGTCGCTCAGGGCCTCCAGACCACCAGGGGGCTCCATGATCTTTAACGTAGTTCTGCAGTAAGAAAATCACGCTTTACTCTGATTTGGACAAAAGGTTTACGTGTCAGGCAGTCACATGACGCCTCCTCCTCCTGGTGTGAAAAGAATAGAATTTGCGATTTGCGTAACTAAATTAGGTCAGACGCTCATGAAGTGTTCATATCTACCTTGGGTGGGGGGGAAAAAAAAAACGCAAAACATTTAAAGCCAAAGAGCCAAAACACCAGTAAGAAGTTAATGCAAATTAGTTGAACTTAGTCAATTTTTCAACTGTCTTGCTTCAACCTATTGATATAATTGAAATGGAAATCATTAGTAGCTAGCTAGCTAGTATCTAGAACTATTTATTATATGGTTCGGATGTTTTTATTTTATTGTTTGTTAACCATTTTCCTTCATCAAAGCTAATAAAGTATTAGTTTTGTTCATTCTTGCATATAAAATGATATGGTTGGTGTGGGTACGTTGCGTAGTAAGTTGTTCTAATACGTCAAAGTGTTATTGTTTCTGTAGTAACAAATCACATGAAGGGGTAATTGTTACGTACCTGCATGTTATTCACGTAAACATTCAAACCTAAACAGATTTTTTAAAAAAACAAAAAAAAAACATGCTATTTAAGAAAGAAAAATGTGTACTTGTTGAGAGGGTGAAGTTTTTTTATGAGGACACATTTATTTAACGTTTATGGAAGGAGTCTCCAGTGTCAGTGCTTTCTCAGTAACACAGTAAGTTGTACTTTTTTTTTTTAAAACGAATAAAGAGAAAAAAGCACAGTCGGTGGGTGAACAACTTGTATCTGCTTTATAGCTGCTATAACGTAAGTGATAACAGAAACTAACTCGTTTCATGGACGTTCCACACCATTAAATGTAACTATAAATGGATAACAAGCATGATGTAATTTTTTCTAATGAATTTCATTGTGGGCAAATTGCTGTTGTAGAAGAGGAATAAAACATTTTGTTGTTGATTTTCTATAACATCACTCCTCCGAGTGTTTTATTCCGTACATAAGAAACAAATTGTCAGCTAGTAGCGAACTCTTGCTATCTTTGAACCCTTTTCTGCAGAATTGCGTGGCACCAGTTACCCGACATCCCACACAGCCTTGTTCCGATAACCAGTTACACACTTGGACGCAGTCCATAGTGCAGTAATGCAATAAACTTGTTTTGTTCTCAAGTCATCGTTCTTGGATTTCATGTTTTCCATTGGTAAAGGTGGAAATCAGGCCAGGGTAAATGATGCATCACCCGATCTTGAGTTGAGTCATGATTTAAGAGGAAGGGAAGGACTGGAATTTTATGACTGTGGCTCGGACAATGGAAATAAAAGGGGAAAAGGATTAACTGCGTGTGAGGGGAGCGTGAAAGGAAACAAGGAAGAAGTCTGAAATCTCGAGGCACACTATGGTGCAATAATTCCGTACTGAACTTCTAAGCAAGCTTGAGGTCGCTCCTCATGCAGAATGTGCATTCATAAAATGAAAGCTGTGTGCCTTTTTGCAAGATAGGATTTACTGCGTTTCTCTCAGGAGCTGTCTATTGTATAGACAACAAAGGCAGCTGTTATATACGCTGCTACAGTTGCATCATCATCAACGGTGTCAAAAAAAAAAAAAATATATATATATATATATATATATATATAACTCCAATTAGGAGTAAGTTACCAAGACAGGCAGCATTTTATATAAGCTGTCTTTATATTGCACTTTTTACATGCGCATCTGGCGGCCATTTTAGTGCCACTGCATTCGAAGATAGCCGACAGCAAAAGTTTCTGTGTGAGCGCTGCTAAGCCGCTCATCTGAAATCCACCAATAGGAAGACGCCAAACTCTCGGGACAGCTACAAATACGGTAGGGGTGCAAACATGCATATGGACAGAGAATCATCCTTATTATCGCAAACTCACATTTCTGTTTGTGCGAACCGAGCCCCGGGTCGTGCTGATCGATGACGTAAGCAGAATGTAGCGATTTTCTTTAGTCGTAGATCTATCGTTAGAGGATCTTCTTCGTATACTCTGACATGGAAAACACAGTCTGCTGCCGAATCCGAGCAAGATTTTATTGTGCTCTCGTGCAGTGCGGCAAGTAATAATCTTAAAAGAGGGCACGGTGTAAACCGGCTTTATTTTGTACACAAGCAACCTACACACAAGTGGCTTAAACACTGTTTCCACCAACAACTTGGAAATTCAGTTAATGTCGTAAAACGCAATATAATGGTGCGACTTCTACTGGAAGATGAAGTAGTCCCGTGTTTTGTTTTGTTTTTCCCCTTGTTTAGGAATAAACAAAGATTTTCTATATTAGATTATGAAATGAGTTTTCATAGCTGCGAAATTGGTGGCATTGACGAAGGATACTTGTACACTCCCTGTCTGATATTGCCTTTCCCAATGTGTGACCCTTAACAAGGCGCGTACGTGACTTGGGGAATGATACAGCACTCTAATCATTAATCTTCACAGACGCAGACGTGATGTCCGTGTGTGTGTGTGTGTGTGTCCTGGCTCATTCACGCTGTAGATATTGTCATGCAGCTGGGTGGAAAATAAAAAAAAAAAAAATCAACAAAGCCAAATTTCCAGGCCTCCCACAGCCCTCCCTCATCAGCACAGACAGTAATTAACTTTGTGTGTGTGTGTGTGTGTGTGTGTGTGTGTTGGATGGATGGATGGTAAAAAGAGGACAAAGTCTTCTGATTCTTTTTTTCCGCTATTGTTCAGCAGATTGCTGTGACCCCTCTTGACCACCGTAACACTTCTTTCTGAAGATTTTCCATAAATGTCTGCTTGACCGTCATCTCTTTTATTTTCCATCATGTTATCTCTCTTATTTTTTTATTTATTTATTTTTTTAACACTTTGACCACTTTATTAACTCTCTGGTCAAAATGTTCTTATCATCGTGTCTATAATATAAATATGATATTTACGTAAACTGAGCCAGGCACAAGTTTAGTGCTGAAGTTTAAAAATATATATATCCTCCTTTTATTAGTCCCTTTTATTGGTCCCTTTCTATTACTTTCACTGTAGTTACTAAAAGACTGAAAAAAAATAGGCTGATTCAACAACCAGAGAAAGAAAATAAGCCATACCCTCTATTTTTCTTAACAAGATTTTATTTATTGTGCATGTTTAAACGGTGTTTGTTTTGCCCCAATTTCCAAATCGGCGATTAATTTGCTGACTGCTCGTGTAGCGTGAACGAATCAGCGACCTGAATCTCTTACTCTGTGAACGATTTTTTCAGACGTGTTTGATTTTCTTGCTGATGAATCACGTTCTGAGAGCCCCTCTGAGACTAGTTGCAAGAACAGCGCTAAGAAACAGCCAGAGAAATTCATAGAGGAAATCAAATTCATCTGCTCTCATGCGCAGCAGATCCCTGAATCCAGTTGTTAATTCATCTATTTGTGTACGTGAGCACGGTAATAATGGTAGTTAAGAACAGCAAAAATAAAAACAAACACGACTTGATTTTTGGTGGCGCAAAAATATAAAAATAGCTACGTTTCCTGTACTTTATCTCCAGTTCTCTTTGCAGAACAGACAGTTCTTACTACCTGTGTCTCCCCAACCAATCCTTCCTTTCTCTTATTTCTCTTTTTCAAACAAAATAGGAACAAGTCACATGACGGACAGCTCTCGTGTTTATTTTCAAGAGAAAGGCGATCTGGGCATCAGGCGTGCCTCGGCAGGGATCTCTCCAGGTGAAGGTCGTGTAGTGTTGACTCGCCTTTAGATACACTTAGTCCTTTGTTTTGGCCAATAACGCATCAACAGCTCTTTTTAAATGTGCTCATTTATCTGAAAGGCACAAATGGATTGAACATAAATTGCCTAAAAAACAGATGAACAGATCAGTTAAGTACTGAAATGTCAATTTTCAAAAATTTGTACCGTGCATAAGTATTCACCCTGCTTGAACCGTTCCGCATTTACAACCTGGAACTGAAATGGAGCCTAAGCTTATGTCCATGAGATTCTGCTCTATTTTGCTCCTCTTACATTCTACAGGGTGATTCTTCACTGTATGACGAAGCACCTCGATGCTGTAACTCACCGCTGAGGCCCGGGTTTGATTCTCGGGCAGGGAACAAACCCAGCCACTGGGAGTGTACTCTCAGTGCCTGTCCCAAGCCTGGATAAAATGGGAGAATTGCATCCGGAAGGGCATCCGGTGTAAAACCTGTGCCAAATCAAACACGCGGACCAATCATCAGCTGTGGCGACCCCTAATGGGAGCAGCTGAAAGAACAGCATCAGTCTGCATCGATGCATCGATTTGGCTAGTTCTAGCTGGCCATCCGTTATTACATTAGCTACCCCCCTTTTTAGGGATGTCACTTTCCCGATTTATGATCTGTCCACCAGTGAATATTTATTTAACAAATGAATTTGCAATCTAGAAATGACCGTTTCTCAGCCAGAAGCTTCACAGATATCCCAAAGCAAGTGCAGTCAGGTGAAGAACATTGTAGACTCTAAAAACCTCCACATCCAGTTTGCGAAGCTGTTGGTAATTAGCTAATGTGCTGAGAACCACTGATGTAGGTCACAGCCCAGCCGTGGCACGTTACACAAGCAGCCAGGAGCGCCCGAGTCCGAGTCGGAGAATGCGGAGTCAGCTGTGAATCTACCCGCTCGTTTCCTGTTCTCATAATGGAAACTATTTCTTTTTTTTTTTTTTTTTTTTCCCCCGACCTCATGCAGACCCAACAAAAACACAATCTTTCCACTTGACAAACCACCACCCACTGTCCAGAGGTCTCAGAGGTGTGTGTGTGTGTGTGTGTGTGTGAACACATTTGGACTCCGAGTCCCAAGTGCGGGAATGTAATCAGTTTGTGTCGAGTCATCATAGCCTTCGCGCTTGGATTTCATATTTTCCATTGGTGAAGGGGGGAATGAATAAGTGATTCCATAACCACATCTTGTGCTGAGTCATGATTAAACAGAAAGCCAAGCCTGGGATTGAATTAATGAAGGTGGTGTAATGGCAATAAGAGGAAAAAAAAAAAAAAAAACGCAAAACTTCAGGTGAATCAGGAGGCGTAAGCGAACCAAAAGTTGAGGCGATGTTTCTGAAATCTTTAGACACGCTCCAATAATCCGCTGTCCTCTAAAGCGATGGTTGGAAAAGTGGGGTCCAGGAACCTCCAGGGATCTGTGAAGCACAGCCCGGGGGTCTGCGGCTGTCTAATCCCGTTACAGCCACAACCAACCATTATTAAAATGATTATGCATCTAAATAATGGAATGTAATAACAATTTAATTAAATGCAGGTTTTATGGCTGGAAAAGTCCCAAATAAATTTGGGGGGGAAAAAAAAACTGTGGCTCCAATACATAACCGAAATCTTATTGTACACATTTAAATAATTATTATTATTATTTTTTAAATAAACCTGTACTGAGGGCTTCATTAATCCTTTGTTTTTAATTCAACACTGCACCCAAGTTAGTACTATAAATGAGGAAAATAAAGTCTGTACAAACTGTTAACATTTTAAAGATTTAAATTTTTTTTTTAAAAACTCAAAACAGCACAAAATGTTAACATCGAATCAGCTTTAAGTCAGAGATTGCAACTGATATTTTTTTATTTTTATTTTTCATTTTTTCATTTTTTTTTTTTTTTATATACAGGTCCTAAAATGAAATATCAAGATACCTGCAATATCTCAGCAAAGTGACAGAGTTTGTCATGATAACACTTTTTAAACACGTCATATTGCCCAGGCAAGGTTTGTTTTTTTTTTTTTTGGTGAGTTTTTTTAAAAGCCTAGTTTATCCCCCCCATTAAAGGTTTCCATTCATTAGCACCAACAGTTCCCTGTAACGACTGACCCAAAATTGATTTTCCAAATCAACACGCTTCATGTTCTTTCCAGCTCCATCACCCCGACTGCTCCACTTTTCTCTCCGAGGTCAATAATCCAGTGTCAGTGTGTTCCGCTGAGGTCCGTCTGACTGAGAAAGCCTAATCCGTCAATCTGTCTCTCTCTCTCTCTCCACCTCTCTATCTGTCTCTCGCTCTCTCTGTCTCTCTCTCTCTATACATATATATCTATCTATCTGTGTCTCTTTCTCTCCATTTCTCTCGCTCCCATACAGGCATGGCGACGGTGTCCATCAGAGGTGTGTATTTCATTCTCACACTCTTCCTGAGCAGTGTTTTCGGCAGCGTGTTCATGTTGGGTCCGGCGCTGCCCATCATGCTGCTGTCTCCGGCCTGGTACCGCTGGCTTACGGACCGCATCGTGGCCACCTGGCTCACCCTGCCCGTGGTATACACACACACACACACACGCACACGCACGGATCAGCACTATCAAATACTACCATTTATTACAATTTTTTTTTTTTAAACTAATTGTCTTGGACTTCCTGCTTTTATTATCTGTTCACTCCTGATCCTGGAAACTTCACATTTCTGTATTTCTCCCCCTCTCTTACACGCACGACACGCTTCACAAAGGTCATCGTTATTACCACGCGACTGGAATGCTCGCAGTAGAGCGGGTTCACCGCGTCGAGCGTCCATTCCTGATGTTTCCTAAATATAGCCTCCTGCTTGCATGTGGAAACTTAAATGTATAACATGTTTCACTCATAAATTGAGCAGCCTGTGTTTACTCAACATGATGTTACCCAGTGGATCTGAGCGAGAGCGCCATGTTTTTGGCAAAACAACCAAACCACTGACTCTTAAGGAATTCAGTTTGTGAACCTCATCCTGATTGTGGCCCAGAGTTTACATACATACATACATACACACACACACACACATATATAATTATATGTGTATACACATATATATATATATATATATATATATATATATATATATATATATATATATATATATATGTGTGTATAAAGAATTACGATCCAGTTTACAATGAAGTCTTAGTAATTATATAGGAAAATCTCTGGGTTAGAAGTATAAGTCAGTGCTGTTATAGGAAAACGATGAATGACAGTGTGGATTACGACATAGTATTTTTTTTGTAGTAGTTTATAGCTACATTTAATATCATAGAACGTCCGTGAGTTTTCCACTCTCTTAGTTAATAAGACAAAATCGCAGCTTGTCACGTTACCAAAAAGAGCCGCAAAGTGTCAACTCCTCTGTCCTCAAGATGTCGGAAAACGTACAGCTTTACCTCTGATTGTTATAGTGCTGACACTGGAGACTCCTTCCACAAAATATTAAACAAACATCCCCTTCACCGTATTAACATTTTATTCGTAATCTTTGTGAAATAATTGAACATTGTGTTCATTTGTGTTCAAGCCTGGAAAATAACTGTCTTATACCACAGCGCTGTTGAATTCTCGATTCTGATTGGTCGGAAGGTGTTGATTCTTTTTTTTATTCTGTCTTTTGTACAACAGCAGCTCTGACAGTGGCGCAGATTTATATTAACGCGCTCGTTCTAATACGTTATCGTACATATCATCACATTTCAGGATATTATTGTGATGATATTATGATTTTTTTTTTTTTTTTTCCTTCCTCCTCCCCAGGCTCTGCTGGAGCTCGTGTTCAGGGTGAAGGTGATCATCACGGGTGACGGGTTTGTCCCCGGCGAGCGCAGCGTGATCATCATGAACCACCGCACACGTCTGGACTGGATGTTCCTCTGGTGCTGCCTGCTGAGGCACAGCTACCTCCGGCTGGAGAAGATCTGCCTCAAAGCAGCTCTCAAAGCCGTGCCTGGTTTCGGTTAGTGAGCTGCCACGCGCACACACACACACACACACACACACACACACACACACACACACACACACACACACACTTCAGCCCAAGCAGTCAAATCGAAACAGTCTTGCTCTAAATGTTCAGTTCGTTTTTACACAGCAAGGCAAATCCGATTTACTTGTTACTTTTTTTAGACGGCGCCCACAAGAGACAAATCGGATTTGTTTGTTCATCTCGTAGTTGCATTTGCTTGAATAGCTGCACACGTGAACTACCAAATGGTGCCATGTTATGGTGCCAGAGAATAACGGCGAAGGAGAAATCTGATTTGACACGAAAATCAGATCAGATTTGAACCCATGTACATAAGTGGTTTAAATGTTTTTTTTGTTTGTTTGTTTTTTTAAAAAAAAAAAACATACAGTTTTTCATGCTTTGGATTTGTGCTGCCTGTCTGAACGTTCTGGCAAAACAGGAACTAATTAACTAGCCAGCTAATGTAGCAATAAACGGATAAAAAGTGTGCCATGTCATTCTTTAATTAATGAATCAGTGTCATTGTTGGCAAATTGCTGTGCTATAATGGCAATGAAGCACTAGTAACAGTAACTCCGCTTCATCACACCACCCCGTCGTTGATGATTTTCCTATAACAGCATGCTGTTATATACAAGTGTTTTATTCCTTCCTACTTAAATTCCTTGCTTGAATTTGTATAAATCATGCCTGTAAGGATAGAGTGGCATGTAAGCATATCATGTGCCCACGCAGTAATATTTAGACGTTAACTCGGCGTGTAATGACCATGTTGTGTTACGGCAAATCTGGTACGCTCAGTGACAGGTGATACAGCCGAGCAAGTCATCAATAAGTGACGTGCTTTTAAAGTGACAGTGAGCCCGTGGGCAAGGGAGATTAGTTTGGCGTCCATTTTGTGTCCTTGGGTCTCATCCAGATATCCCTCCTCACGTCAGTGCTTGGGGTCTGAGGATGCTTAGAAAGATGAACCTTGTGAAAGGTGTGTCATTTCTCCTTTATAGTCTGAGCATCTGGACTACCTGTGGTGTATTTGTGTGTGTGTGTGTGTGTGTTTGAAGGTATGATTGGTTATCATTGATTTTAGCATAACCACATTGCTCATAATATTGACATCATGGTTTATGAGTACCTGGTGTGCGTGCGCGTGTGCGTGTGTGTGTGTGTGTGTGTGTGTGTGTAGGCTGGGCGATGCAGGTGGCTTCATTCATCTTCATCCATCGCAAGTGGGAGGAGGATCAGAATCACCTGACCAATATGCTGGAGTACTTCTGTGATATCAGGCAACCGCTGCAGCTACTGCTTTTTCCTGAGGGCACTGACCTCACCGGTGAGACACACACACACACACACACACACACACACACACACACACACACACACACATACACATGCACACACTTACATTCAACAGGTCACACACTTCCACACTGGCCATCCCAAATCAATCCATGTGTTTATATATAAATTTGCACAATATTAGGAACATTTCAAACAGTTTCATGTATCATCGAAAGCCATTATGGATGAAACCATAGCCACTGGCTCGTTGTCATGGTAACCAACATGCACAGCTGTCTAAAACAAAAATGCAACATGCACATTTATCTAGCTAACATTGCTTAATAAATCACATGTTCGCATGTATGAAATGGCCTATGACTACAAGTTCGGCTGTTTTTTTTTTTTGTTTTTTTTTTTTTGTGTGTTTTTTTTTTTTTCTTCCACAATGTGATCCTCTTCCTCTTTATAATATTTGCTGTAAGGGAAGTCGATGGAAACGCACAACCGTTCACTTTTTTTTTTTTGCAACCTGTTTGGAAATGTGCTCAGAAACTTTCCATGACAAAATGTACACAGATTGCCAGAACACGCAAGCTGCGTTTCTAAATCGTGTCAAAAAAAACCACAGAATGGCTCCACAATTCCGTTTAGACATAAACAATTTCGGAAAACAGCAAAATAAGTGTATTAGAAATTAAATCAGAACTGTATTATCATCGAAAAGTCTTCTATATTTATAGGTTCATACAGTTATGTATCATATGTTATTTATCTGTTGATAGCTACGAATAGTTCCATATTATTTGCTAATATCCACATATAGTTCCATATCTGTTTATAGCTAGACATATTTAAATATCTGTTGATATATACTTAGTTATGTATTCTGTTTATTTATGTATAGTTGCGTATTATCTGTTTAGAGTTACATGTGGTTACGTCCGCAGTGAGACAAGTCTGAGCATATATACGATTTTCTTTTTTTAAAGCTGCATGCGAACTGTGGGCATCCGAACAGTCCTATTTTTAGTCGTGGCTTTAAAAGAGATTTTGAGACCTGTCCAACAGTGACATCTTCATTTTAGTGGACTTAGTGTGTCTGTCTCTCTTTGTCTCTCTGTAGCCTGGAGGAATGAGGCACTTAATCCCCTCTGTAGGAGCCCAAAGGGGATCAGAAAGGCCTGATCTAATTACTGGTGAAGAGTGTGTGTGTGTGAGAGTGAGTGAGTGTGTGTGTGTGGGTGAGTGTGTCAGAGCGTGAACATGGTGACCTCAGTCAGCCGATGGCTATGTAAGGCGGTATTGCAAGTGCTCTCTCAGGTGGCATTCAGCGAATGGATTAAAACACGTTAAATAAAGTAACTATAGCGCTAAAGGATTAGCGCAACATTTATTACCGGAATATTACGATGCTGTTTGTTACTCAGTAAAACCCGCACGATCCCAGGATTGTGGCGAGCAAGAAAAGAAATCATGACCTTATCTCATTCGAAATTTTAAAGAAGTCCTATTTACAAGTGCAAAGTTTGACAAGCGTTTGTAAAAAAAAAAAAAAAAGATGTTCGGTTTGTTGGCAAAAGTACAGCTTAAGCGTTCTAATCGTTTGTTTGCTCTTGTGTAGATAACACTCGCGCCAGAAGTGATAAGTACGCGGAGAAGAACGGCCTGCCGAAGTACGAGTACGTTCTGCACCCACGCACCACCGGCTTCACCTTCATCGTGGAACAACTCCGCAAAGGTCAGGATGCGCCTCAGTCATCCGAGCGCTACTGGCTAATGTTTCATCCTGCACTACTACTGACCAGGGTTCAGTACTTAAATACTGTTGGGTAATTTTCAGTACTTAAAAAGACTTTTCAGTTACTCATTTTCTAATACTTCAGTACTGCTAACTACTACTGACAATTTCCTTATACCACTAGCCAGTTTTCAGTACTTCAGAACTACTGATTAATTTTCTAGATTTCAGTACTCTCATTTTTAGTACTACTGTTTTTTATACCTCTAAGCATTAGTACACCTGGCCATTTTATTACTTTAATACTAGCAAATTGTCAGAACTTCAAAACTACTGACTAATTTTCTATGCTGCTGTATACTTGGCCAATTTTCAGTACTATTTTTCAGCATTTTTAATACTACTGACTCATTTTCTACACGTTAGTACACCTGGCTATTTTAATACTTCAATACCACAAACCAATTTTAGATTCTTCAGAAGTACTGATGAATTTTCTGTACCTTAGTGCACCTGGCCAATTTTCAGTACTACTGTTTTTCAGTATTTCAATACTACTGTCTGATTTTAAGTACTTCTGTAACACTGGTTATTTTTAGTACTTTTAATTCTATTAGCCAATTTTCTATATTTGATTATGCTTGGTCAGTTTCCAGTACTACTACTTTTTTTTTTTTTTTTTTTTTTTTTTTTAGTACTATTATAGTATTTCCAGTACTTCAATACGCCAGGGCAATACTTATGCTAATTTTAAGTATTTTACTACTACTGGCAAACTTTTGGTGCCTCAGTATCACTGGCTGCATTTTAGTATTTCGATAATTCTGGCTAAATTTCAGTACTTTTGTCCGTATTTCTAAAACCGCGAAAAGGGATTATTGTCCTTTTCATGGATTTGCACTTTTTTTTTTTTTTCAAATTTTGATCGATTGTTTTGTGATAACGGTAATGTTCTAAGGGATTTTACGGGAAAAGCCATAGATTGTGATGGCTGAGCATCTTCCATTTTAAAATCTTTATTACTGTTGTGTAATTTAGGGGTTTTTTGCGATGCATTTTGATTCGTAATTCTCAAGTCATTAATCAAACTTCAGAAAACCGTTTAAAACACAGGGCTGGGCGATATGACAATATAATATCGATATCGATATCATGGTTATCGTGATAGCTTTTTTTGAAAATATCAATTTAATCGCAAACTAACTAGAAGCAGCTGATTTGATGTGAAAATTTAAACTTTAAATTGTAAAATGTTCATTTTTTTTCCCTTCTCTGTCAGTGTTCAGTATGGCTTTTTTATAAATGCAAAAAATCAAATCATTTTTTTTTTAGACCTTAAAAAAAAAAAAAAAAAATGCAACACATCGCCAACCCCTAGTACAAAGACTAATCCCCGGGGTAATAGGATGGAAGGATGGAGCAAAAATCCTGCAGTTGCCACACTCTTTCCCCATGACTCCAGTGTCTCTGTGTCTCTAAGCGCTGTGCTAATTATCAGCGTTTCCTCCACCTGATTCCCATCGGCCCTGGGAATACGCACGCGCCACGGTTTGTGCTGAATCACCAGCACGGCTGTTTGACAAGAAAGCGATTGGTCGAATGTACTGTATTCGGACGAGGAGCAGTTTTTTTTAGGAAGGAAAAAAAACGAAAGCTGGCATGACTTGTGTGAAGGTGGATTTGGATGGTGCGTGATAAAGACGAATCACTAGGAAGAGATCGCACTAACTTTGCGCTAGTTTGGTAGCTAGCAGAGTGCGTGGTGGCCAGAAGGCAAAAGAACGATCAGTAAAGATACTACTATATAACAAACCCGCAACAAAAAATAAGGCTAAATGCGTATGACATCTTGAAATATTTTCAGTTACACATTTCCAAACCTAGAGTTTTTTTTTTTCCTTCTCACACCTCGATTCACACAGCAGTGCTAGTCACTTCTCTTGCTTTTGCCACAAATTTTTTTTTCTGTCCATCAGTAGCACAGCTGGCGTTTGACCCGTGTCCAATCTGTCTTTAATAGCTGGGATAAACTGTTTCTGCTTTCCTCAGAACACTGCAATATTCCAGGTAGTGTAGAAGCATTTCACACACACACACACACACACACACACACACACACTGCAGTGAGGTAAACCTGGCAGCCGTACAGTTGCATGAAGCAATCAGAGCTGAATGATACTAATGCGCTATTAAACAGGTGTCAAACTCTCTGACGTCACACCCAACAGATCCTATTCCAGCAACGTGTGTGTGTGTGTGTGTGTGTGTGTGTGTGTCCAGGCATGTCATCCAATAAACACATTCGCCATGCTTTGATGCTGGCAGGCTTCACTTCTGTAAGCAGCCTAAAATTGGTGTGTGTGTGTGTGTTTGTGTGTGTGTGTTGATGGAGATAAATGTGCTGTATTTAAAGAGTGTTACACTCAGGCACTTTACCAGAAATACACGGTGATGAGCGTAGTTTATTAGTTTATTTATTTATTGATTGATTGATTGATTGTAAACTGCAGCTAAGAATATATGAATGCCTATTTCTTGCAGCCAGTGAACTGTATACTATTTTTTTTTTTCGGAGGAGAACGTCTTCAGGGACGAGTCTGACTCATCAGGCGAGACGACGTGAACGGTTTGATGGTATCAGGCGCGAGCGGATATTAAGTCTGCACGTCGTGCCGATAACACAAAAGCTTGCGGGATAATCGCGAAACTGATCTAAATAAATATTCAGACGATTAATCATGCAGCGCTGACGCATTTGTTCAACTTTAACTTGTTCTTCGGTGAACAGAATCATGAGGCTTGAACACTTTGCACACGGCTGTCGTTCAGATAGTAAGAGATACTGACTACAACCCTTTTCAGTACTTCAGTACTACTGACTCATTTTCACTGCTTCAGTACTCAAGTACTGATTCTTTTTTTTTTGTATGCCTCATTACACCTGGCCAATTTTCAGTACTGTAATTTTCAGCACTACATTTGATACTTCAAAGCTACTGACTGAATTTTTATACCTCCAAACTACTGGTTATTCTTAATACTGAAAAATAATATAACTAGTAATACTACTAGCTTTTCATTACTTCAAATCTACTGACTGATCTTTAGCATGCAAGGCCAATGTTCAATACTAGTGACAATTTTTTTATTAGTTTTACTGACCAATATTAAATACCACTATTTTCTTTTAATACTTTAATACTACTAGTCAGTATTCTGTACTTCAGTACACCTGGCCAGATTTCGGTACTAATTTTTCAGTACTTCAGTACACCTGCCCAGTTTTCGGTACAAATTTAAAAAAAAAATACTGCTTCCTAATTTTCAGTACTTCTGTACTACTGTCTATTTTAGTACTACTAGCCAATTGTCAGTATTTCTAAACAACTGACTAAATTTCTGTACTTTACAACACCTGGCCAATTATCAGTACTGATCTTTTTTCAGTACTTCTGTTCTACTGTCTAGTTTTAATACTTTAATACTATAAACAACTCCCAAACAACCGACTGATTTTCTGTGCATCAGTAATTTTCAAGACTACCGATTGCTTTTTCAGTACTTCAAAACTACTGACTAATCTTCTATACTACATTTTCCTGACCAGTTTTCAGTACTGCATCTTTGTGTTCTACTGGCTATTTATATAATACTGTAGGCAGTTTTCACTTGAACACACCCAGGCAATTATTAGTATTTAATGGACTTGAGAATGGAATGCAGAGGCAGTGCTGATGTTTTAAAGTGTCCATGATAACACAAATATGGTGGTGTATTGTGTCATCAGTTACCACATGTTTCTAGGCACAGTGCCCCTTCAATTTTACAACAGATAAATGAGTAATTGCCTGAAGAAGTTGCTTCTCCTTTGCCCGTCCGCAGCCCCGTTTAATGCTAGCTTTTAATATTAGCTTCTTTAAAATGCAAAGTGGTAAGCAGAAATCTGTCGTATTGTTAGGTGCTGTTTGGTATTTATTTATTTTACTTATTTATTCTCACCACTAGGACCATGTTCTAAAATTCAGTATTGTCTGTGATCGATATTTGCCTATTTGTTCACAGTTTAGGAAGTTTAGCGCAAAGTTGTACGTAAAAAAAGAGTTTCATCCCAGTTCTTGTGTATGTTACGCAGGGGACAATCTGGACGCTCTGCACGACATCACCGTAGCATACCCGCACAGCACCCCTCAGACAGAGCGCCACCTGCTGGCTGGCACCTTCCCACACCAGATCCACTTCCACGTGCACCGCTACCCAGTGTCCGCTCTGCCGCAGGAGACCGCCGCCCTCCAGGCCTGGTGCCAGGAGCGCTGGGCAGAGAAAGAGGAGCGCCTGCGCTCGTTTTACAGCTCTCAGCGCTTCGACGAAGCCGACGCCCGAATACCGCCCTGCAAGAGCGAGCTGAGGGTGGCGCTGATCAAAGCCGCATCGCTGTGCTACTGGAACGCCTTCATCGCCTTTTCCTTTCTCGGGCTCTGGCTCTGGACGCCGTTGCGCGTCTACTTCCTGGTGGTGCTGATCTTCTTCCTGGTTCAGCAAAAGGTGATGGGCGGGGTCGAGCTGATTGAGCTGGCGTGTCATCAACGCCTGAAAAGAACAAGTGATGGGCCAGGAAGAAAGAAAGATTGAGTGGTCTATCTGGTCTCTCTTTCTCTCTCTCTCTCTCTCTCTCTCTCTCTCTCTTTTACTGAGCAGGAAGTGGAGCCCCCTTCTGGACCCAAGTGTGTACTGCACAGTGAACGCAACGGCTAGGAAGGGAGGAAGGGATAAAGGAGGAGTGTGCTTGACTCTTTGCTGCCTGAAACAGGATGAACTTAATCTTCAGTGCTGGAAATGTGTCATTTTACAATTTTCACTGTGTATGAGGAAGTGTGTGTGTGTGTGTGTGTGTGTGTGAGCGCACATTTTTATCCAGTTGAGTTCCACCCACATTTTCTCATGCATCAGTATTCAATTTTATGTGTTCATATATTTATCTATTATTTTGCCTCTTGTTAAAGGTTGTGGTTCTTGCGATTTTTTTGGGTTTTTTTTCCTATTTGAAACATAATTTTAGTAATGATTTCTTATTTTTCTCTTTTATTTATTAGTTTTATAATTATGGACTCATAGCACATAGCTGGCACTGATATTCACCTGTGTCTCCTGATGTAGCCAGCCACATCACGGGGGGGGGGATAAAAGGCACTTATAGTTGTCAGATGTATGTATATGTTTTAAAAATCGTTCCGAAAAGAACGGAAAGCGAATGTAACGATGCTCATCTCTGGCTGCGTCCCAAACGTCAAGATTAAACAGCGGAAGGTGCACGGCTTTAAATGCTTTTCACATGAGGAAAACCAAAGGCAGGATTTTGGCGAAGAAACGGATCGAGATTGACGAGCTCGTTCTCAAGCACTACCTTAGCTACGAGTTCGGAGATTTGCTGTGACCAAGAGCACACAGGACAGCTTTACAAATTTACAAATATATACAAATTGCCTTAAACATTGTAGAAGATGGTTGCTGTAGAATATATCTAATGTAAGTCCAGTTTTTACTATTATGCTTTGGAAATTTTTGGACTAACAGACAGCCGTGTATTTGCATGTTGCTGCAGTGGGGACTGGTTTGTAATTTTCTAAACGTCTATAATTCAGGGGGGGGAAAAAAGGCTCCGTCCCAAATGACTCCCCCATTTTCTATGTCCGCATGATGTAGGGTTCGGAAGTAACAGCTTTCGCACACTATATGTCCAGTAAGGAATTGGGATTCAGCACCTTAGTCCTTATCAATGCATTAAGAATGTATGGAACATTGGCCAGTAGACCCTAAGTAGTGCACTAAAATGTCCAGTAGGGAACTTCAGGAATGAATTCGTACTCTTTTCTCCTTATGTTGGACATTAACCAATCAGGAGTCCACTACATAGGGTTTAAAGTAATAGCATTTACACTCTGTGTATCTAGAACTAATCTTCAGTGTACTACATAAGCTATAGAATATTGCTTACTCTCCTATTTCATTCTTTATCATCACATCTACACCCTACACACTACATAGTGCCCTTAATAAAGGGTTAATATGGGAGTATGCCAAGCATTCAGAGTGCACAAAATACCTAATCGGGGAACTTTCATATTTTTGTTCTTCCTCCAGTAAGTGTATAATAAATGGATTGTACTTCCCCACCTAGTGCATATGGAGGCATTTGGGATTGAGCCATTTCCTAGTACTACATCATTAAGGAATAATGGCTGCTGCCTAGTGAACTATATGTTACGTAGGGAGCACGTTCCCTGTGTAAGTGATCTACTTATTGGTGTATAAGGATATTTAGTGCCCTACAAAACCAGCTCAGCTCCCTAGTTCACGTTTAACGCGATGCCTGGTCATGGCGTAGTGTGTGTGAGGAAGGTTTCTGATAGTCCGTTCCCATCTGTTTTCTCCTCTCCTCTCCTCTTTGTCTGACGAACGGGAGGGGTTTATAGGACGGTTTTACAGGGTAGAACACACGCACACCTCTAGATTTCCCTGCTATCCATCAACAAACTAATGTAAACCCTAATTTTCCTCAGTGTACGGGACAGTCCATTCAAACAGCACTTTTTGTCGTGTGTGTGTGTGTGTGTGTGTGTGAGACAGTAACTCAATGCTGGTCTCATGTTATCCTCATCCAGGAAAACAAAGAGGGTAATTCTTAATGATTAAGGTAGAGTGATAAAGTTTACATGTTTTCCCAGTGCAGCACATTTAGAGCAAAAATCCAGCCACTGTGATGAAGAATGTTATATTCGTACACATCACCAGATATTATTTCTCATTGCCTGCTTTGATACACACTAGGGCCCGACTGATGCACACTTTAAGGAGCTGAAAATGCAAGTACTATCCATACACCAATAGGTTTGCTTTAAACGGGGCTGAACAGCAAGATAAATACAGAAAATATAGCTGCAAACAGCGATCATCGGGGTCCAAGCACTTCTTTGTAAATGCTCCTCGATTCGCAAATAATAGAGAAATGTTTTGTGTAAATTTCATATGATTTGGTTGGGTGAGTTTGAAAGAGTAAGATTTGCATATTATGCAGATTTAGCTCAGAATGTAGCTATATATATATAGCTTAAAATTAGGCCCTAGAAGTCCAAATGCAGCTTTATTCATATTCAGGTTATGAGTAGAAAAGAATTTGGAGAACTCACAGGTCAGGAGCATGAAACTGCAGGCTTGCAGTAGCATGAATGCTTACTATACTCTGCTCTTACTGTATTCTCAAAGATCTTTCAAAGGTTTTGCTCCATCAAGATTTAAAGTACAGGTCCTGACGATGCCACAGCCGTCCAGTAGATTATAATTACACCTTGCAGATGAACCCAGTTCTCTCACACACACACACACACACACACACGTGAGAACAGTCACTCTCTTCAATGCTGTAGCGTTCAGTCTACCTGCTCTTAGTGGTCATTCAGAATCATATCAAGTTTATGAATGTAGTTTGCCTATAGGACATTATGGGTGCATTATAGGATATATCGGTCGGGTCCTAATATACGCATTTGTTCTCTTTTTGTTTTTTCTCCACTTGTATGTCATGTTTTTGCTTGTGAGTCTCACGCTATCCTCAGGTACACTATAATTTTCAGTCACTGTCATTTTCTTCATGCTGTTAAGACCAATGCTGCAATAAATACCTACCTTTTCATCCGTGCGTACCTCGTCCCTTCTGCTCTTTAGAAACGGATGCTAAGTTTCCCGCCGATTAAATACATGAACGAGATCATTAGCGGCACTGATGATAAAGAGTGTGATCGATTTTGGTTTTTAAAAAACAGCCATCATGGTCTGCTATGGACGTGGCTCAAACTGCACACTATTCACTAAACCCTAACACAAACATCTTAGCATTAAGTCATTATGGACGTGTCCCAAAACACATACAGTGTTCTCTATGTAGGCCACTTAAACAGCAACACAGGGTTATGTCTTGCGTTTGGTTTATAATGGACATGTCCCAAATAACACAGTGTTCACTATAGAGGCTGCATAAACACCATTGCAAACGTCTTACCATAACTTAATTAGGGACGTGCCCCAAACCACACACACACTGTCCATTTTGAAGGCCACATAAACAGCAACACAAGTGTCTTACCATTGGTTCGTTATGGACGTGTCCCAAACCACACACAGTGTGTTCACTACGTAGCCGCCATATAAACTGCATCCTAAGTGTTTTAGGCTTCCCTCATCAACATGATTTGGATACATTCCAAACTGCAAAGTATCAGTCAGCATAGATCACAATCACACCATTGCTGATATTGCTGATACATCTATAATAATGTTTATGTGCCCTAGATAGTGAACAGGGTGTGCCATTTAGGACCATCTCAGTCCACTCGGGATGTGTCGCAAACCACACCCTATTCACCACATCGTTCACATCAACACCTAGACATATTTCTCCACTTTCCCAACCACAAACCATGTTCATTATCTAAGCCACATACACATCATCACTCTGGATGCTACACTATGGCTGTGTCCCTAACCACAAACCTTTCTTTCTAGGCTACATACACCACACCGTCAGTGAGCAATGAGCTCACTGACATACACAGCACATTGTATTGAAATACAGGCCACATAGAACATCACTGCAAACATCTCACCCGCCAGTGTGGACATCTCCCAAATCACACCCTATTCACTACACAGGTCCTGAGTTGTCTCGGTGCATTGTAGCCATTTAGGACACATCCACAGTCTTTATGTGGTCTATATATGGAATGCATGCACAGTTAGGGCAAAATAGTGCACTATGTAGCGAATCTATGTTAATACTGGAGCATGGAATCTTGCCGTGATGGTCTCATGCACACACACACACACACACACACACACTGAGACAGGAGACATTTCAAGGTGAAACGCTGTTGCCTTGACAACTACCACTGACTCCCAGGTTGCCTGGAAATGTGTGATGTCAATGCAAAGCAGTCAGCCCTTTTTTTTCTTTTTCCCTTCCCTCCTTTTCTGCTGCTGATAGAGATCTGGGTGGAGTGCGTATTCGTTTGTGTGTACACTCACACACACACACACACACACGTCCTATCTGTTTTGACATCATGGAGAGAAGCAGAAACCTCAGGGAACGAGGTTGTTAGCGTGACCTGAACATCGGGGTGGAGGTGAAGGAAAAGAATGTGTGCTTTACGTATCGTTTTTGACCTTTATAGCTCAAAAGGATGCCTCCAGAGGACAAATCTAACTCTAACCCTCTGTCAATGCATGTAGCGTCCCTGCAGGACAGCTGTCAGATACGTGCTAAAGTGCTGGAGACAGGAATAATGACGGGCCAAAAATAAAAATGTTTTTACTCATGCATATATATATATATATATATCTGTTGAGATATATAGATATATATATAGCTCTCCTCACGGAAAGGATATGCATAACCAGCGTTTAAACGTAACACAATCACAGAATGGTGAGTGGTTTTTAAAATGTAGCTTTACGAGCTTTACTGCAAAATCACAGGTTTATATTAACGCTCTCTTTCTCATACATTATTATGATAATAATGATCGTTTCTCTAGTAATATCTCATTCACAGGGACTTGTACGGCCGACGCTTCACATGAACAGATTAAAAGCACAAGTATAATCACTGATATGGTGAAGTTTTCAATGAAGATATGTTTACTGAACATTTAAGGAAGGAGTCTCCAGTTTCAGTGCCGTGTCACTGTGGTAAAGATTACGTTGTAGCTTTTCCGGCATCTTCGGGACAGAGGAGATTACGTTGGGCGGTTTCTCGGTAACGTGACAAGCTACGATATTTTCGTCTTGTTAACTTCTGGTGGTGAGGGAGAACGACTGTTTATAGCTGCTATAACGTGAGATGATAAGAAGAACTAACTAATATTAAGTGTGACTACAAACAGTGTTGGCAAATTGCTGAGGTGTTAGGGGCATAAAACACTTCGGGCCGTGCTTCCGTGGGGTCAGAGTAACTCCGCTTCATCACGCCACTGTATCATTGATTATTTTTCTTGAACAGCACGCCCTCCCTTATAAAGACAGTACAAAGTCACAGATTATACTTTTTTGCTTAATGAAATCACATTTGTTTATTTTTATTGTCTGATGTTTTGCCCTGGAGCTTTACAGCTAACAAGTAATGGCAATCTTTCACGTAAAAACGAAATAAATTGTCAGTTTATAGCTACATTTAATGACCACATAACCGCACCTTTATATGCAATATCAACAATTTCGTAAAAGTAGTAGTGATCGTCTGTATTTACAAATGTACGTTCAAAGACTAATCAACTATATAATTTGAAAAAACAACTAGCTTTTTTGTACAATTCCACGTACAAAGCTTGAGAGGCGGGTCGTCTTCAAGACAAAGTGATTTGAGTTGTCCAAGATGGCCGCCACCACAGTTTACCAAAGTCCAGCTACATTGTGAAGCTTCGTTCATTTTTATACATAACAGGAAGACTTAATGTGTCCTAAACCACATAATCAAGTTTGCTTGACTTCACCGAAGACCTGGATGTGGTTTGAAGTGAAATATTTATAAAAGATTTTGGGTAAGACTCCTGACTTGTATTACTTGTTAGCTACATTAGCATCATAGAATCAGTGCAACAGTGAACAGTCAAACCTGAGAAGCTGAATCAACAGCGCTGTGGTATAATGTGCATTTAATGTGTATGGATGCTGGATTGTTTTTTTTTTGTTTGTTTGTTTTTTTTGCCATTTCTAGCTGCACTATGTTGGACTTGTTCGAGCAGGATTCACTCAGCTTGTTTCCCTGGCACGTCTCTGTGCGTATCCAAACATTCTCGTCTTGCAACGGCGATACAAAGCGATCTTAGTCCGAAAAAAAAAGAAATCACCCGCATGCAGATCTGAGCGTGACTGTCAACTGAGAGCACTCGGAAAAAGAAACATTAAATAAGTCATAAACATGACCTTATAAACCCGACCTCATGGTGTGGTTCACCAGCTGCGGCTTTACACACCTGTCCGTAAAAGGTTACGAGGACGTGAAAAAAAAAAAAAAAATCTCACTGAGGTCTTCATATTAAATGGGGGAAAAAAAAAAAAAGCTGAAGGGAAGGTTTTAGTTGTAAAGTGTGTGAATGTTCATGCAAGTTGTTTTCTGTCCTCTTGTGAGCAGAAGAGTTGAAATCCAAGAACATCCAGAGTACCTAACTCTCTGCAGCTCTATTATTAACTGGACTTTCATACACTCATACTCTCATACTCTTCTTCTTCTTCTTCTTCTTCACATTTATGGCATGAACGCTATTTTATTTTTCTCCTTCCATGTGCCGTTGAAGGCTTTTTCTTTGCCTGCTCACTCATTGCTTCTGTTTATAGTTCCATTTCAGTCTCCTTCATTCATCATCTTATTTCCTTCGAGCTGCTGTGTGTTGAGCTTTATTTAGATGCTAAAAAAAAACAACAGCCCACAAACGCATTACTGGATTCTAATAATTATGTAACAAAAAACGTTTAACAAATAGCTGTGATGTCGTTATGCTAAAACTGTAGAGCGTAATTTAAGTTTTAACATACGCATCGATGACTAGGATCCTCAGGAGAAAAATTTTATATATATATATATATATATATATATATATATAGATATATATATATATATATATATATATATAAAGCTGTAAAAAAAAATGCTGGTCACTCAGGGACATGTCTTCTGTGTCTTTAGTAAAATGAACTAATGGATAGAAGT
The DNA here is from genome assembly GCA_037576675.1 of Pangasius sanitwongsei. Taxonomy (NCBI): domain Eukaryota; kingdom Metazoa; phylum Chordata; class Actinopteri; order Siluriformes; family Pangasiidae; genus Pangasius; species Pangasius sanitwongsei. The sequence continues at coordinate 29,974,011 of CM075005.1, forward strand.
AAGCAAGGAGACGGCGCATGGTGTTATTGGGAAAATAATCAACTATAGAAGCAGAGTTACTATTACCATCCAGACGTTGATTATTTTCCTTATACCACAGCAATTTCCCTTTCTTTTTTTTTAAATAATGAATTAGATGTTGTAGTTTTTAACCATTTTTATTTATGCCTAATGTTGTAGAATGTCTACAAAACAAGTTAGGTCCTGTTATCATTATGCAATATCGCACGTGTCGATATCCAGTATATAACCGCATGACTGCTTTTAAACAACAGTCCTAGAAACACTATCGAGTAAGTGACATTTCAGACACAATGTCGCTTATTAGGTTTATTTTTGCTCCGCCAGCATAAAGAGATCCCGAAGAAACCACATTAACTTTAGAGCACATCGGCTAGCTGGTTAGATAGCTCACGATGATCCATATTTTCCCATTAAAGGTGAAAATGGCGTCCCTTCTCAATTTCATCTTCACGTGACGAGCTGCGATATTTTTAGTCAAAAATTCTATCCCTGAAAAGTTGGTTTGTCTGTCATGTCCGCTGATGATGATGCCGCTAAATCTACTGTAGTAACTGTTTCGAACACAGACGAGCGGAGTGATACACACAGAGAAACGTCCCAGTGCGGTTATAGGAAATAAAAGCACTCTCGGAACGCCGCTCGTCCAATCAGATTAGTGGACCGGAACTAACTGTTGTATAAGTTACATTATAGCAGCTACAGTCATTCCCACTTTTTTCGTAAGTTTTGTCTCAAGTAAATCAGACAAAAAAAAAGTGCAGCTTGTCATGTTACAGAGAAATTGGAAAGCACAAACCTGTCTGTCATAAAGACGAGTGCAAAACTTCATGAATGTTACAAAGCACTAATACTGGAGACTCCTTCCAAAAATAAAACAAATGTCTCCTTAAAGACAGCCTTATCGTATCAACGGTTGTACGTTTTTCTCGGTTAAATAACACTTCGGTATTGTCAGAGTTGCTGTGTTGGAGAATTAATCACCTTCGTGACCTACAGGTACACAGTTCATTTCTTAGGAAAGGAACGTGGAGCTTTATGTGCGTTGCGTAGTTACTCAGTTTTTCCCCAGTAATGAAAGATGCTACAAAGGCTCAAGTCATTTCAATTCAATGCAACTTTGTCATGTTACACAAATCATTATCACAGCGCACTATACATTTACACAAACGCAGTAACATTAACGCAACGTAAACAATACAAATGTAAGGAAAGGCAGAGAGCGTTTAGTTGCTGAAACTTAGTGAATATTTGGGGCTTTAATTTCAGAGACGCCAAATTTCCATTTCAGCAGAGAATACAAAAAAGTACAGTATTTTACAGCTTGCAGAATCTTTTGTCTTGGGTGTTTTATGTAGGATTGCGACTGGGTGCTTTTCATCTGCTGTCTGATGAATACCGAAACAAAACGAAACACATTTTATCTCCGTGCCTTTTGACGCCATCTGCTGTGCAGAGGGAGAAACTGCTCTGACCCCAACCGACCTAATCCTATCTACACTTTTACCCCACTCTCTCACACTCTTTTCAGCATTTCTGGCCAGAAGGTGTTCACTATAATAGGATCTGCAAACTACAGTTTAATTAGATTTGACACCAAAATGTTACTTTTATTTATTTATTTATTTGAAGGAACTATGTTCTCGTGTTGGTCATGTTTTGATTTGATGGCGGATCTAATAATAAGTTGCTCCAGATTTCTGTCAAACTTTCTGGGGTTTAATCTGAAAAAAAGAAAGAAAAAGAGCAAAAAAAAAAAAAAAGAAAAGAAAGAAAAAATAGTACAGTGTGTAACGTCAGGGAGTGCCGATGCCCTTAGATTGGAAGGCTGTGATTATTTGTGACATGATTAAATAAATATACATTAATTAAAAAATAAATCAACAGCAACAGTTAAAAAAATATAAAATAAAATATAGAAAAACTGTAATCAGGGGGGGAAAAGAATTAAATATAAAACAAAAACAAGAAAATAAATAATGAAATAATTAAACAAGCAAATAAATAAATAAATAAATAAATAAAATATTAGTCTTATGCTTAACGCCTTGACAGTTAAATCAATTTTAGAGTATGTGTGTGTGTGTGTGTGTGTGTCTGTGGTGTCTTTTACCCTTCCTCTGGTTTTCACGGACCCTTACACTTCCTCTTAGTCACAGGTCAACATGTACACTATACAATGTGTACACATTGTATACATACTGTATTGTATACACCATACACTCTGCGAGGGGAAAAACGGGCCGAGGTTTATTTTTGAAACACAAGCGTTTAAAACCACTTTGTGTTAATACAAAGTTAGAAACCACTTTGTGTTAATACGCCTAACACTCTACAGCCTGTCATCTGTGGATTTGGGTTAGGAATGGATTAGGAAAAAGAAATCTAAAGAAAAAGCTCTTTCTGTATGAACCACACAGACACACACACACTTCCAGGAGAGCTGTTAATTGGCTGATTAGTTGACTCAGGTGTGTTAGAGCAGAGAAAACACTAACATTGTCCAGAATCAGAGGAACCTGTGCTGTGTAGTAAAGTGAGATCCAGACTGAGGGAGATTTGTTCACGAATCTGAGGAGGTGTAGTGTAATGAGGAGCAGGTGAGTAATGACGATTAATCAGTAAAGACGAGAGATACAATGGTGTGGCTTCTGTTAGCTCTCCAACTAGGCTTATTTCATTCGTTATTAGACTTTACCCAGTTAATATCCCTCCCAGAAGTACCAGAAATGCACAATTCACTGACTCATAAGTGAAAATTGAAGGTTGGAGCTGCCAGATCAGGTTAAAATGGCAGTACGGAAGCCCAGCTGAGACGCATCCGGTGTGGGTTCAGGGTAAGAAAATGGCCGACACGTAGCTATGTGATGGAACACACTGCAAAATAATAATAAAAAAGCAAGTAAAAATACCATAAATATAAGCACATTCAACTAATGTCTTCTTATTAAATTGTTTTAAAACAAATATAAGATTATGAAGCCTAATTCTGGACATGTTTCCCCCTCATTTCAAGTTTAAAGTGAACTCTTAACGTATAATTTTGCTTATTTCTGCTGTAAGACGTAACCTTGTAGACTGTTTGTTTTCAGTCCACTAATCTTATGATGCGAAATGTTAGAACTGTTTCATTGATTTGTTTAAGATATGTTTACAGTCCACAGAAGTCAGGACTTTGGTAGTTTCAGAAGGGTTTGTTTTTTTATTAGTGATTATTGGATCTCAGTAAATCTCCGAGCAGCAGATCGGGACCTGTTAGGTTTGCCCTTATACTTAATCCCACATTATGTTTCACTCTGTCAGACTTTAACTTCTTGTTAAGAGCTATGCAACACATGCTAGCTAGGGAATAAGGTACGATGGGTCATATTGGGATGGTGTGATGTAGCTCGGCGTGAAGCCGTTACCATCCTGAACGTGGTTGTTTTCCTGTAACAGCACAGCTGGAAAATGCTTTATTCCTCTTATATCACAGAAATTACAACATTTCATTTATTAATGCATGCCATGTCAGATGATTTTTTTTTTTTCTTTAAAAATCTGTTTATAGTCTGTGTTATGGAATATCCATGAGACGGGTACGTTGCCGAGTAAGTAATTGTAATTTTTTTTTATTACTACTTCAGTAGAGGTGACCTTTAACACCTTACTCTTCCTCCGAACATGAAAATTAATTTAAGTATTAATTACAGTTTACAGCCTTTTCAGTCCTGAAGCAGATGTTCGTGTTCTTATTCCAGACTACGAATTGAATCGATCATACTTCTGTATGTTTTGACTTCATTATATAAAGTATATTTATACCACAGTGCTGTTGAATTCTCGATTCTGATTGGTCAGAAGGTGTTTAGTTCTCCAGAACAGCGGCTCTGACAGTACTTCTGGCTATAATTTAAATCGCAGGTTTGTATTAATGTGCTTGTTCTAGTACATCATCATTTCTGTAGTAACGGCTCATTCACAGGGACTTGAACTGTGGACGCGCCACATAAGTGGATTTAAAAATAACGCACGTAATTGTTGATATGATGACATTTTCAGGTAGGAGACATTTAATTATCTGCGGAAGGAGTCTCCAGTGTCGGCGCTTTGCACCGGTCAGAGGTAAAGCTGTCACGTTTTCTGACCCTGAAACAATTTCAGGAGCTTCTGCTTCACTGTTTCTGTGTAACAAGCTGCAATTTTTGTTTTATTTACTTAAAAGAGAAAAAAAAAAAACAAGGCTGGAGAGGCTGGTTGTTGATTATTTTCCCATAACAGCGTTTCCCGTCGTGATTTATTTCCTCCTTAAAACATCCAATGAAATATCCACCACCCATCTTTATGCAAGTACTGCTAATTAGTCCGATTTCATACACAATTTACTTTCATGAAAAAATAATAAAAAGGGCTCATGAACCCTTTGTATAAATTTGAACTTGGATTTGCTATTTGTTGGATTTCATACAAACGTAATTGTAAGAAGAGGTATAAATTCCACGGCTAATCCTAACCTTACATTTTGTAGCTTTTTATAAGAGAACATGTTAGAAGATAATTACGTTAAAAAAAAAAAAAAGGATTTCGGTACAAGTCATTAACCTTTTTTACTTTCATGTAAACGTGGACACTTTTTAACTTTTAATTGTGTTTTTGGAGACCCCAAACTTTCACTTAAATATAATTTTCTGTCCTTTTTCCACTGTTAGACACACAATTAGTGACATATAAACAGTTCGTGGTAGTGGACTCGGACTTTTGGACCCTACTGTACTGTTGCATTTTAACTGCTAAAATAAATGAAACATCTCCAGGGTTTTTTTTTTTTGTGTGTGTGTGTGTGTGTGTGTGTGTGTGTGTGTGTGTGTCTACCTGTTAAACACACAAACCGTTTTTTGTTCACCCAAAGAAAATGGCGTTAAAGGCTTTTTGTTCAAATAAACAGACGATTTTAAGAATAAATTTGCCTCTATAATGATGATGGTACAGAAATTGGTTATGGAAGAATTCACTTTGGACTAAATGATTGATTCTTAATGAATGGCTGTATGCTTAAGTTGAAAATCAGAAATAGTATAAATATTATATCGTTTCTAGAAATTGCACCGATCTGATACCGGGGTTCAGTATTGGGCTGATACCAGCTAAAAATGGTGGAATGGGTATCAGAGGGGAAAAAAAGAATTAATGTTATCCGAGTCTGTAATGAATGAAAAAGAATTGGGTTTGGAACCCTAGTGTGTGTTTTTTAAATCAGAGTTGTATATGTTTATAATCAAGTCTCTTTTATATGTAATCTTTTGTTAGGATTGATTTTTTTATTATTATTATTTATGCTTTATCATTCTTGTGATGTAAGTTATTTTATTATGTTTCTAGTTATGTATATTTCCTCTGTTTGTACGTGATTCAGTTCATCATTTTGAAGCTTAGCAGTTTTCAAAGAAATAAATATCAGATGGGTATTAATATCAGCTGATACTCAAAACTTTAGATCTGCACTGGAAAAGGGAAAAGTGGCATTGTGTAATCTCTAGTATTCTCTTTTATTTTTGACTCATGAAAACAAAAGAAGCTTGTGCTTAACCAGTGATGGTATTTTGTATTTCTCGAGAATTCAGTGTCTAAATGTGCAATACTAACAAATGATATTAATTTACTCGTTCCACAGTCAGGTTGGCAAGTTCACGTGTGTTGATGAGGTTAGAGTTTGTGGGGGGAAAAAAACACAGACGCAACAGTAACTGAAGTTTTATTCATTTGATTTTCTGAAAAAAGAACACATCAGAAACACTGAATCTACTTAAAAAAAAAAAAAAAAAAAGCACAGTCATGCGCAAGAGTCTGTAAGACTTTCGGCAGCTTTCCAGACATCACGTTTCAGACTGGTCCAATCGTTAATTTGGACCAGTTTACTAGAAATGTAGGCCAAAGATAAAATACATTTAAACCACAGTGCTATAGTAACAACTTACACTGGGACTTGTGCAGTGGACGCTCCACTTAATCTAATCTAATAATAAACTGATTGTCAAATAACTTTATACTTTTTTTTTATTTTTTTTTTTTAAATCAGTGATCTAATGAGTAAGGGGCTGTTTGTTTCAATTAGATTCACGATACTGGCTTCACGATTTCGATTTGGTTTGATTCTCTGAATATTTTTGAACAAATATCTGAATGAAGAAATATTGACTGAACAGACTCTTTTTATTTCTGAATCATAAACAATGCAAACCAATGTGCATTTTTGTCTTTATAAAACTAAAATCAAAGGAATCGCTTTGAACGGGGGTTTAATATTGTAAACAAAATTTACTATAGGTTCACTATATCTTAAAAATATATAAATAAATTTAAATTTTCCCAAAAAGTTTGATTGAATAAACAAAGAGCTTGACTTGGGGACTTGACTTGAAAACAATCGACTGAAGCATAATGAGCTCTGTAGCAGAAATAGAGCTCCAAAGTCGGCTAAAATGCCTGATTTCCGCAGCCTTTGGTGCTATTTGAAAGCTACGGAAGAGTTTTTTTGATTTATAATGAAGAGCTTGTTTTATTTATAAATATGTTCTTGTTGTTGTGCATCTCCACTGACGGCGGGGAAAACTCCTTGAGTTCAGTTAGATTCAGTTACTTTAATACGTAATTTTTTAGCACTTTGTTTTTCAAATTATTTTTCATGCCAACGTTCCCAGTTACTATTGTCGCAATGTCTGGAAAGCAGAGCTGTAAGGCAGGACTTGCTACATACAGACAAGTTTGAATTAATCATAACTTGCTAAGTTTACATTTTGGAACGGCGACAGTTCTTTCCTTACGCTGCTAAACGAACAGAAAGTGCACTTTGATATTTACATTACATTCTGATGTCAAAGTAATGTGCAAATGCGACCTCTCCAAAATGAATACGATATACATACATGTTGCAGCTTAAAAAAAATGAACGGAACCCTAAAGAGAATTTTACAACGATGAATGAGTATTATTTCATAATAGTTAGCATTGCCTAAAAATGAAGGCGTATTTCCTGTAGAATCTGAGGTAAAAAGTGAATGTTCAATTCCTGTTCCTTTATAGTGATTTTTGAGGCAATAACACAGTGCATAAAAACTAAAACGAAAGTAGAAAATGAAAATAGGAACTTGCTATATTGATTTTTGGTTTTTTTGGTTATGAAAAACCATACCCAAAAATCTGTTAGGAATTGCTGATCTGCTAGAAAATTATAATCTACAAAAAAAAAAAAAATCTGAGATGCTAATAAAATGAGAACTAGTTTAGGATAACAATTCCGTTTGGGGATTTAATTATAATCCCAGTGAGCACTCGAATATTTAAAAGACGTGAATAAGATGTCTTTGCCAGACGTTTAGCAGCTACGAAAGGTTTAATAAGTAAAAGGAAAAAAAAAAGTGACCATATACAACTATAGAAACCCTAAACTGCAAGTCGTGAAAAAAGTTTGTGCTTTGTTATTTTGACACATCATTATTTTAACTTAATATTTAACAATCTACAATCTGTTAATAAACCTAGTTTACTGAATATTAGCTTAATTCTTACTCTGTATCGTATTTATTGTGGAGTGCTAAGTATTAAAATGAGATTTATTGTCATTAGATAATAATGAGTAATCAAAATAATGAGATTAAGTTGAAATAATGACAACATATCTTGAAATAATGAGTTATGAAGTCGAAATAATCTATTTTAGCTTAATGTCATTATCACATCTTAATAAATTATCTCGAGATATGATGTTTCGAGTTATCACAAATTTTTCTACATATCTTGATATATTGACTGCACTGTCTCTCAATAAGACTAATTTATTGGAATATTAGCATATAATCGCTATTCTGTATGCTAACATTGAATAAACTGTATTAAATATAAAGTCGAAATGGCAAGATAATTTGCGATAAGTCACAGTAATGAGGTATTAAGTTAAAATAACGATGTAGTATCTTGTTTCAAAGTTGAAAGAATCAGATTTTATTGCTACTAATTTTTGCTACTTGCGGTTCAGGGCTTTTTTTTTAAAAACACAAAATAGCCCCTGAAAGCACGTGTACTTAGAAGGCAGACGGACGTCGGTGTCCAGTCGGTGCTCACTGGGACAAATAAACAGCACCATGAGATTTAAGATCATAAAAGCACACATCGGTCTCAATCGTATGATTGTTCTTCACAAAATTAGCCGTTCTCCAGCACAGTCAGAACGGCGTACGAACCTGAAGAGTCCAGGAGAAACTGATTGCATCACAGTCACAGCACAAGAAGTTAAATAAATACAGTAGTTTGCACTCACGAGTACGGAATGATCCTTCTAGTCCCTGAGGTACCTGGATTTTTATCTGGAATAGTCCGTATTCTCCAACCCAAAAGCTAACAGAATGAGGTTTTAGGTTCCATCCCAAACTCCGGTGTTTAAAATCAGTCCTCGCTAGAATTTATTCTGAGAAGTAATGATTTTGGGGACCTTTTCCCAGTCGGATTTTGCACAGGGTTCGTCTATTCAGTAGCCTGCTAATTAACTGGCTAATTTGTGGTTGGCAGTTAAGACCAGTCCTTTTACTACTTGTAGCCATATTCACTAACCAAGCTAACAGTATGAGACCTTATACAGAGTACTTAGCTAGCTAATACCATGATTATGAGCAATTAAGGGTATTATACTCTTAGCTGAAATGGTCCAGGTTAGCTTTACAGAGCTATAAAAACCATATTCTCTGACCAGAAAGCTAACTGTATGGATCTTTAGGGTGTATCCCAAACACTGCAAGAGACAATTGCTAGCCAAACATTGCACAAAGGTAATTATTTGGCTAATCTGCAGATAAGAATTAAGACTAATCCTCTTAAGTGTGTGGATTTTTTTTTTTTTTTTTTTTGGTAATAGAGGAAAATCTCTGCTGGTCTGCTTGATTTTTATCTGGAATATTCCAGGGAGTTTTATTAGAAATATGGCTCTTCAATAGAAATTTGCACTACCGTAGCCTATTTCCATGGCTAGCTAATAGCTAGCTAGCTAGTTAGCAGTACCTTTCTGAGGTAATATTTATCTGGAATGTTTAAGGGTAGCTTTAGAGAGCTGTAGTAGCTTTATTCTCCAGACAAAAACCAACAGGAGCCAAACTCTACAGTTTGATAGAATTTGTTGGTTATTTTTGCCATGTTTATGAGGCAGTGGGATTTTAGCCAGGGCAATGGATTGTGATTTGTCTCTTTTGAGGATGTAGAAAAGATGTCTAGATTAAATTTGATTAAAAATAAAGTATATGTAGGAACCAGATCAAGGCAGGCCAGGACGACTGAAAGCAGACAAATGGCAATGTTGAAGAGCCTCTTAGCTAGCTACTGACTAGGTGATGATGCTAGGAGTCTGCTAGCAAACTGGCTAATTAGCAGTTGGGCTGGGCAATACTTGTCTGAGAGATTATTTTATCTTTTTTTCAATAAAATGTTAACTTTTTTTTATACATTTAATTACACCATAAATGTCTGATGTGATGTTAAAATATTATACTGAACCTTTAAAACTGCAAAATGTTAAAATAAGAAAATTTAATTTTGCCTCCTTTTTGGTGTTGAATATTTCTAATGTAGATGTTAAAAGTATTATCAAACCCTGGTTTGTTTTGTTGCAGCTTGTTAACTATGTTGACGTGTAATGTGTTTAGCAGAAATATAGTAGCTATAGCTGTACTATAATACAGCTAGCTTCTAGTATAACAATATATCTTTAATGAAACTAAATGACCAGGTTCAGTTAAGCTTAATGAGTATCATCTGAATGATGCGTATGCTTGCAGTGCATTCTGGGGAATATACACAGTCCCTCATCTGTAAAGACTGGATTTGAGTGGATTCTGTGGTTCTAGCGTTGAGGATGTTTCTTAAAATGGCTGCCATTCTGGACGTGCTTGGGACACGCGCTCCGTCGAAGCTCGGTTTAGTTAGAGAAGCCGGACCTGAAGGTTTAAAACGGCGTGATCTCCTTCTGTTTTGGTTCCTCCTCTCCATTCCCATCTGCAAAGACAACGGCCACTTCTCCAGAAGTAAGGGAGTTGTTCACTTTATGGAGGTCGGTAGGGTTCTGTGTTTTTGGATCGGCAGGACAGCAGGATTGCTTTAGGCAGTCGTAGGAGATGCACGGAGCGCTGCAGTGGCTGTTCTCCATCTCCTCGTCGGCGAACTCCGTCTGAAGTGTGACGCTGTGGACTCCCAGTCGATGGAACGCCTCTCTGATCTGCACATGGAGGCGCCGGATTTCGCCTTTAGAGTTTTCAAGGTCAGAGGTCACTTTGACGTGCATGGAGGCCACGTTCCGATCCTTGGCCAGCTCCCACACGTGCACTTCGTGAACGCCGAGGACGCCGGGCAGCTGGCATATGTCCTCCACTGTGAGAGAGAGAGAGAGAGAAATGGAGAGAAGCTGAATCAGCCTGGACAATGCCATGATGATGAAACGTGATGTAACACCAGCCCTTTATACTCACAGATCGTGGAGACGTCCAGGTCAGGTGGACTCATCTGCAGCAGAATTCTGGTGGTCTCTTTGACCAGAGGAACAGCTGAGGTCATGATGATGGCTACCATGACCAGCGTCAGGCTGGGGTCCACGTAACACTGCCAGTTACAGGGGGTGTCGGGTGGCAGGGGCCAGACGTAAAACAGCGTTGAGGCCACCACCACCACTACTGAGCCCAGAGCATCGTTCAGCACGTGGAGTAAAACTCCTACAGGCAGGAAATGAAGAATAAGAACAAGAGCAAGAGCCCCAGGCTGCCTGGGCTAAGAACCATAAGCATATTGCACGGTGTCTCTTCACCTTTAATCAGCGTTATACCTTTCACCTTCACGTTTCCAGGAGAGTCTGAGATCTGAACTTGTGGCAGCCATCGAGAACAGCTAGCGAACGCAAAATCCTTATTTCATTGCTTACCTTTCTTTCCTTTTCTCTTTCTTTTGTCCATTCTTTCACCCTTTCTTCCTGTTATCATTTTTAGCTTTTTTTCTTTGTCTTTTTCATCTTTTCTTTTCTTTCTCCATTTTTTGTCTTTCTCCCCCCCCTTACTCTTTCATCAGTTCTTTTCTTGCTCTTTCATCTTTTCCTTTTTCCTCATCAATTCTTTCTTTCTCTGTTCTCTCTCATTCTTTCTTTCCTTTAAATCTTTTTTTCATCCTTTCCTTTTCCATCAGTTTCTTTCTCTTTCGGTGTGTTTTTCTGTCGTGTGTGTGTGTGTGATCTGTAAATTAAGCCCAGTCTCCCTATTATGGACAGCAGGGGTTAGTACAGGATACACGCAGCTTTGTTGTCCAGCATCTGGACTGATGCTAAATGAAAGTGATGTAAAGATTTTGTTACTATCCTGATGCACGCTTCTACACAGTGGAAGGAAATATTGAGTGCACAGACCACGGTCTAAAAATAAGACAAACGTAAGACAGGATCCTATCACGAGTCCAGTGTAATGAATGCGTGCATTCTGGAACAGATACACAGCATACGGGAGGATCCGAAGCGCTCGTACCTCTTATGTTCAGCGGTGGTCCGTCACTCTGCTTCTTATCTTGTTGTCGTGAAGCAGCCAGCTCAGAGCCTGTGGATGGACAGAATACAAGTGCTGAGCGCACTTGCTGCTATCACGCAGGAGTTTTACACACCATTTACATGGAGCTAAGGGGGGGAAGACACGTGCACGGACACGTTGACAAGGTTATTTTCAACATGCATTCTTTCACACTCTCAGGTAACTGTGCATTTGTTAGAAAAATGTACACTTGCAGCAAAACATTCACACAACACTCACGTTTTGTTATTTAAACCGATTCAAGAGTTCTTTTACTTACACGTTGACACTTCAAGTTCTTTTGTTTATAGACGACTTCTCTAAGGGGTTTTTGCCCTTTTAACCCTCATCTGACTCGCGCTCGTGAGTTGCGTACAGAAATAACCAGTCAGGCCAGGGGAACTGGGCAAACAGTTTTGGCCCAGGGGCCCACGTAAAAATGTTGCAACTGCATAGCAAGCATAACATGTTGACAAAGGCGCAAGAGAAACGTCTCTGCACCTGCAAGTTCTCTGTTTTTCTTGCATAACTAGGAATTCAGCACATTTAGCTAAGCCTGTAAACTAGCACCTCGTTTGGAAGCCAGTTCTTCATGGGACAGTTTGGTGGAAACATGCAGACTAAGATTGTATTCAGATTTTAAATCATCTCTCGCAGCTTCTATGGATCCCCGCCCCCCCCCAGTCCATTCTTGGTTGAACCCACTGTTAATAATGTGATGTAGGTTGCTTCATAGTAATGGCAGATCTTTCTTTCTTTTTAATTTAACTGGCTGATCAGTGAGACAGGGGATGTCGCGTTTTAACGGCTGCCAGATGAGTCTGTCGGAATCGTGTGTGTGAGTTTGTACATCCTTTTACCTCGAGGCAAACAGACTACTATAACCTCTTCAGCTAGGTTATTAATCCAAATATTTGTTTTCATGCCTCCCGGATACACCCGATTGCCCTGCCCACATCCAAATAGCAAATACAAACCAGACTTTTCACACGTCTCCACGAACTCTCCTTATTCACAGCAGCTATGAGTGAAATCCCACTCTGTGCTCTGTGAGCAAACCACTGGGGGGGGAGTGTGCTGTCGTAGGAAACTAATCAGTGACGGCACCCCACGGCATCGCCCGTGTAACGAAGCGAGTTATTTTCCTGTAACAGCACATCCCCAAGTGCGTTATTGCTTTTATACCATAGCAATCTGCATTATTTTTTTTTATAAATTAAAGAACGTCATGTTTTTGTCCGTTTACGGTTACATTTAATACTGTGGAATGTCTGCAAAACAAGTTCCTGTTATTACCTGCATTATAGTGGCTATAAATAGTTTAAATATATTTTTTTTCTATTAAAAAAACAGTGCCGTTTTTCCTGATGACTTTACCGTGGAGGAAAACTTTTATCACGCTGACACTGGAGACTCCTTCCATAAATATATGTTGAATCAATGTCTCCTTGGAGAAATCTTAAGCATATCAACGACAACACGCGTTTTCAAAGTCTCTAAGGTGTTACTATGGAAATGATAACGTATTAGAATGAGCGCATTAATATACATCTGTGCTCAAATTCAAATACTGACCAGATTGAAATGATGGAAATGTCCAACTTCATACAAGGTAGTCCATAGTGATGGACTAAAATTACCTAATGTTAGCTCGCTAATCAAACTGAAACTGTTCACTCACAATGCTAATACACAGTTAGGAGACTGAGATGGAGCGCTGGACTGTAGTAGCCATGTTGCTTTGGTCCATTAGTGCATGATGGGACATAATGGTGCAACAAAATGTCCCCAGCTCCACACTTGAGTGATTATAGTCCATAACCGGACTGTTTTAGCATGCAACATTGGTGGACAAGAGAGCTAGAGCGAGCTAGAGTCCCCTGAAGATTTCTAGCCTCTGTGGAAGCAACAGATTGCCAGTGCTACACCTGCTAATTGGCCACACCCAAACTAGCGTCGCTCTTTAGGGTATCGTGACAGCTTGCATATCAGATCAGGGTTAAGCATTTAAAACGTAGCCTCTACTTGTGCACTCAGCTTTTCTACACGTTGTATAAAGCCATAATGTTACATAATGTGGGTTATTGCTTTTTTTTTTTTTTTCCCCCCACATGAACCCAGTGACCATCCCCTTGTTTAGCATTGTTCCCTAGGTGACTAATTTAAGTAGGGTTGAAAGACTAAAGCACATTAATGACAAGGCTGTAAAGTGGAAACCAAAATGCTGACTCACTCTGACAAAGTTGAAATGAAAATGCTGGATTTCTCTGCGTTCTGCACTTCAGCACTGCGTTTAATGTGTAACCGAATCTTAAGATTACAGATTTTTAAAGGCTGTTTTCCTCGTTATCCGAGGCATGCTTGGCATGTAAACTTGGCCTCTACGGGACACTACTGCTCCTAGCTTAGTGAACTGTTAATGACCACAACTCACACATCAAAACCACAGTTCTGGCCATTTTGAAATTCATGAAATTCCGTATTTTAAATACTTTTTTTTTTTTTTGGCTAATTTTAGAAATGATTTCTGCACAATTCAGCCAGATTAGGTGATTGGAGAAAGGTGTGTGCAGTTTGCATGATGCTAAATGATGGTCAGAAGCTTCCATTAAGCTTCAGCTTCATTAGAAATGTGTTTCAATGGCAATGTGATTGGATTTCATTCAAAGTTGGTTTTTTTTTTTTTTTTTTTTTTTAAGAGCATGGATCTTATTTATTTATTTATTTATTACGTTTTATTTTTAAGCAAACTACACCTTTAATTGTTGCTATGTTTTGATCATGAGACCATATGGGGATAATTTGTGGTGTTGTTTTTTTCTCCTCCCTTCTTCTTCACTAACCTACACCTTTGATACCACGCCCCTAATCTTAATTTTAACCTTTTTTGTGTTTTTGCACAAAATAATTCTCATGGCTTATTACTTTGAGCACGAGGTCATGCTGGGAATCTTTTTTTTTTTTTTTTTCCCCCACACAACTACACCTTTCCTGACAGCAAGTTTTTTTTTTAAAGCACGGGACTATGCTGCATCTTTATTTTCAGTGAACACTTTTAAATGTTCACAAGTCTGTGATCACAAGATTGTTAGTTTTTTTGAGCACGAGAGCATGTTGGAAAATTTGGCACTGTTTTTTTTCACCGAACTGCACTTTAATGATCGCATGTGCGGAATGGAGAGTAATGGAGACTGAAGCACAAATAGGAGCACCTGCTTCGCCGTTCATGACTATTTTCCCGTCGCTGTCGGAAGACTCGTCTCTGCGCTCCTCCTTCCTCCCGCACAGCCACCGGCAGTCCTGGAACACGAGCAGCCCGACGACGTTGACCGCGAGCCCGAGCGAGCCGACGACCAGCACGATGAACGGCTCGTCCACAGCCTCGGGCCGCGCCAGCCTCTTGAGCGCCTCGGCGGACACGGAGAAGCAGAGCGCCGCCAGGAACGCCGCGTTGGCCAGCGCGCCCACCACCTCCGCCCGGGCCAGGCCGAACGTGCAGCTCGGAGACGCGGGCCGGCGCGCCAGTCTGCCCGCAGCCAGCCCCACGCACAGGGACAGGATGTCCGACAGCATGTTGAAGGAATCCGACACCAGCGCCAGCGAGTTCCCCAAATAACCCGCAACGATCTCGGCCACGAAAAAGATCACCGTGATCACGAGCATGAAAATCAGGCGGCATGTCTGGCCGCTATAGCGCCCCATGGTGATGCGCGGGACGGAGCGCAGAGCTGCTGAGCTCACTGAGGAAGCGCGCGACGAGCGGCTCCGTTAAAGCCGCACCGGCACCGCCTCGCGCCCGCGCGCGCCCTTCACGCTCCTCCTCCTGCTCTCTGTAGTCCCTCTGTTCACATCCGCAGCACCTAACGAGGGCGGTGCCGTCTCCATGGCAACCGTGCGTGGCGGTAGTAGTAGTATTAAATATTCATGTTGTCATTAATTGTTTAATAAAATTAAATGCTCTATAAAGGAGGAGGAGGAGGATGATAAACTCTATAGAGCACGTGTCATACATGTGGGAACTCAAAGTGCTGTACAGTCAAGAAGTAAAAATAATTTTAAAACAAAATATATGTACAGGGATAAAATATGTACATTTATTTGTAATATATGTAATATCCAATTACAAACCAAACTTTTTTTTGTAGAATAAAAATCTTTTAGAAAAAAAAAAATGTAAACAGATTTTAGAATAGTGAAATAAAAATAAATACCAAAAACGGTACTTTTTGGTTAAAAGCCGTGTAAAACTGTACCGGGCTCGAGTGACCTTGAGTTCCGCAGGTCTGAAGTTTTAGTAAAAGGAGAAATCTGCTTGTTTATGAATTTAAAATGGCTGTGTTTTTCAGAGATTTCTAGAAGACTGACATTATCAGATTTAATGACTTGATAAATGCTTACATTACATAACTATTGTTTTTTTACAAAATTTAGAATTATGCATTATGTGTGTTGTATTATGTCTGAAAAATGTCTGTACTTGGTCTGCAACAGTGTTAGGTAGGTGGTACGTGTCAAAGTAACATCCACATGAATGGCAGGACCCAAAGTTTCCCAGCAGAATGTTGCCCAGAGCATCACACTGCCTCCGCCAGCTTGCCTTCTTCCCATAGTGCATCCTGGTGCCATGTCTTCCCCAGGTAAGAAGCGCGCACACACCCACATGATGTAAAAGAAAACGTGATCCATCAGACCAGGCCACCTTCTTCCTTTGCTCCATGGTCCAGTTCTGCTGCTCACGTGCTCATTGTTGGTGCTTTCGGCGTGGACAGGAGTCAGCATGGGCACTCTGACCGGCCTGAGGCTTTCAGCAAGCTGCGATGCACTTTGTGTTCTGACTCCTTTCTGTCAGAGCCAGCGTTAATGTTTTCAGCAATCTGTGCTACAGTAGCTCTTCTGTGGGATTGGCTCAGACGGCTAGCCTTCGCTCCCCACACGCATCAGTGAGCCTTGTTCGCCCATGACCCTGTCGCTGGTTCACCGGTTGTCCTTCCTTGGATGACTTTTGGTAGGTGCTAACCACTGCATACCAGGAACACTCCACAAGACCTGCTGTTTTGGAGATGCTCTGACCCAGTTGTCTAACCATCACAATTTAGACCTTGTCATAGTCACTCAGATCCTTACGCTTGCCCATTTTTCCTGCTTCCAACACATCAACTTCTAGAACTGACTGTTCACTTGCTGCCTAATATATCCCACCCCTTAACAGGTGCTATTGTAATGAGACAATCAATGTTATTCACATCACCTGTCAGTGGCTTTCATGTTATCGCTGATTGTTGTATATTGGAATTAGCAGATTATTATTATTAGTAGTAGTAGTAGTAGTATTATGCTTTATGTAGTATTCTGTATGTTGTGTATATTTGTATATTAAGTCTTGCCTGTGAAATATATTCTCAAGTCCTTTTTTGTTTATTCATTTGTTCATATTCAATAAGCACTTTATCCTGGTGAGGGTCGCAGTGGATCCAGGATCTATCCCAGGAACACTGAGGCATGAGGCGCAAACACACCCTGGATGTGAGGGCAGATGATGATGATGATGATTATTATTAATTTTAATAGTATTATTTATTTGTAGTTGTAATAAATACATTAACTATCTAAAACATTGTATACTATTATCAGAATATAATTATTCATTATGTAGTTTTATAATTGATACTATTTAGTAATATTTCTGGTACCAATGAAAATATTTTCTCTTGTCTCGTTCCCAGGAACTCTGGCTCTGAGGTGGGTGGAGAATTATTAGAATTAGAATTAATATTATTATTATTATTATTATTATTATTATTATTATTATGTAGTTATCGTAGGGTCAGTAATAGATCTTTTAATAATTGAAAACGTTTTTGAATTATTATAGTATTATAACTGTGATGTATTATGTAGTAATATTTCTAGTATGGCTATAGGACTGAAAATATTCTTTCATTCCCACGAGCACCTGGAATTTGTTTTTATGTTAATAATTATACTAATGGCATTAATAAATAATACCGCATTACATTATCATTAGAATTTGGTTAACATAATAATTGGGCATTACATCGTGTTGTTGTTATGCTGTTATGCCACTGAAAAATCGTATTCATTTATTCACAGCTTTATCCTGGTCAAGGTCGTGATAGTACCTGGAGGAACCGTAGTCCTTTAGGTCACGTAGGGACGTTTCTATAGGTGTAGGAGATGCTTGCTCAGCGACGAGGCAGAGGCACCTGGGAGGAAAGGTTAAACAGATTTTGATTCCGTCATGCTGTACCTTTTAGAAGGACAACTGAGGGATCAGGAATGTAATCTACATAGAAGGGAAGTCAAATTGGATGATTGCAGTATTAAATCAGCCACTTCGTGCCCAAAAGACAAATTATTGATTTTGTACAGTGTGATGGATTTTTTTGTATACCTGTTTTTTTTTTTTTTTTTTTTTAAATGTAATCATGGATAGTGCGCTAAAATAAATTTAACTGTGTACGCATTGTAAACTAACACAAGTGTGTCTGCAGTTAATCCCGCATGTCAGTTCCTGCAATTCAGCTGATTTCTATCACTTGCTTTTCCCTAAACTGTGGCAAGTTTGCTGTTTTAACCTCTGAGCTGCCTGTAAGACCAGTGTAGCTCATCCAGTAGCCTCACTACTACTTTTTTTTTTTTTTTTTTTTTTTTTGTACCATTTTCACCTTTCTTGTTTTCCCCTCAGGTTAGAATTGTTTTTCAGCTGGATGGAAAAGGCCATTTATCATCATGTCCGAATGTACTGTGAGTAAAGGCCTGCTTTCCTCTCTTACCCCAAATGTTTTTTCAGTGATTTGGAAGCCTGACGTGGTGTAGAACAGTGTGTCATCTATAATCGTCAAGTACAGTCCGTACCGCAGTGCCACGGAATCACTCAAGTCTGATTGGTTAGATCATTTGGATTGGATTATTTTCATATAACGGCGCAGCTCGGACAGTAGTCCCGTCTGTAACATGAACAATAGGTTCATATTAATGCGCTCATTCTAATGTTTTTGCTTCTATTTTGTTTCTTCCACATAATTTTTTTTTTTTAAACTGAAAAGATTTTTGTGGTAACCTTTCTTTGTGATTTTTATTTAATGTTTAAAGAGCGATCCAACTGCGGGAAAGAGAAAAAAGATCGAACAGGAAATTTCCACAACGTTAAATCTCACTCTAAATAGTTAAAATGCGCAATATTTTGTACATTAAGCATTGTAATTGTTGGCAAATTGATGTAGAATAAGCAGAACAACAAACTCCAAAATAATGCACACGGGGGAGCCCACAACAGCTGTGGTACAATACATATTAAATATGCAGTATCTGTAGCTTATATTTTATTGTTTATTCAAAATGCAGGTCTCGTAGCTTGTTAGAAGCGAATGCACACGTGCACGGAAGAGATGTAGCTCGTAGCTCTGGCCCAAAACTAAAGAATCAAGTGCAACGTGTCAATTTTTCACCAAACTCTCATTTAACAGTGTCTCGATTGAGGAACATGTCATACATTCATGAGGCTTTGGGTCACCTTGGCCATGAGGCTGATAAATCATTAGCATTTACTAACTTGAAGCATCGACTGTCTCATACACACACTTCTAGTAAAGGGAAGTGAGTGTGTTGGCTACATAATAACTGGAAGTGTCTGTGGTGTTATGTTACTTCCGCCTTTGTCACAGAGTTAGGAAAAGTTTAATCATCAACCTGGGTTTAAAAGAGTTTTTCCTTCTCATTACAGGATCCACAGTCATGTGACGACATCACAGCAATAAGTCATGATCATCAAGAAGAAATGCACCTTGCAGCAAATTTATTTACTGTGTGCTTGGACCAATAATAATAATAATTTTAACTATATCTAAATAGTAACTTCAAAAGTTCAGCATGTAATGGAAATAAGTAGAATTAGAAAAATATATTTATTTATCCCAGTTTCTCTTTTAAGGTATGCTGGACAGAGTAGAATTTTCCCTCTAAACATCATGTGGTGTTTAACAATATTAATTTTACTATAAAGTATATTATAGGCTATGCTATGCTGTATATGTTATATGGTGTTTAGGAAAGTCCGGCAAACGCAGCAACACGGGAAAGTCCTTCCTTTTTTGTAAGGCATGTGATCACACATAAGGCTGCCAGTGAGTCACTAAACACAAATGACAAATGTGGTGGTGAGTGAAATAAAACTATTAGCAGTATTATATTAGGGCTAGATTTCAGATGTGTGTATATATGTGTACAGAGGAGGCTATATGTGAAGATCTGTTCTCTTCAGGTCAAATCATTAGAGGATGTAATATGTAGAAGGTCAGGGCCATTATTTATTCATAGGCTTTATTTATGCCTTAAAATAGGTCTGTATGTTTTGTACTGCCAAAGAGAAATGACTTTGCAAGTACAACTAACCAGAAATAACTGGTTACGCTAGTAAGTGGCTTACAAACATATTTTGCACTCCAACATATTTTTATTTGCTAACTTTTGATATTCTACTTCGTTATCAGTTAATAAACAGAAGCTGTGCTGATAAATAATCAGTAAATTATTGAGCAATCAATGAGGTTAAATTGCAGAATTTCAGCTCTAATTTGATGGTGTTTACATCAACACTGGGTAAATTATTTAGGAATCATGGCTAGTCCAAACATTTCAGTATACTGACATGAATTTAAAGCCTGCTGTACCTGGTAGGTACGCAAGTTTCATTTCCATTTCTTTCTTGATTTGAGACAGCCTCGTCTTTTGTAGAATTCAGATTGAGTGCTTGTCTTGGGCCTGGAAAGGAACTTTCCACAGATCTAGAAATACGTTTCAGGTCACTGTCCTGCTGTAGGACGAGGCACAATTTGCCATTTAATTGGAATGAAAAATGATTTTCAGTTCCACTGGTAGCCATGCTTACTGTAGCTTACATACTTCTGTACATGGTACTACCGCCACCATGTTTCACAGATCAGGGATGTTAATGAATAGCCACTTTGTTCTCCACCATTCTTGACTGAGCCACATTGGGCCAGGTTAATCTGTCTCATCTGTACATAAGACTTGTCTCAATAACTGTACATAACTTTGGTAAGTAATCTTTCTAGCTTGAGCTGTGTATTGTGAACTCTGTACTGGCTTTTCTAAGTTCCAACTTTCATAGGAGCTCTACGTGGAAGATTTTTGGAGGTTTTTCTACTTATCAAAGTTTAGTTCAGTCCCATTTTCGTCCCGTCTCATCGAAGCAGCCTCCTCAACATGAAAATGCTTCATTTTTCTTTAAGCCTTTCCAAGCTCACCTGGAGAGAATCTGCCCTATGGGTGTATCATGAAGAGGGGAAATCCTCCTTTGAGGACTTGCTGATTATTTTCTTTCTTTTTGAGGTAAGCTTGGACAAATCTAGTCGTACATCTTGGAGAATGCTGGTTTGTTCAACAGGCATGAAGGTGGAAAATATCATTGCCTAACTGAGTCTTCTTCCTTGGAGATGCACAATGTTCCTATTGCTTCTACTGAGTTCTCCATATTAACCCCCAGGGAGGTGTGTGTCTCTCTCTCTCTCTCTCTCTCTCTCTCTCTCAAAAAGAAAGCACATGGGTGAAATCAAGACCATAGAGGGTTTCAACTCTCTGGGTTTTTTTGTGGCCATACAACAGATAAGCAGCTACCCATGATGTCTGACTTGTTAGTGTTACAGATCTCGGCAATTCTTAGCCCAATCCAAGAGACCCAACGTTTTTGCTTGGGTCTCGGTACACCTGTACACCTTTAGTCTTCTTGGATGCTTTAAGGTGTGAAGGTTTCTGGTTTCCTTCAAGTGCTTCGAATGAAGCAAGCTCCAGTGTCGGTTCCCGCCCTGGATTTTCCCATTAAAAAAAAAAAATTGCTCGAGGGTTCTTTAAGCGTTTGTTGGCTAATTGATGGTTCTTTGCCTCCCTAAAGGCTTTGCTTAGAACCCTTCCTGATGAAACCTTTTGTTGATGGTTCGTGATGGTTCTTTCGGAGGGACATGCTTTGACCTGTGCTACCTACCTTGATGCTCCTTCCTGGACCAGCTCTAATGGTGCATCGTCACAAGCAGTACGTGGAGCAGTGATATCATTTCTCCATTGCATCAGCCAGCAGGAAAATGATTGCGGACATTTCCACTGCTGCCGTGGTAATTATGTGAAACGAGGCAGAGCCAGGATGCTCCTAGTTCTCAGTAGCCCTTCTGGGAACAGCGGCCATGGAGACCTTGTGAACGGGCTCTCCTGCAGTTCTTCAGGGAGCTCCACATAAAGGCTGCTGCTGATGTCATGGAGATGTCTTCCATCTGCTTAATTCCACAGACGCGATGATTGTTTATCCAGAAATCAGCATCGTTGTAGAATGAACAGGTTAACCAACTGTCCAAAAATTTCTGGTTCCCTGATGAGCGTGAAAAAGTGATGCATGGTGCTTTTGTATGAACAATACGGTCCTGGCATTCCGCATGCTATTTCAATTCAGATCTAAGAGTCTTGTTCTCTTCCTTGTAATTTCAGTATATTTTACAAAACAAGGTTTCTATACGGTATTTGCATTTAACTGTGTGCAATATAGTGTCTTTTTTTTTTTTTAAAGCCCAAGGGCACTTCACAAAGAATAAAACTAGCTGAAGTGATACTAAATGTGATCGATTAATAGATGTAATACATATCATTTTTAGCTAAATAATATTTCAAAAGAAAGAGCGCAAGGAAAACAGTCTAAAAATTGCATTTCTGTTGTTCTAGGCTCAGGTTCCTAAACGTGAAAAATAAATGAAAGACGACAAGCATGCCTGATCCTCACACCCCGTGCTAACGCACATTACCAGGGATGTAACCCAGTCAGTTAATCGCATCACGTACTCCTTGTACATCACAGTGACTCAGCAGGTCACGTACACACACAGACGCATCCTCCAGAGGTTTTTCTAGGCTGGAAACCTGATCAGACATGACCGTGTACGCTGGTGTCTACTCTGAACGTAGAAAATATCTTAATCGTTTGCCTTAGTCATGACTACTTTAGAACCAGTTCGCATAAACATGGTCTATACAGCTCTCTGTTAGTGCCAGGACATAGACATGAATACAAGAACTGGTGTTCAGTCTTTATTGTAAAGAATACTAGCACTGAATCCCTTCCCGTGATTCAGGTAAGGTTGGAGAAATTGCAGCGGCTCTTGGATCCTCGTTCTCGCAGAGGATCGAGCTCTTGAATATTCCTGGGTTTGTGCATGTGGACATCCTCATGAATCCAGGCCACAGGTTTTCAGCAGGGCTCAAATCTTTAAACGGAGATGGTCATCGCAATACAGTGATGTTTGTTTAACCCTGTGCCTTGATTTAGGAATGTTTGTTGCATGATTTTGTTCAGGAATCCATCAGTAGCAAAGTGTTAACCTTTTGGCAGAGGCAACCAATTGGAAAAAAAAACATATTGTGGGTTTTTTTTTAATCCATTTCTCTGTTGGTCTGGAAATATGTTTGGCTCATTATCTTGTTGAAAGATCTCTCTACAGCCAAGTCATAACCTTCTGGCAGAGACAACTGCATATCATTATGAAAACCATTGTTTTTTGGGTTTTTTTGTTTGTTTTTTTTGCATTTCTTTAACAATTTCTGTTGGTTTTAGATACATGTTTGGATCATCGTCGTGTTGAAAGATCCATCTAGGGCCAAGTATTAACCATCTGGCAGACGTAACCAGGTTTTGGACCGAGATAGTCATTACAAAATATCAGTTTTGTGTTTCTTTAATTATTTCTGCGTTCGATACATGTTTGGCTCAAGATCTTGTGGAAAAATCCCTTCTAAGGCAAGCTATTAACGTACCCGAGCTAACCGGGTTTTGAACCACAACTTCTTTTGTGTAACAGGTAATGGAGTAAAAATATACTGGTAATTAGTGAAATTTATGATGCCATTAATCATCCAAAGATCCCCTGGACCACCAGCTGCAGAAATGCCCCAAAGCTTCAACTATCCAAAACAATATTTTACAGTGGATTTTTTTTTTTTGGATTTTTCTTATGTAGTTCTCTGGGCTTTTATTGTGGCCCTGATTTTGTTTAATGGTGTTTTTACCTGTATGTATTTTATTTTCATTAGCTGACATGTGCAGCAATATCCATCTGGGTCAGATTTGTTGAAAATGCTTTGGTTTTCCTCATAGTGATGGATTTGACATGTTAGCTACCAAGATAGCCACCAGGGGGCTCTCTTGCATCATTGTACTCCCTAGAAATCACTTGTCTTTAAAACTTCCTTTGAATAATGTGGCATTTTGCTTTCCCGCTTTGCTCAAAGTTATCACACTTTTTTTTGATACCTTTGATCCAGTATTCCCTCACTGTCTCAATTTTTGAGAATCAAGAAAAAAAAAAGGAATTGTTTGAAACTGTGACGAGCATAAGGATTGGGCTCTGTGTTCGGTATCGGTCAATCTGAGCTCAATTAGTCACAAATCCTCATACGTCTGCAAGTATGAGATAAGGACTTTGGTTCCTGTTGAGTTTGGTGTAAAAAGCTTTTATGTCTTGTGAAATCGTGTTATTGATTTGACTTCATTTCTTTGTAATCTTTGTAGTAATTAGATTTATGTTTCCGCTTGGGCCTTAGCAGCAGACTCTGAGAGGTACCAACGTTCCCGAGAGCATCGGATGGTTGAAGGATGCTGGAAGGTTCCTCGGGCACCTTGCGCTCTCATCCCCACGGCTCTGCTGGCCCTGCTCCTTTCCTGTGAGTTGCAAAGGTTCCTAGCCCAGCTCTGGTTCCTGCCGGACTACAGTGCTGTTCCTGTTGTTTGAGGTCCAGTACTACAGCAGCTCTATTGCACACACAACCTTGAACTCCTCCTCTATGGACATAAAGGGAAACGTAAGTTTGCAGGCGCTTGCCTAGAGGGGGAGCTCGGGCTCCTTGGCACACCTAGCCGTCTCCTCATGTATTGGCATACCCTCCTCATTAGGTCTGTGATGCTAGAGATTCAGAACTCGTAGAGGAACAGTGGCCACAGGATCCTTGGCAACCTTGCACTTTGTTGAATATCTCTTGTCAACCTCCTTCAGCTACCCCTCTAGCTCCTCTCAGATGTTCTTGCTCTAATTCTGAGGCTGCTGTGGAAGGACTCGCAACTTTTCACCAGTTTCTGAGATGAAATTGAAACGAACAAACTTGACCATTCACTTCTTTAGGCGTGGAAAGACATTCTGGCTCATCCTATCGGTCTCTCCAGACCCTTCAGATCAGGCCATAGGAACAGAAGAGCCTTTGTGATCATCTGTGAAAGTGTGGGCTGGTGGTTGGCCACTCAGACTTGTGACCTCTTCACTCCGGCACAGCTGCCGTCACCAACATGTTCACTCAGACTTGTAATAATGTAATGTCTTGTCAAATCTTGTAATAATCTTTGTGTCGTGGTTTATGCTTGATATATGAAAGTTTGTACTGATTTTATGCTTGATGTTTTGTTTGTTATCCTGTACTACTCTGATTGCTTTATCTTTGGGGCATCTGTCCCGTCGACTCCTGTGGTTTTTGGTCTTGTGTATTCTTTTTCTAATTCGCTTTTTCGGTATCACAGAAACAGTTCCTTCTAAGATTCTACTCTTTAAGATTCTTAATTTGTTTCAAAGGGAGTTTATTTGTATTACCAGCACACACATAATATCCTGTAATACTGTGTAGTATAAGGTCCACTGGTGTCCCTGGCCACATGTACACAGTGTCTCCTGTCCACACTGATTCACTTCAATAAGGAAAAATGACTAGTCCTTCCCCAGAAAAGTGGGAATAAAATACCATGTTTTCCTTGTGGGAGTTGTTCCACCCTGCAGCTGTTTCTGACTGTTGCGCTACATGCTCAAGTGATTCAAATCTGTTTCTGCAGACCAGCACCAAAGATGGAAAAAACAAACCATTTTTTTTTTTATTTTAAGTGTTCTTGTGGGCAGAGTTTCTGATTTCTAGTAAGTTACGTGTAACGCACTGGGTGTTACAGGGGTGGCAGTGTTACTGTTATTATGCTGAAGCTGCTTAGTCTCCTGTACACTTCCTGACATGTTTTATTTCTCTTACACCTCATCAATTTGCCAAAGATGACGCCTTTTGATTTTAGCACCCATTCATCAACAATTCATGCTTACTTTTAAGGGTGTGGAATGTCTGTCAAACAAGCAGGTTCCTGTTATCACTTGCAGTTAAGCAGCTATAAACACCACCTTGCTGGTTCCTCCTGTGCAACTCAACCATACAATGCTGACATAATGCGTGGCTCCAGTGTGTACAATGCACATGTGGTGTGTGAGAACAAGAGGAAATCTAATACATGTAACAAACATGGTAAAGACGGATGCAGGCAGCTTCATGTCCCCGTTTCTGATGGGACGTATATAAAGATGTCCAGTGTTTTTGTGAATGGTCCAACAAAAGCCCTATACAAATAAAATTGTTCGTCTATTTAAAATAACTCAATGTTAATTACAACACAGTCAATTAAAACTAATGTACCAGCAAAACAACTAACAACCCAAAAAAATTACTAACTTGCTCTTACTTGTTTTAAACATGTTATAAATATCTTGTGTCCAAATACACCCAGAAGGTGAAATAGTACAATTTTATGACATTTGTTTTTCTGTCTCTACCAGTCTTGCTCTCTTGGGTTTTTTCCCCCCTCCTTTACTCTGTCAATCTTGACTTTCCTGTGACTGTTACAATGCTCTGACCCTGGCCACTGTGTTCATAAATGTTAACTGCCGCCTTCTAGAACATTTCATTACCAACAGTTATCTTTCTTCCTTAAATAAAAACAAGCTTTTGTACCCATGTAATATTTGTCTTGCATTCTGTACATCATCCACCCTATAAGTCTCTGGGACTGAATACTGAAACAATAATGTACTGCAAGTCCATTTGTATATTGTATTTTATCCTCTTACTGCTCTATTATCAACTGCTGGTATTGTAAATCAACACTTTCTGACCAATCAGAATCGAGTATTCACCAGCACTGGGGCAGGTAGTTAACTGGTGTTAAATATATACTTGTCTAATGTTTGCTGTGTTGTACACTATTTGCGTTAATGAACTAAGAAGGAAGGAAGACTGCTTTTCTGCTGGATTTTTTGACTGATAACTCATACCAGTGTACTCCAGTGTAAAAATGCTGAGCTCGGAGCAAAAAGGTCTGGAACTCAATAATATTGTGGGACTTACTTATGAAGCCCAAACTGTTCATCATCAGACTGAGTCTGTCTTGATGTGTTGGCAAAATCAGATTTTTTTTGCAACATTTGCATGCACTCAGTGATGTATTATGTCAGCATATTGGTCAAATAAGCCCTGCTTTTAGTTCATGATAATGAGAACTAGGCTTCAGTAACTCAGCTCTTTTGGAGATATGCTGCTAAAGGATGTGTTTACTTAGTGTTATCAGTAACTGCGTTAGGAGGGGTTGTGTGTATGTCTAGCTTGTTACTGTGTAAGGAGAGGACCTCTCTTATACATGTTTGTGAGTATGGTTGACTCCTGAGTAGGTGCAGCTTATAAGGCTGTCTAATTATTATTTATGTTCATGTGTAGTATGCATGATTAATCAGCAGGCCTATTTGTGCATATTATACATCTGCATGTGGGATTAAGGTGTCAGTATGTATATTTGTGAGAAGCAGATATGGCTGAATAGTTTGTATTTGATTTATAGCCTGTACCTATTTATTTTCAGGATTATATACAGATGCATTTATAGTAGTAGACACCAGAGACAACCCACACGGAGACCATGTGAAACACCATGCAGAGACTTACCTTACCTGAGGCTTGAACTAGCATCATTGGACTTGTGAGATGATGACTTTAGCCACTGTGCCACACTGTTGTTACTAAATAAGCGTTTTCACTATTTTTCTGTCTTTGGGCATAAGTGGTGTAAAGTAAAAGATAAACCCACTGAAATGAGCTGGTTAATTGTAAGAGTTAGATAGCTCAGTGGGCTGATACACAGTACCTTCAATGTGAGGATGCAGGTTCAAGACCAGCCTTGATCTTTTACTTCATAAGGGCATGTCTTTGGTGCTGTTTGCTGAAAAGTAAAAGATAAACCCCTGGGAAAAAGCACATTGATCTGAAGGTGCTGGTGGCTCAGATGTCTAAGGGTGAGTCCCTCTGCGGTGTATACTGCACAGGATTGAGACAGCCTGCAGGCGAGCTGAAAGTGCTGGAACCAGGTGGGGTACTAAATCTGGCAGAGAGAAAGAGAGAGAAAAGCCAGTCTGTCCCACCTGGGGCTTCTGGAGAGTTGAAAACAGGGGTTATGCTGCAGTGGACCATGAACAGCTATGAATTTTGTGTGTATATATGTGTTCTACTATTTGCATGCATATGGGCATATATGCCCTCGTGTATATATACACACTTGTGATTTACACTACATATAACACTATAAGATAAAATGCTACATACTGTATCTATACTGTAATATGTGAATACATTATCTACTTGCTAAAATCGTGATCTAAATTGTTAAGAAACCATCATGTAGGTTTAAAACATCACTATTTGGTTTTACTTGGGACTCAAACCCAGCATCTCAGCATGACTCCTATACAGCCACTTATCCTACAGAGCCATCAGAGCTGTCTGGAAAACAAACTTTTGTTTGGAGTACTTATTATTCATTTGCATTCGAGAGAAAAAACAACACACAACCAGCACAAGCTCGAGAGTGAAAAAAGTGGCATTTTCTCACAAAGCCACAGGAACTCACATAAACTACTGTGCGTTTATCAGCTTTATCCTCAACACTGACATTCTGCTGCTGCCTTTCACTGAGTGCTTGTTCAGGATGGGCCCTCAGGCATAACTACCAAACCCTCACCATCTGCTTGTTTGGCTTAGTGGAACAGGCGTGAGAATTGGTGCGTGTCAATGTGAGGTGAAGCTGGGCTCACATGGACCTTCGGCTGCTACAGGCGTGTTGGTCTGCTCACTATAACACTGGAATGAATGAATGAATGAATCCACAAATGTGTTGCTGCTATATGTCAGAGAGTGTGTACGTACCCCTACTACTGTATATGTATATATCCATCTGCTCTAAGTGTATATAGCCTGTTGCTATATATATATGTCTGTGAATATATGTATAACTTTGCTACTCTTACTCTGGAAGTGTGTATGTATCTCACTGTGATGAACAAATAAGAGAAATACAAATGAAGCTGTTTAGCAGCTATGCATGTGTCTGTCTTGCATATAAATGTCTCATTCACTTTCAGTATGCACCAGTGTGTGGGCAGAGCCCGAGCATGAGGTGGGAATATGTCCTTGAGGGGCATCACCCACACACATTCCACCCTTGGGCATGTGCCTTGAGACGAACATACTTCCTCGAGTTGAAAGTTACCGTAAACACTTAAATACAGTTAGAGCGTTAACACTTTCGTTTCCAAATATACATGGTAAATAATCATTTTTTTAAAAAAAAAAACGTAACAAAAGAATCAGAATGTACTCAACTGAATTAAATGATCATTTCAGATCATTTCATAGAACAAATATAAGACCTCATATTATACAGGAAGACCTCGCCAATATGAGAACAGTGGTTTACAGTCATGAATACCGGGGAGGAAAAAAAACAAGAAAATAAGAAGAATTTAATATAAACACATCAGGATACTACATCATGTGTCAGTGCTTTTACAACTTTATATGTTTTTTTTTAACTCACTGTATCAAGTAACATTTATTTTGGTCCCAATCATTGCAGAATCCATCCTTTTCCTTGTTAAATGCTTCACTGACTCATAATCTTTGATTCGGTGAAGTTTCCTGGAAGGAGATGCTTGTTATTATTATGTATGGAAGGAGTCTCAGGTGTGAGCACTTTGTAACAGTCAGAGGTAACTTTACGTTTTGTGACGTCTTCACGTCTTTACGCTTTGTGGTTTCTCCCCGTGGTTTCATGGAGGCTCCTCTACAGTACATTTAACTACACACAGACTCAAAACTGTAACTTAATAATTCTACTATAATTAAAGTATAATATCCTTTAATAAGAAAAAAGTAATTGTCTGCAAATTGCTGTGGTGTAAGGGGAATAAAACACTGCAGAACATGCGGTTAGAGGAAAATAATCAAACTTGGGGTGGTATCAGTAACTCAACTTCATCACACCACACTGTCGTCAATTATTTTCCTACAACAGCACAACACCAAGTGATTTATTGCTGGCATATTGCTCACTATTGTTTTTTTGTTTTTTTTTAAATCAAAAAATGACTGGTATTTTTTTTTACAATTTTTTAAACGCATATGCCTGTGTATTTAAAAATCGATCATTCCCATCTTTTATATTTATATTTTTTGTTTTATATGTATCGGATTTTGGAACACCATCTGGTCAAT
This sequence comes from Pangasius sanitwongsei, assembly GCA_037576675.1. Lineage (NCBI taxonomy): Eukaryota > Metazoa > Chordata > Actinopteri > Siluriformes > Pangasiidae > Pangasius > Pangasius sanitwongsei. The sequence continues at coordinate 30,003,998 of CM075005.1, forward strand.
TTTTTCATCCTGGACCATAACCGAAATAAACAAAATCATTTTTTATTGTGTGTGTGTGTGTGTGCGTCACAAATCTGGTCATAAATCTAAGCCCAGGTTAATCTGGATACGTTTTCAGCCCCAGGTGGGTGGGTGGGTGGGTGTGTGTTTGTGTGTGTGTGTGTGTGTGCACATTATATACACACACACGTCCCATTCTGTGAACTGATCTCACATCTCCGGTTCTGCTTTCATGTTCTCGTGGTGTAAACGCAACCAGCACGCAGCCTTGTTATGCACCTGTTTTTGGGATGTGTCTGAGGAAAACGTGCTCCTCGAACCCCTCGCTCTCCCTCACCAGCGCCCTCTCCAGGATGACTCCATGGCTGTCCTCGGCGGCGATCTCGTAGATCCATCCCAGCTTGCTGTTGCAGTTTTTACAGCTGACGTCGTGCGCCATGTGTCATCCCGTCAGCATCACGCGGCCCTGCACGTCACTGTACCGCAGCTTCACCACCTGATGTCAAGACAAACACACACATATACACACACACACACACACACACATATATATACAAACACACACACCCACACATATAGGCACACACTAGGCTTTAGATTCTCTGCTGAGCTTGCTAGGCCTGCAGCGAAAGTGAACGTGAGAGTGAAATACGGTTGTTTGAGCTCGGCAGACAGAATTCCTCCCCAAGCAGTAAACAAACGGGAGAAAATCTGCAAAGGCTCGGTCAGAACTGTGCGTCTGTATATCGGATGTGTCAACAGGGGCATAATTTAACATTGTGGATGAGTAACTTGTCCACTGGTACACGTTTCAGACACGGGTTTGTCGGGTTTTCTTGTGCACATCTGCTTAGGATCACATCTGTAAGAATAACCTAATGTGGAACTCTGCCAAGGCAGTAAACAGCAAGGACAAGAAGCAGCACACTGGAGGCTCTGCGTCACTGTGTGTGTGTGTGTGTGTGTGTGTGTGTGTGTGTAGGTGTCTGTGCTAAGCATCACTAATTTAGGAAGAAGGACGTGGTATGTCGCCGACATTTTCCTCATGTGCCTTGTAACCACACTCAGTCACTTTAACACTGAATGCAATTGTTTTCAGTGGATTAATGAGGCTGGATAATTAAAATTCTTAATTGCATCTTATTTTCCAGTGTGTGAAAGTGTGTGAAACCTCCTTTTTTTTCCCCCCTATGAGACTTCCGTTGATGCTTCGACTAGCAATAACATCAGAAAAGTGCAAATAAATGCATGGAATTCACATCATATTTCTATTTTCAAGTACATCTTAAAAGGTGTTTTCAATTTCATTCCATCACGGTGCTGCTAAATTCTCGAATCCGATTGGTCAGAAGGTGTGGATTAATGTTCTCCGACAGCACAGCCCTTAGAGTAGTTCCAGCTGTAACATAAACGGCAGGTTTCTATCAGTGTGCTAGCTCTAAAACATGATCGTTTCCATAGTAACAGCTCAATCTGTTCTCTGTGTTGCATACTTCAGGACTTTGGAGCGGTAACAGTAATGCTTCATCGTACCGTCCGGTCACTGGATTGATTTTACTATAACAGCACACTCTGAAGTCTTTTACTCCTTACATGGAACTGTAAACTGAATTTGTCATTTTGTCAATTTTTTTTTAAATCTCAAATAGCATCATTTTGACCCTCATTATTTAATTACCTTAATTAGTTACATAAAGGAAATCATTGCTACTAATTGAAATGAATCAGAATTCAAGAGCGCTGTAGTGGTACAATACTGGAGTCTTTTTTTTCTTTTGGCTGTTTTTGTGTAGTTGCTACACAACCCCCCGCCGCCCCATGTCGATGAGGTTCACTATTTATAATCACTGCGCTTCAAAATACATTGTCTACTTTATCCAAATACGAACCAAATACAACCGGGTTGTTTATGTCCTCTGTAACAAATAAGAGCAACTCAACTTGGCTGCCGAGTGCGAGCCAGACAGCTGATCCAGGATACGGGAATATAAGCATGAAACAGTGTATACAAAATGTTCCCAATGGTTTAGGAGGGAAAAAAATGAGAATGTACCTCCATATGAAAATCCCAAGATAGAGAACGCTTTTGTTGCACTGCTAAAAATCCATCTATTCTGTAAGTGACCTGTACATCATGAAAAATGCACCTAAAGCACCTAAAGCAATGAAACGTCCTATATGAATAAAGCTGATGCGAAACTGATATTATTACCGGTTGATGTGATAATGTGATATGATCATTTGGATCATGATTTTAGGACGATCCGATGAACAGTACAAGCGTGTTGAAATGGAGTGAAGCAGTGGAGCGTGCGCATGCCTTGGTAAACAGGAAGGCTGTGCCCGGGGCTCCGGTGAACCGGGTGGAGATCAGCTCAGAGCGGTTGGTCAGGAAGGTCTGTAACAGACAGCACCTGTAAAACCCAGGCACACAGTGAGGTCATGCTGTGGTGCTTGAGTTTAACCACTTCCATATGAAAACCTTTAGACATTATTTCCATCAACACAGCATTAACTTCACTACTATCACGTGATAACAGTCACATGTTACCTGAGCTCTCAAATCTTTTTCTTTCCACAATAACCCTATAGGACCTTCTGCCTCTGCTGTTGACAAAGGTTTTAGGAGTTTTTGGGTTTTTTTTAACCTTCTAAGCATAGCCTCAGGCACTTATTATAAAAATCACAAGCTTAGTTATTATTTCCATGCTTTTGGAATGAAGTTTTTGGATTTTTTTTCTTTATTCTTATAAAAATAGACTGGCTCTGACATGTTTCTTAATCATCATACTATTTATTGTTCTTTACTATCATAATATAAAACAACTTATTATACTATTTATTATTTTAGAAACTTTGTCTTTAGATCAAGATGCTAATCAGCCTGAATTATTATTATTATTATTATTATTATTATTATTATTATTATTATTTGTTTACCACCAAACACACCTCCAGAAAATGCCAATAATAATCACTCTTACTCGCTTTATCGCTTACTTCCGTTTATTTTAATACTGGTTATGTTTTAATAAAATTCATGAAGTCTCTCTCTCTCTCTTTTTTTTTACATCAGCTGAAAACAAGTAAATTGTTTAATTGTGTCTCTCGCACAGTGTCAACATCTCGCTCTGATTGGATGAAATGGTGAGGCCCCGCCCACTGCCGCTAAGTTTTATAATATTAATGAAGTCTTATATTTTGCTGTAGTTACTTACTACTCTACTACTTCCTGTTTGGTTGTTCATTTTTTTTTTGTTTGTTTATTATATCACTGTATTTATTATATTTATATTTATTTGTTTATTATAGCACAATCGATCGTGTCGCTGTGCATTTGCCTTAATCGGATTTTTAAAATTCCATCAACTTTGTGAACACTGAATATTTGTCTCATTAACTCGTAATGCGTTAACGTTGAGTGTTATACATTACACACTTATTCACAACTGCATAAATGCACAACCAGTGATGGACTGAATAACTTTTTTTTTTTCCTGTTATTTGATACATGCGAACATCATGTTCTTTCCGGAGAACCGTTTTTGTACAACGGCGTGAGTTCGGACAGGTTTAGCTGCTTGGAAGCCTGTGTAAAATTCCGTAACGCAGCCACTTTCAGTCCAGCGATGGTACTGCCATTAAGTAACAGCACAAAGGGATATGAACAGCAACCAGTGATGAGCTATGTGAAGGATAAAACACTCAGGCTGTGCTGCTCTAGGAAAATAATCAACAAAAGGGTGGTGCGAAGAAGTTATCTGTACAGCATGTCCCGAAGTGTTTTATTCTTCTTTTACCGCAGCAATTAGCACTAACAATATTTTTTATTATTAACAAACACCACATTATTTTTTTTATCCATTAATAGTTATGTTGTGAAACATCCGTAAAATAAGTTCCTGTTAGCACTTGGGTTATAGCAGCTATAAACAGTCCCTCCCTCACCGGACTCTATTCTTTCTCTCTCTTGAAGTTGAGACAAAAATCGCAGCTTGTCCTGGTACTGAGAAACTGCAGAAATCCTCGGTCCTGGAGAAGTCGGAAAACTTAAATTTACAGCTTTACCCGTGACTGTAGCACAGCGCTGACAGTGGAGACTCCTTCCATAAATCACCATATTAACAGTTATGCATTTTTTCTTTGCTAAATAACAAGACTTATTTTGAATCCGGTTATGACTTGGTGTGATTATTATGCAAGATAAGATGGTCATTGAAGGGTTTTTTTTATTTTCAGTAGCAGTAGATCATGTCTAACACAAGGCCGCGTTGGCTGAATCACATGGATTTTGTTCGTTCCAAGCCAAAAATGGATTTCCTAGATGAGAATTTCTAAACAGAATAAAGCTAGGCTCAATGCACATCTGGCGAATGACCTACTAATCCTCCATCATCATGCCTTCTGTGGATCATCAGCGAGCTTCCTGCTCCTCTTCCTGGTCTCTGAGAAGGATCTCCACAGGCCTGCTTCTTTAAAAACAAATATTTATATGGAAAGCTCTTTGGACTAAAGGGATTTGGGCTGAAGCTATGCAGCTGAATAATCTGGAGCTGTTGGTGCAGTGAAAGACACACACACAGCCTAGCCTTCGAGATGCTACGTAAAAATATTACACATTCCTTTATTTAGATGAGAGTTACTGGTTATTGACACAGTGGCTCTTTGGCAGTCCTGGGGTTTAAGCTCTAGCTTCTTGGCCACTAGCACACAAGCTAATCCTTTGAGCTGACAAAGTCATTCTCTTCTAATTTCCCCGTAGCACGGCGGCGTGGAAATGAATCCTGCAGTTTGACACACACCATAAAGGTGAATTAACAACTGAAAATCATGCTCTCGGAATTGTTCACTCCCTTCAGCAAGCAGCTTGAAGTCTTCATTTGTTCAAATCTGTTTGCATTCTTGGTGCAGTGGACATAGTGGAAATGTAGTGCTGTCTGGCACACGTTCAGATTTTTACACTGTTTCTCAGCGATGAACGTGTGCGTTTCCATACCGGGGCCAATTTTAGTGGTTCTGCAGTCATTTCATCACGTCTTTTAAACTCATATACTGTATATGAATTTCATCACGCCATTTCAGCATATTTGGAATGTAACCTGCAGCACGACAGATCTTGCATAACGCGCAATAATTTACAAATGATTTGGCATGGAGGGTTTTTTGCGTCCAGCTTTGCAGCTTAGCAGTGAAAAAAGATGTTTTTTCCTCCTTTTTTGTTATTTTGTCTGGCTTATATACAAAGATGTGTACTTTTATTTATTCGCTACTCATTGTTCAAGTAGTTGAAATATGAATAGCAAGGTTTAAAAAAAAAAAAAAAAAAAACTTGAATAGTCACGTAGAAATAAATTGGCAATATTTTACTGACTTAACCTGGGTAACAAAGAGATGCAAAAGTAGGCAAGTTGTCTTAGGGACAATATACTTAGGTGGTTGCGGTTTCTTAGTATGGGCTTTATATTAAAAGTGTGAATTTTGAGTCCTTTCGGCCTGTATGGACTGATCCAGTACTTGGTATTGTAGGGTATTTCGCCTACTCCATTGTCTAGCCTGGAAAAACCCTTCACGTGGTAAAATTTTTGAAACTTTCTCCCATATATAGTTCTGAAAACTACACTGAAATGAAATGTGTTCCTCTTTTCCAACAAGGATTAAAGTGCTAGCGTTTTTAAATCTGGTTGAAAGTGGAGAGGGGGAAAACTGTGCAGGAGCATCGGTATTGGATTGCAAACTGAACCGATTAGGCTTATGTCAGCTTCGTTACGGCACGTAACACTGACAGTGACAGTCACTGTGTCAGGAAGTCACACTTAAGCCAGGATTACACTGATTTTTTAGCCTGATTCTTCTGTCACAGACAAAAATCCCACATCGTAAAAGAATTCTTTGGGTGCGAGTTGAGATCAGCGGGCTTGGAACGGTCTTGGACGGAAATGTGCTGATTTAGTGCCAAAGCAACCAAAGACAGTAGACTACAGAGATCTGGCAGTGTTGGAAATTTTAAGAAAATTGTGAAAAAGTGTGAAAAAGCTGCTACAACGCTCGTCTACAAGCCACCGATAGGACGAAACGAAGCTAACAGGACAGTTACAAATATGGTAGCGGCGATGGCGAAACATACACAGAACATTATTACTTCAAGCTCACTTTCAAGAACATTTTTGTTTATGATCATGCTGATTGATGACGTAAGCAGAAGTAGTACTAATCACGGGTCTACTGTCATAATGTAATATAATCTGACATGGGAACACACCTTATCCCACAGTGTGTTATAGACTTCTAGCGAGATTTTATTGTTATTTCGTACAGTGTGACAAGCAACAATCACTGAAATGAGATCGTCGAAAACCGACTTCAGCTAGCGAGATGCCACAGACCGCTGTGTTTGTTAAACCGGCTCCTTACGCAACATAATCTTTAAAGAAAGCCGAGGCAAGGATAGAAAGAAAAAAAACCCAAACATTTCCATTTCAAATTTTGGATGGTTAACGTGTCAAAGGTATAATTATAGGCTATTATAGGAAAACCCAGGTTCGGCCCGAAACAGATTTTTCATTTCCTGCAAAGATCTTGTTTCAGCCAAAGGAACGCTCAGCAGTGTTTCCAAAGACCGCCACTCATATATTGATTGTTCCAGTGTTATCATATCATTTCTGTTTATGTGAACATTCTAGTATTAGCATGGGCTTCCGCTGAAATGTGTAGACTTCAGTGTGTCCTTTCAGCTGACACGAATTTGTTATTTTAGGTGATACAGACTGTTCCACTGTCCTTACCTGTTATACGGTTACACTGTCTTAAGCATTTTGGCAAATATGGATCAGTCCACGGTCTCAGTGTGTCATCTGAGCACTGATGGACTGAATTACCATTTCATATGAACATTAAACCCTTCCATGGTCTAAGGGTTTGATTTCTGAAAGCTGAAAACAGAATATTCTTCCAGGGACGATTCGTTTGCATTTATTTGAAGTATTCTAAAAAAAAAAAAAAAAAAAAAAACACTTTACCACAAATAATTCTGAGAGAAAATGCTAAAATTATTTTAACACATACGTTTTTATGCCAATGATTTGTTTGAGTGATAAATTAGAATAATTGGCAGTAAATGATTGCATTATTGCCCTTTTTTAAAAAAAAAAAAAAAAAAAAGTGTGTGGAGGTGCCAATAATTGTGTGAACCTTAAACAGCCTGATTGTCTCCAACTGGACTACATGACATGCTCCAGGACATGCTGTGTGTGTGTGTGTGTGTGTGTAAGTGAGAGAGAGAGAGAGAGAGAGAGAGAGAGAGAGACATAAGCACTCTTAATGCACTTAATGTAAGCAATGCATGACACATCAATGCCGGCAAATTCCTCGACTGTATGAAGAGAGTGGATTATAAACATAGATTAACAAAGCACTAACCTTTGTCTTGCGCACACACACACACACACACACAGAGTACAGGCTTTGTTACAACGCAGCTTGTCATGTTACCGAGAGAAGTGTATACTCCTCTTTCCTGAAGATGTCAGAAAACTTAAAGCTTCAGCTTTACCTGTTTTTTTTTTTAATCCATTTATGTGGCTCGTCTGCAGTACAAGTCCCTGTGTCAGCTGTTACCATAGAAACCAGAATGCATTAGAACGAGTGCATTAATATAAACCTGTGATTTGCAGCTGCGCTACCGTCAGAGCTCCTGTTAAAGAAAACTAATCAACACCCTCTGACCAATCAGAATCCAGAGTTCAACAGCGTTGTGGTGTAACTTAATGTATTTTACCCTAAGTGCGTCAAACATTTGTGAAATGAGTGATTTGTTGAATATTTAATTCTATACATAAAATAAATAACATTTAATAGGATTAACTACTGTACTATTCATTATGTGCAGCTTCTCCCTTTAAGTTTTTTTTTTTTTTCATTCCTGTGTGTGGGACTACTTCGTGTGTGTGTGTGTGTGTGTGTGTGTGTGTGTATCATACCAAATCAGTGAGGAGTGGCTCCATAAACGCTCACACCAAGTATTCCAGGGTCCTCAGTTGTGAGACTCTTCTTTCCTCTGACTCTCATCACTGGCGCATGTAAGTGCTCCGTCTTTATTCTTCTTTTTTTTTTTTCATACAACTTTACTAAAATGGGTTCATTCAACATAAGCTAATACATTGAGGTTACTTTTGCTTTAAAGTCTAATAGGTTATGTAATCAGTAAGTTATGATTACTTACAAGATTATATTTAAAGGAAATTTTCTCCTAAAAGAACTGAATATAAAAAAAAATACATGATTTAAACTAGAATTCAGATAAGATTTCGGTTCATGATACAGACTCGAGCTACCTTTGAACTGCTGCCTGAGTTTTTTGGGGGTTTTTTTTGGCTACAGTTTGTAGTTTGGCCATTTCGCACGCGATTATTAAACGCAACATTTTTAATACAGTACATCCATACAAAGTATGAACTGAACGAACACTTCTTTGAGTCTTTGTTGAGTGCTTTGTGTGTGTGTTTATGTAGGTATTGTAGAGTACTGTGCAAAAGGCTTAGGCACTGTAATTTCTTGAATACAAATTTTAATATAAATGTTTATATTATGACTTACTGAGTCAGTACAAAAGTATTTTAGGATTCGACACATCACTTCTCCACCAAAAAATAAATGTGAGAGAAAAATCTTTCTAAGTCAGTTGAAAAAAAAAAAAAGCAATATATTAGATAATACACCTTTCAGACAAAAAACAAAAAAACAAAAACAAAACCATAATGAAGCCAGACAGGTTTTGCCTTCGAGGTTTGACAGAGTCTCCAGAAAAGACTGTGGCAGATTCTCCAAGCGGTTTAGAAAAACTTTCCAGCTAATTTCCTTCTGAAACTGCACAAAGTGTACCTGAGACTACTGATTTCCACACCATAGTGCTGTTTACTGGCCTTTTTCGTAGATTTTTTTTTTTTTTTTTTTACATGTAGAAACATTTAATTTCATTATTTCTGAAGGCATCTTTGTGTTACAGCATTTCACTGCATGTGCCTAAGTCTTGTACACAATACTGTATACTGTATATACCAAGTGTTCCCTGGATATACTCCGGACCTATCATGACCCTGGCCAGGATGCAAAAGTTTGCATTCTCCAGTTCTACAGCATTTCTGGGTGGGAAAAAAAACGAAATGTAATTCTACTGAACTGAAAATCTCCAAAAACAGGAGTAAAAATTTAATATGGGTCTATCGTGAAACACGTCAACAATCTGAAACGTAAGGCAAAATCAAAAGAAAAAAAATTATATATATATATATATATATAAAACCTCAGGTAGAAGTGTCACAGATATGTAGATAGATAGATAGATAGATAGAGGACAGGAGGAATAGGAGGAAGAAACGAAAAGAATTTCCATAAACACCTATATAACAGAAGTAATCTAAAATAAAAAAATAAGAAAACTGAAAAGTATTAATTATTAAAATTAATTAAAAATAAACACTTAAATACTAATATGTTGTTGGTTAAAATGAAATACTTTTTTTTGTCTATTTGTCTTTTTCATTAAGTATTAAGAGTACATGTACTTGCCTTTCCTTAGAACAAATCAATTTTTCATCATTTGGCAAAAATGCGGAAAAAAAATCACAAGTATGCAATTACCATGCTTGATGGTATTTAAAAAAATAAATAAATAAAAAGTTGCATGTTTGCACCGAAGGCGTTTTAATTTGAAGGACTAAAACTCTGATCACTAAATAACACAGAATTGTCAGATTGAAATTTATAACGTAAATGTCTCTAAAATCTACTAACCGTATACACGTATATATTGCGTCTGTTTCACAGTAAAAACGCAAATGACCGTCTGAAAAAATTCACAAAAAAGGTAAGGTGTATGTGTTTTATTATTATTTTTTGCTTCAGTAAATTCATACTTATCAGTTTTTCATATCTGAGTAGTCAAATTAAAGTCAGTGCAAAAATAAAAGTGATGTAATGCCCCTAAGCACCAATTTTCAATGTAAAAAAAATTCAGTGCACTAACGTAATAACTTATTACTGAAATAATTAATTAATTTGATTTATTTCACATGCATTTTATGTGTCACACTTATTTTTAATTGATATAGTAGGCATAGGTTTATTTTAAAAATGTTGAACTGTGTAAGATTTCGCTGAACAAATGACACACGTGAATTTTCTGTTTACAAAAAACTTTTTTCAGGCCACCGGAAAGGGTCCGACGATGGGGTCGGTTCATGGATTACTTTGTATTTTTGTAATCTCATCATACTTCGTCATCGGTCATGGCCAAAGAATTGGTAGGATAATTTTGACTTATTGAGATATGACAGATTAAACTTTTTTGTCACTCATGTTGAATGTAATATTGCTAATCAGGTGATTTCCACCTCTTTAGCTAACAATTAAACCAGCATCTCTCTCTTGCAGTGTGCACGCAGGAAGCCAAGGCTGATATCGTGTTTTTAGTGGATGGCTCTGCCAGCATTGGTCTAAAGAACTTCCAACAGATACGTGAATTTCTCATGTCCGTCGTGAAGAACTTTGACATCAGCCCTAATAAGGTCAGGGTCGGCATGGTCCAGTTTAGCGACACGCCAAAAACTGAGTTTTCCCTGAACACCTATGAGGAAAAGCAGGAGATTCTTGACTACATTAAGCGTTTGCCGTATAAGACCGGTGGCACCAACACGGGCCTGGCCTTGCAGTTCTTGCTGACAAACCACTTTACTGAGCAAGCTGGGAGTCGGGCAAACCAAATGGTGCCTCAGATCGCTTTTGTCATCACAGACGGAAGCTCTCAGGATGATGTTGAGCCATACGCTCAGGAACTGAGGCAGAAGGGAATCGAAGTGTATGCCATCGGAATCAAAGACGCAGACGAGAAGTTCCTGAAGAAGCTCGCTAGTCAGCCATATGAAAATCATGTATACAGCGTGTCTGACTTTAATGCCCTCCAGGAAATCTCGCTGAGTGTCAGTCGCGAGCTGTGCACCACCGTAGAAGAGGCACAAGGAGAGCGGCAAGGTAAGAGCTCTATTTGAAAAAGAATCATAAAGTATACTTTGTGAATAGCTCTACCAGCTTGAAAGCTTTTAGTGTTAAGTTGTGGCTTATTTTCAGTTACACCACAGCGCTGTTGAATTTGCAAATCTGACCGAACAGAAGGTTCTAGAACAGCAGCTCTGACAGTAGTTCGGCTGCGAAGTGCTCGTTCTAATACGTTGTTTCTATATTAACAACTTACACAGGGACTTGTATGACAGACGCTCCAGATAAATGAATTTAACAACATGTAACTGTCGATAAGGTGAAGTTTTCTGTCCAGTTTCATTGAGAAAATGACCTGAATGACTAAAAACCTTCACCGAAATATTCGAGATCACTATATTCTTTTCAAACTCATCCAGCTACTGCAATGATTGTAATGATTCACAATTTAAAATCTATGCACAACAGTTTCTTTTTAGTCTAGTAAATTTATGTTTTTTTCTCCTAGAATGCAACGAGATTACTGCAGCAGACATTGTTTTTCTTGTGGATTCGTCCGACACCATTGGAGACACCAAATTTGGAGAAATCCGTAGTTTTCTCCATGCTTTTGTAGAGGGACTTGACATTGGCAAACAAAAGGTGAGAGTTGGCCTTGCTCAGTTTAGCGACAGACCGCACCAGGAGTTCTTGTTTGGTAATGAAGTCACGAAGGAAGATCTGCTCACGAAGCTGCTCAGCATCACATATCGCAAGGGTGGGCCAAAAAGAACGGGGCTCGCTCTGGACTTCATTCGGAACAACTACTTCAGCCAAGCTAGACAAAACGTTTCTAAGGTTGCCATCGTGATCACGGACGCGGAGTCGAGTGACGCTGTCGAGGGGCCGGCTCAGGAGCTCCGAAAGCAGGGAGTCGTTGTCTTTGTGATCGAGACTGGACCAGCAAATAACGTGCAACTCCAAGCCATTGCTAACAGTCCCCAGAAAGAATACTTGTATAGCATGGACAATTACCAAAATTCACTAGACCTGATTGAGAACCTACGCAGAAGAGTGTGTATTGCTGTCGATGACCAATTACGAGGTAATTAGCACATCTTTCCTTTTTGACAGGGCATGCTCAGATACAGACGGCAGATACAATATCTGTAGTAAGGGAAGCAAGGGAATGGCAGCATGGGAATGTAACCACCCAGGATGTGTCAGGCAGAAAACAGCAGTTTGGAAAGATAATGTGAGGTCATACGTTGTGTATGGACAGAGCCTATTACTTAACTACCAAAATACCCGTGGGTGCCGAGGGTAGCATTACCACTTCACAGCTCCAGGGTCTCCAGCTTAACCAAATGCTCAGATTTCTGTCTGTGCTAAGTTTTGGATGTTCTTTCAGAGTCTTGAGTTTCCTTCAGGGTTCTCCGGTTTCCTCCTACTGTCCAAAAGCATTCCGGTAGGTGTACTGGCTACTCTAAATTGCCCCTAGGTGTGAATGTGTGTAGGCATGGCATCCTGTGATGGAACGGTGTCCCATCCAAGGTGTATTCCCACTCAGTGTTCCACCCTGACCTTTATAATGACAAAGTGGTTACTGAAGATGAATAAATGTATGAACAGTACCTACCAAAAAAGAGTTCCAGGTGCCAAACAACCATTAAACCTTTCTAACTACTTTCCACTACACTATTTGTCAGTAACGGTCCTATAAATTGCGTTTCTGTTTACCTTTAAAATGGATACCAACAGAGCCCACTGGCAAAAAAACAAGTGCATGAATGGGCGCACCGAAAAACACATATCCTAGTAATCATTTATACAAAAGAGTAAAAATGATACTATAGCTTTACCTTTAACCTTTAATTCATTTCCTTATTTTCCCCATTTAGCTTCTTCCCTTAAGTTCACAGATGTCGTTTTCCTGGTGGATAGTACAGCATCAAGACCAGAGTCCCAACAAATCAGAACCTTCTTGACACGACTCGTCAACCAGCTCGCTGTAGAAAAGGATGGTAACCACGTTGGCCTGGCACAGTTCAGCAACAGCGTTGAAGAGGAATTTCTGCTCAATAATAATAAGACCAGAAATGAAATCTTATCATCCATTCGCAGTCTCCGACTTAAGCCTAAAGGCGTGCGTCAAATTGGACAAGCAATCGAATATGCACGCAAAAACTTCTTCAATACTTCAACCGGTAGTCGCATCGCCCAAGGCTTCAAACAGGTCCTGCTGGTGACCAGTGTGGGGAAATCGAACGACAGTGTCATTCGGCCATCACGCACAATTAAAAAGGACGGAATACACGTAATCTCTGTTGGCTTGGGCAAAGCTGAAATGGACGAGCTTGACGATATTTCTAGTCCGACTCAAACCTACAAATTGACACCACAAACCACTCCTCAGGTGGTACAGAAAGTCAAGTCTGTGATTGAATCACAAGACGTGGTCAGTATCTCCCAAGGTATGTTCTTTTGCTGTATTGCAGATAATAAATAACTTGTAGCAGTAATCTCCATTAAGATTAGAATCTTTGTATAGTTTTGAACTTGTGTGTGCAATAAAAGTGATGATTCTCAAGGTTTTCTTGTGTGCTTCTGCAGACTGCAAATCCGCCAACATAGCAGACATCGTGTTTATCGTTGATGAATCTGGCAACATGGGACCTGAAAACTTCCAGCTTGTACGCAACTTCCTGATAAACACCATTTCAGGGCTCGATGTAGGCATCAACAAAGTGAGGATAGCCATCGTTGACTACAGCGATGTTCCCAGGGCCGATGTTTATCTGAACACATTCAGGACCAAGAGTGAGATTTTGCAGTACGTTCAGAAGCTGTCCTACGGCAGAGGCAAAGCGTACACTGGAGCCGCTCTACGATTTGCCAAGGACAATGTATTCACCAAGGAAAGAGGCAGCCGAAGCAACGAACACGTTCAACAGATTGCAGTGGTCATCACAGACGGATGGTCTGCAGATGAAATCAGCAATGCGGCAGCAGAGCTGCGTCGCTCGGGCGTTACGGTTTTTGCTCTGGGCATCAAAAACGTTAATGTAAACGAACTGAAGGAGATTGCGTCCTACCCGCCCAGAAAGTTCGTGTTTAACGTAGAGAGTTTCATTAAGCTCAATGCATTGTCGAGCGTGTTAACACAAAGCATTTGTGGGGACATTACCTCTGACTTCATACCTATACTCAAAAAAATTACACTTCAGAAAGGTTTGTAAACTCTGATTATGCTGAACTAACCTTTTTAACCTCAGAAAATATTTCATTATTATAAACACTCTTAGATTCGGTACCTTTATTCAACATTGTTCTTCCTTAAACTCAGGCTGCAGGTTCACAGCTGAAGCAGACATCTACTTCCTACTCGATGAATCAGGGAGCATTTCTTACGAAGACTTTGATGAAATGAAAGCTTTTATTTTAGAGTTCCTTCACATGTTTGAGGTCGGACCTGATAAGGTGCGCATCGGTGTGGTAAAATTTGCAAGCCATGCAACCACTGTCTTCCGCCTGGACACTTACAACACAGAGTCTGATGTGGAAAAAGCAGTGAAAGGCCTAATAATGTATGGAGGTGGCACTAGAATTGATTTGGGTCTAGAAGCAATGATCCCGCTCTTTAGGCAGGCATCACAAACGCGCAAGGATAAGGTTCGCGAAATACTCATCATGATTACGGATGGCAAATCTGAGGCAGTTGGAACGCCAGTGAACATTCCAGCTGAAGAACTGAGGAGGCAGAACATCACAATCTATGCTATTGGAGTGAAAGACGCAGACATGGCCGAATTGGAAGATGTCTCCGGAAGCCCTAAAAGGACATTTTATGTCCAAAACTATGATGCCCTTAAGCTAATTAAAACCAAAGTCCTTAAAGAAATTTGTTCATTTGAAGGTACATTTTTCAGAGCATTTTCACCAAACTTTCTATGTTATTTAAATGGCAATAATCGACTGTTTTAAGATCTATTCTTGCTCGATAAGTAAAATATTCAAGGTAGGTCACTGACTTTCTCCTGCCCTGTCTTACAGCTTGTGACGATCTTTCGGCAGACGTCGTCTTTCTGATCGACGGTGGGGATGCTGTTGACGAGCTAGACTTTAAAAAGACAAAGGAACTAATAGGATTTGCCGTAGAAAAACTTCCTGTTAAAGAGAACAGAGTGCGACTTGCTGTCGTTCAGTACAGCACAGACACAATTGTGGAATTTTCCTTAAACGCCTTCCACGATAAAGACTTGTTACAAAAGGAAATTGCATCCATCCAGCAGCTTAAAGGCAAAACCTACACAGGCAAGGCACTCAGTGAGGTTTTACCGGTGTTTCAGGAGGCCAGAGGGGAACGTTCTAGTACTTTGCAGTTCCTAATACTTGTTACCGATAGTGTGTCCAAAGATGACGTAGTACAGAGTTCCAGAGAGCTTAGGGAGCGGAACATCAACATTTATGCTATCGGTTTGGGACATGCTAGTAAATCTCAGTTGCTTAATATTTCCGGATCTTATGAAAGAGTCTACCTAGACAACAACTTTGCTTCCCTACAGACCTTGGGTAGTGAGGTTATCTTCAAGATTTGCAATACTGGTAAGTGATGCATGTATTAGATTTCTAATAATAATTTAGATATCTGGTATTAGATATCTAAATCATAAACTTGTTGGTTTCCCATTTCATGACGATTATGGTATCTTTCAAATGCTTTGCTCACTAGAATGCAAAAGACCTGAATTGATGGATGTAATCTTTCTGGTGGATGGCTCTGGTGGTGCTGACAATGCAAATTTTCAACTGATGAAAAGTTTACTGGGAGCAGTGGTGAAAAAGGCAGACGTCAGGCAGAAAAGAGTCCGCTTCGGAGCAATCGTTTATTCTGACCAGTCTAAACCTGAGTTCACTCTGAATCAGTACAACAGCAAGGACAAGGTTCTGGAAGCCATCTCAGAGATGCTCGCTCCTGGAGGTAGAAGAAACACAGCCCAGGCTCTGAAGTCTGCACTCTCCTACTTTGCGGCGGCACACGGAGGAAGGCGTTCTCAGCGTGTTCCTCAGGTGCTATGTTTAATAACAGATGGTCCAGTCGCTGACTCTGCTGGCCTCACAAAATGGCCTGAAGATCTTGCAGGTTCTGATGTCAACATGTTTGCAATTGGGACGGCAGGAGCCAATGAGGCTGAGCTCACAAGAATTACCGGAAATAACGAAAGAACCTTCTACGTGGACAACTACGAGGCTTTTAAAATGCTGTATAAACCAATTAGTCAACAACTCTGCAATCTGACAAAGCCAGGTAAAGCCATTCTGCACCAAAGTGAACCCAAGTACTAGAAGTTAATGTAAGTACTTTTGATTTGATGTGTTATTTAAATTTCGCTTTCATTTACTCTTTTTTAGTGTGTGAGAAGGAGTCGGCAGATCTGGTCATTCTGATCGATGGGTCTGAATCGATTTCTGAAAAGAACTGGGAAGTTGTAAAGGGCTCCGCGATCAACATTGTCAAAAAGCTCGAAATTGCACCAGACAGATGGCGAGTTGGTGTGGCTCAGTTTAGTGACAAAGTACTGAATCACTTCTACCTAGACAAATACAACAATATAGCGGGAGTGGAACAAGGCATACATGACATTTCCCAAAGAAAACAAGGTACAAACACGTGGCAAGCACTGAAAGATATAGGAGACTACTTTACGCCAGAGCATGGAAGCAGGAATGGAGTGTCACAGAACTTGCTGCTAATCACAGATGGCAAAGCTAATGACAAAGAGGATCCAAGTACACTAGCTAATCTTCGAGCAAAGAACATTGAGGTATTTGCTATTGGGATTGGAGATGATATAAATCACCATGAGCTCATCAAAATTGCTGGTTCAAAAGAGCGGGTTTTCTACGAGACCTTTGAGAGTCTTCCACTGAAGACAACCGCAAGCAAAGTTCTAGAAACCATTTGCAAACCAGACAGCGTACCAGAACCAAAGGGTAAGTGACCTTCCAGAAGGCAGATGGCTGCCCCCTAATGAGTCTTGGGTTTTGACAAGGTTTCCTTTTGTCCTTGCCATTGTCACCATTGACTTGCTCAATTGAGATTGAGGCACTGAGGTCTGTAAAGCCACTTTAAGGCAATCTATGACTCTTTGATTAACTCCATTGTCAAAACATATGCATATTTATTTGTATAAATTACTGTGTAAGGAAGCGTTGCACTATTGGTCCCCTGATTGCACTGTTTGTTCCTGTTTGGTTAGGATGCTCTATTGACATTGGCATTGGATTTGATGCATCAAGCAGGACAAGCTCGCAGCCTCTACTAGGACCACACACAGAGTCCCTTGTCGCTGCAGCTATTCATCGTTTATCCATGATTGGTGAACTCTGCTGCGTCGCCGCAGACAAAACTGAAACCAAGTTTGGCTTCCGCCTTGTCTCTGGCAAAGATGGCAAAGTTATGGATGATTTTGACTTTGAAAAGTATGACCAGAACGTGGTCACTAAGGTGCTCAACATACGGCCTGCAACACTTACGGCTTTCAACACACTTCTTCTAAACTCCTTCAGACAAAAATTCACTAGCTCGCGGGCTGGAGTGAAGGTGAGCCATCTACATCAAGTTTGGGTTGAATGAGGGTTGGAGGAATATTTCTGGTCAAATTTCATATATAAAGAAATGTAATGAAATCCTACAAAGACAGACATAAACAATAGTTCAAGGACCACACATGATCTCATGGTCCCATAGTCTCACAGTTGAAGCAGAAGCCTCCTGTATACAAACGCTGTGTATTTGCTTTTTCCCAGATGGTTATCCTATTCACAGATGGATTTGATGATTCCATGGAGTCTCTAAAAGCGAGTGCAGAGAGCCTCCGGCAAAGTGGTATGATAACAACTCAGACTGGTGACTAATGGGTTAAGGGGGATTAAACAGACTTAAGATAATGTACAAATAAAACAAGCATGGTATTCCAAATTCAGATATATGTATATATTCATTCCAAAACAATGAAAATCCTAAATATCTGCTGACTGTTGATCTTTTGCAAAACTTTAGAGTATTGTTTAGGAATTATTAGCAAATTTTTTGGCCAGTTTAGCGTTTGTTCGTTTCTGAAAGACACTAAATGTCAAATGGTTCCACATACTGATTTAAGTTTTAATGTGAAAGTTGTACTAGAAATATATTAATAACATCTTCCATGCAAATCCTCAAGGTGCTATCACAGCTACAGAGGTTTCTTTAGGCATAGAGGTTCTCAGTGCCAATTTCACAACTAAACTGGACACCCAATCATATCTACAAGCCAAGAACGTTCTACTTTATTAGTGCATTCTGATCATTGCGATCAGTGATTTATTCATTCATTCATTCATTCAATGGAAGTGTCAAATTTTCTATCACTTTAAGTGGCAAAAGAATTTGTGCTATTTTCATCTCTCTTTTGGTTTAAAAACCAATTTGAAATTATTTTAAAATTCATATTGCCCTACACTTGGTCAGAGCTATTGTCATTTGTGCACTAGGGGTTAATGCGCTGGTGATTGTGGCTCTGAAAGACAATGTGGACCACCAAGCATTGGAATTTGGACGAGGTTTCAGCTATAACAAGCCCCTTTCCATCAACATGCTTAACGTGGGCAATGCACTGCTGGAACAGCTTGTGAGCTTCTTTTATTCCTTAAAATACTCAAATAAGAGAAATATATTGTGAGTACATTCCTAAATATATATAGGATATATTGAAATTTGAATGTAACAAACTAATTCTTTGCATTCTTCTATAATTTCATTATAAACACTTTACCGTGAGTTAGATGTTTAAGACAGCGCAACATACTGGAATTTCTCTCCTGACTTTATTTTTTTCTTTTTTTTCTACACAAACAGGAGGCAGTGGCGTCAAGAGAGTGCTGCAACGTGACATGTGCATGTAGTGGCGAGTTTGGCATCTTGGGACCCTTTGGGCCCCCAGGACTAAAGGTACACCCTCCATTATTCCAGTTTTTTCTTTTTTATTTATTTCTAGGAAGTGAATGAGAATTTTGTCACTGAACCATCACATCACATACATTTATTCCACAGCATTGTTGAATTCTCTAATGTGATTGGTCAGAAGGTGTTGATTCATTTTCTAGCTGCATCACACCATCCCACCGCTGATGATTTTCCTACAACAGCACACTTCCAAAAGCGACAACTTTGTCCCGTTGCCATCTCTACAGTGTCAGCAACAGCACATGTGCATCGCTGATTATTTTACAGCCGAATCTAACCCTAACCCTAACTTCGCTATGACACGTAACCGAAAACTAAAGCAATCATCGCCTTCACTGTGTTAGCAAAGCGCACTAAAACATTTTCAGACAGTGTTTTTTTTTTGTTTTTTTGTTTTTTTTACAACCATGTTTGTTAAACTGGCTCCTTATTTAACCAAGGTGATGTCAGAAAGCATAGGCAAGGTCAGATTTTGTTGTTTCTTAAAGTAGAGGGGTCAAAGCATGTAATAGGCAGAAAAACCCAATTCCAGGTAAAAAAAATTTTTTTTTTTTTTTTTTTTAGCCAGCGACACTTATTGTTCTTTCTCAGATTGCCACATACTTGGTATGGTAAAGGACACAATTTCCTGGGATTAACCTGGAATAAGCAATGGTATACATTTGCGGGATTATTCGGAAGTGAAACACCAGAATGCACGTCACAAACACTTAATAGAGTGAGATAAAATCAACAAGATCTCAAAAACACTAGGAGAATCCTTACCTGACAGGACTGACGCCGTTATCACGATGAAAAAGCTATAATGAAGTACTAAGAACAGAAAAGACGCATGCAAGCAGTTTTTTCTTACTGTCCAGAGAACTCATTATCTTATTAAAATTGCAACTGTCTGAGCTAATTAACAGATTTCGTTTTGGATTTAAAGGGAGGAAAAGGGCTAATGGGCCATCCTGGAATGCCTGGGGAGGACGGAAGCCCGGTGAGTATGTTTTCAACTATTTGAACTGATCCTGCTGTTCTTAAAAAAAATATACATATATATATATATATACATATATATACATATATATATATATATATATTATAAACCCACTTTCCCTGACTTAAACGTGTTTGATGGTAGATACTGCTATTTCTTGCTGTGGACAGGGTGAAAGGGGCGAGCCGGGTCTGAATGGAACTCAAGGACACCAAGGCTGCCCTGGCAGAAGAGGCCTCAAGGTATGACACGCTAGGAATACAATAATCTCCTGTTCTCTGCTCTAAGATTTTACTTTGCTTTGATTGTGTTGGGTTTACATACTTTTTAAAAAGCATTTACACCACATTGTAATCAAGCTGATAATCCAGCCTCTCGCTACAACCTTCTATACAAGCTAGCTTGTGCGGATTCTTACAAATTTGCTTGGGCTTGTTCTACCAAATCATTAACGTACCATTTCGTATTTTCTACAGGGATCGATAGGATACACTGGGAATCGAGTAAGTACCAGGATGGCTTTTTATTCCTCCATCTACGAGTCTTTCTCACAATGTTTGGCCAGAAACTGGTGTTCTACTTCCTGAGTGTGTATTTTTTTTTTTTTTTTGTCTAACAGGGAGAAGATGGAGAGTTCGGTCTCATTGGGGTGGACGGTCATCAGGTGATCTTCCATCCCTAAAATACAGCATACTGCTACTGATACTTGGATTCTTGCAATTTGATCTCATTAGTTAAGACTTGTTTATTCCTTTACATAACCAGTTTATTCGGCAGGCTAATCCTGGTCCAGGATATCATTCGTTAAGATAGTGTTAGCTCTGCAACCAGAATGCTGTGAGCTCAAATCCCAGGCCTGCCTGGAGAGCTGCTGTTGTGCCCTTGAGCGAGACCTGCATTATGAATTTGAGTGATTCTCTGATTCACTGTATCGATTCTGCGTCCTGAACAGGGTGAGGCTGGTGCAGCTGGAGAGGCAGGACCGAAGGGAGATCCAGGACGCCCAGTAAGTACATCCCAACATGTTATATACTGCACATTAAACAAATAATTGACCTCCATGTGTAACTTACATACTTATCCTCATGCAGTTGCTTCGTCACTGTCTTGTGTCTGTTTGCAGGGTGTAAAGGGAGTTAAAGGAGGTTCTGGCCCGAAGGGAGAACATGGAGTGAGAGGAGATCCTGTGAGTTGTTCTGCAAAGTTTAAAATGACTCAATTTTAGAAATACAAATTAAATTCATATTTAAATATAAATAATAGTGGCTAAATGAAATCAAATACATTCTTCTTCTTATTATTATTAATATAATAAATTGCCTTTCTTGTACTTGTTCTGTATTCATTCATTCAATTCTTTTTTTAAAGAGTAATAAGCGATATTAAGCAGTTCATTCTATTCTTTGCATTAAATGTTGGTTAACAGGGAATACCAGGAGCAGACAGCAACGTGCAGGGTCCAAAGGGTGAGCCGGGAACCGCAGGCCATCCTGTGAGTGTTTGTGTCTAATCAGTCTTATTCATGAAATTATAGTATTATTGATGGAATTACACATTTTTAATTATTAATGATATTAAAGGTAAAATGTAAATAGATCACCACTGGAGCAGTCGAGCATGCATCTTTTTTTTTAAAGAAGATAAATAGTAAATTGTGCAGTATTAAATAATAAAAACCTCGACTACCCTCCTGTCAGGGTGATCAAGGCCCAGATGGAGCTCCGGGTCGAGCAGGAGAGCGAGGGGAGATTGTAAGTACACTTCAGCTGGAGCTCGAGCGCAGCTTCTCAGCTAATGTACTGATGTTTAGTTTAAGCTTAACAGTGCTCATCTTTTTTTGGGGGGGTGAAGTTCTGGCAGCGCGAGTGTATGATGTTTGGATCCGTGATGTTGCCTGGGTCATGTGTTGCATTGCTCATCAGGAAAGCATGCCACAGGAGGAAATATTTGGAGTGCAAACATAAATTTGGAGGAATTGGGAGAGAGTGCAGTGATGTCTCACTTCTCCTGTTTTATAGGGCTTTCCTGGGAAGAAGGGACCACCAGGAACGCCGGTAATGCACTTCCATTACGTTATTCTATCATTTCTATTCTACCATTTCATTTGCATTCTATTCCCTTTTTGTTTTTTTGTTTTTAATTTCATTCTATTCAATTTCCTTCTATTCTATTTCATCTTATACTATTATAGTTAATCTTATTCTATTTAATTCTATTCCCTTTTTTTTTTTTTTAGCAATGACTGCTAAACCTTTGTCTTTATTTTATTCTGTTTCATCGATTCTTTTCTGCACCTTATCCTACTGTATTTCATTCTCTGCTGATTATTTTATTCTATTCCCCTGTAAGAGCCTGGATACATTTTTCCATTAGAGAAGTTCATTTTACTCCGTGTAACCCAATTACTCCTGTCTCCCAGAACAGTGATCACATGACCATCAACTTTTCTGTTATCTGATGGAGAATCTCGTCACATCGTTTGCACATTTAACAGTTTTCGCTGTATCATCTTTAAATGAAAACATCGTATAAAGAATCAATATTTTTTTAGGGGCTTTCCTCCACTGAACAAGGAGAACCGGGACCAGTGGGTCCCGCTGGTCAACAGGGATTGCGGGTGAGGACTCTAAGTACTCTTAAAGCGGAAATCTAACGACACGTTTTATATTAATGTTTATATACTGTATTCTGCCAATGCACAAACCTATGGACACACAGGAGTAATATTAGCAATAATAATATTCATAATAATACTCTCAAACCTTTTGTTGTCATCCGTCCCAATAACTGGACTCTTCATGTCTTTTTCTGAGTAGTAATATTCTGCTTTCTCTCTCTCTCTCTCTTCAGGGTTCTCCTGGGAGAGGTGGAGCCAAAGGAGAGAAAGGTGATCAAGGTCTGCCTGGAGTTCATGTAGGTGCAAACTGCTCCTATAATCATCAGTGTTTAATATAAATGTTATAGCAAAATAATATTGGCATTGTAACAGTAACTCCACTTCATCACATCACCCTGTGGTTGATTATTTTCCTCTAACAGCAAGTGTTTTATTCCTTACATATCGGCTAAGGTTTCATGAAGCAGCTCAAACTGCTCAGATTTTCACCTCAAGCTTCTGTCTATAAAAATCAAAAGTAACAGCAAACACGTAATAACCCGACAGACCTTTTGTGAAGTTGTATTCATAACATGCAGCAAGCTGAAAAAAAACATTCTTATACCTCTTCTCCGTCTCCTATCTCGTATCGACATCTACCTTCTATAGCCGAGTGTTTAACCCTTTTCATGTAGTGTTCACACACGAACCATCAAATAAAGGCTTTTTTTTAAAAAAAGAAACATATAAAAATGTAAATGCACCACTCATTTTATAGACCTCATTTAATAACCTTTATCTGGATTTATTACTCCATTTCTGTCTAAAGTTTCGACACAAAAAGATCAAATTAAGTAAAAAAAAAAAAAATTGTCCGTCTGTAACAAACCTTATTAGCTATTTTTAAATGCCATATACAGTAACATCAGATCTAAACTGCATAATTACTATATTTGGAAAAAAAAAAAAAAAATTTACTTTTACATGATGGCTGCTAAGTGATTTGAAGAGAAATTTTACACTGATTTGAGTTTGCGTGCCAATTTCTGAGTAAATAAAACCATCGCAAATTCTGATACGTTATATACATACTATTTTACGCATGAAAGCGTTCAAAAAATGAGTTTTTTGGGTTGTGCTGTAAAAATCATTGCACAGTTGAAACGCATGGTGTTGCTTGTGATTGCATTGCAAACGATTTTTTTTTATTCATGTTGCGTAAAAATGTACGCAGCAAGCGTAATCAAGCAGCGCCACTCCTGAGTACCCTTAGGTGCCAAACTTGAGCGTGTACCAAAAACTGGAACCATTTTTCTGAGCCAGTGGATCATGGAAAGAAGGTCGAGTTCTAGTTTTTTTTTTTTTTTTTTTTGGGTGCTAATATTCATGCAGTGGGAAAAGGTTTCATGTCACTTCAGCTATAAACATCTGTATGCAAGCATTTGGAGTTTCTTTATGGTTTCTCCTCAGGGACTGTATGGTGCAGTTGGGGATAAAGGGGCCAAAGGAAATCCAGGACGCAGAGGGCCACGGGTATGTCATACACCCTTTCTGTTTTTTTTCGCTCGGTCAAATCAGACTGGCCAGATAAACAGCACTTTATAGTGAAACACCCAGTGGACAATATGTAGGTAGTAATAAATAATAATTACCAGTACACACTTCGTACATTGGACGTTCAGAATCATAAATATCTGAGACATGCCTGTACTCCGGTTAAACTCAGTCGTGTGTGTGTGTGTGTGTGCATCTCACACTCGATTCTCTGAGCTGTGCGTATGTCTGTAGTTAAGTTTGAGGCCTGAAAGTGCACACTATAGCGTAGAGCGCCATATCAATAATTAGTTTATTAGCCAGCAATCTGCTGTTAATCAGCTCTTAAATCGACTGAAACAGGGCTACACTGTAATGTCAAATCTGAGAGCCTGCACGTTTTTCTAATTTCATACAATCTCTGTCATTAACAATTACATCAGCATGACACCCTGAGCGAAACGTCGAAACGTACGTGAACATCAGAATTTCTTCGGAGTCGGTACGTCCCCCTATTCCTTTAGAGACAGCGTGCTCTCGAGCTGGCATGGATCCCACAAGTTTGTCCAAAATCTGACGATCCATGTTGGATCATCGTCTGACCACGTGTTCCAGGAAAATCTGACCTTTTGTACAAGTTAACATTATGCAGAATCTTGAATATTTCTACTTCATTTGTTTTGCTTTTTTGAAAATTCTAAAACTTTGTTTGTTTGTTTTTTTAGTTTTAAATGAGAAAAAAAATAAAATCCCAGATCTACAATGTCATCTCAGACTTTATACATGTAGTACTACATATATGTAGTGTCCTAGACCATGTTTTTTTCAATAGCCATTAATGCTATAACAACTCTTCTCTCAAAGCATGTGTGTGTGTGTGTGTGTGTGTGTGTGTAATCTTTTCAGGGTCAGCTAGGTGATGTGGGCAGTAAAGGTAGCAATGGACCAGAGGGATTCAGAGGACCACCGGTCAGTAGGTCCTCATTTTATACTATTTAAATGTAGATAAAACAAGATAAAGATTTTTAAAAAATGGAGAACTGGAAGAGCATAGACGGTGATGGACATTGTGTTCTATTTATAACACACGGGAATAAAAACATTTTCACAGCCTCTGTTTAAATGCGGTAGGCATCAGAGGAGCAAAGCTCCGGTGAATATTTAATACGAAACCAACCTGACTGTCAATTTGAATTTGAATTTTAAGAAACGTAAGGCATATATCTTTTGGTGAATTTTCATTATTTAAGATTTTATTTTGTCCTGAACGGTCACAAACAAGCTTTTGCAAATTTAATACCTGCCCTTCAATCGTATTAATCCTCTGAACATCCAGTTAGTAAAGCTACCTTGTATATATGTGTATACATATATTTGTGGGTGTTCAGTTTTCACCTTTTTCACACACAGTCCTTTAGTAAATCAGGGTATTTGCATAATGTTTAACAAGATTTTCATGATCACAAATTCTTCAAATTTTGATTAATTCTTTTCTTTTAAACAGGGCCTCATGGGCGCAGACAGTTACGGACCTCCAGGACGTAAAGGACATAAAGTATTGTTACATTTCCTGTCTTTAAATCCTAAGTATTATTATCATTATTATTATTATTATTATTATTATTATTAAAATCAAATTTAAATTATTATTATTGTACATCATAGAGATCGAGATCGTCTCTAAGTAATACCAAAATGTCAAAAAAGAAATTCAAAATTGTTTTATTTACTTTAACTGAATTCAGAAATTTTTTTTTACTTATATTTATTTAATCAATTTTACAAATATTTTAGACACCATTTCTTATTTATAGATTTTTATAGATATCTTTAGATGGTTACGGACCTCCAGGACAAAACATATTCTTTCTTTCTTTCATTCTTTCATTTCCTGATATTTACAACTACATGTAAAACAATGCACCCTTTGCTTTGATCATTTTTCAAGTGATCAAAAATATTGGAACACGTGACTGACAGGCGTTTCTTGTTGCCCGGGTATGCCCTGTTAGATTGATTGTTTAAACAATTAATAGCTCTGAATGTCTGCTCTTGGTTTGAGCCCTGGGTTTCTCCTGTGAAGACTGCATTTGTTGTTAAAACAAACATGAAGGCCAGAGAGCTGTCATTGAAAATTTTGGCCATATAGTAGCCATTTTGCAGCTGAGAAAAGAGAGAAAATCTATCAGAGCCATTGCTCCTGAATGTCCTGAAAAAGAAAGAAACCACTGGTGCACTAACAACCAGACATTGAACAGGTCGGCCAAGGAAAACAGCAGCAGTTGTTGACAGAAACATTGTGAGAGCTGTGAAGAAAAACCCAAAAACAGCCAGTGCATCAACAGTCTCCACAGGGAAGGAGTGAAGGTATCACGATCCACCACTGGAAGAAGACTTTGAAAGCAGAAATACAGAGGCCATAACACAAGATGTAAACCACTCATCAGCAGTATGAATCAGAAGGCCAGATCGGAATTCGCAAAGAAATACGGAAAAGAGCCACAGAAGGTCTGGAACCAAGATTAACCTCTACCAAAGTGATGGAAAGTCCAAAGTGTGGCAAAAGAAAGGACCTACTCATGATCCAAAACATACAAACTCATCGGTCAAGCACGGTGGAGGTAGTGTCATGGCTTGGGCTTGCGTGGCTGCTTCTGGAACGGGCTCAATAATCTTTATTGATGATGGAACTCATGATGGTAGCAGCAGAATGAATTCAGAAGTCTACAGAAACATTCTGTCTGACAATTTACAGAGAAATGCATTCGATTTAATGGGGAGGAACTTCATCATGCAGCAAGACAATGACCCAAAATTGGGTGGTCTGCCACCGAAGGTGCCATGTTCTAAACTGTTTAACGCATCTAGCTGTAAATATCAGGAAATGAAAGCTGAAATTCTGATCTGTCGTCTCATATTCATCTTTTGATCTCAAACCCAAACGTCTTCAGTATATAGCAAAAAAAAAAAAAAAAAAAAAAAAGAACTGGCCTTACTGTTCCAATACTTTTGAAGGAGATTTTCTGTTTTATTCCTTTAGCTATATAACGTAGATTTTCTTGTATATGGTTATGACTAGCTGATCATAGCTATGAATTTTGGTCTCTTGCAGGGAAATCCTGGTTTTCCTGGATATCCTGGTTTGCAGGTACATTTTAATCACTCTTTACTGTAGTTTCTTTTAAATGATCAAAATTACTTTTTTTTTTTTTTGCGTGTTTTTCATTTATTACTTCTAAAAGATGAAACATTATTCAAATCAAGGGTGAAGATGGAAATAAAGGATCCACTGGAGGAAGAGGACCCAAAGGACACCGAGGACGGGCGGTAAGGTCTTATAATTATCTCAATAATTATCATTAGATTAGATCACATGTTTTAAGTTAATACTGCTTTGATATACGAAAAGTGACCAGAAATGAAGTGATTTTTCTCAGAGTAATTAATTTCACAGAAGTAATTATTTATAGTTTTGTATTATTGTGAGTAGGGGAACAGTGGAAATCGGGGCCCTCCTGGAGATCCTGGAGAAAAAGGGATGATCGGACCCCAGGTCAGTATTTCCTGATATTTCCTCTGATATTCTAATAATAATCAGTTGAATTGTCGATGATATCATCATTGAGCTGACAGAATACATTATATTCTTTTTTGTCACATTTTTTGTCCTTTTTAGAGCCTTTAATAGAAAAAAAACTTTAGCAAAATTCATTGTGATTCATTAAAAGTGTTATGGTCGAATTCTTTTTTTGTTTTATCGTTAAGATCGTTTGGGGTAAACGTACAAAAAAAAACATCAATGCATGCATTTCTGGTATCAAAGAATTGTCCAAAGGCAAGAAAAAAAAAACTTGTATTTATTTCATTTTTCACTTTACAGTTAGATGGAATCCTTTATTTAGACCTAATTTACTACGAGCCGATTTGAACCTGAAAACAACTCGCTTCATCCTGCAATTTCTGGTGTTTGTTGTATAATTTTGCTCGGCACTGATCTGCTAGTTTATACAGCACTAGAGTGGTGTACGTTATAATCCGGTAACTCACTACAGTGTGAGTATCATATTGTTTTGGTTCTTTAAACTGCACAAAAAAAGCCAAGGACATTTTCAACCAACAGCTGTAAATGCGTATAACAACTGATCTCCCTACACAATCATTTTCTGTGAAAACTAATCAATAATGATTCAGCTAAAATAGCTGGCTTTATAGAATGCCTTTTTGTGCTTTAGGGTCCTAAAGGATCACCAGGAACCAGTGTGAAAACTGTAGGTTCTTACATTTCACCTTTAATTCTACAGCTGCATACAAACCGTGAGCATTTACAGAGTCGGTTTACTGATTTGAGCGCCGTGCCCTGTTCTGTCTTGTAGGAATGTGAATTGGTGAATTACGTGCGGGAAAACTGCGGTAAGTGGATCATTATTACAGTAACCTTTACACGCGACTAGCTATTAAAAATTCTTTCTTTTTTAAACTGATCTATTGTGTTACATGAGAAGATATAAAATGTAAATATAATGAGTGCATTGAGAACTTTGACCCGTCTCTCAGTACGACTGCATTAAACATGACATTGACCCATTTTATATACGTTTATTGGTTTTAAAACCATTTATTATTCACTGATATTGTACCTGTGTCTCAGCGCAAATATGAAACATTCGTTCTCTAATTCTCAAATTTGTCTAATACTTTAACAGTTTGCTGTGGAGGTAAGACCATGATCTATCTCTCTGTCTCTCTGTCTATCTAACCTGTAGTCCATGTCATATCTCTCCCTGTTCGTTCGTCTGTCTGTCTATTCGTTTGTCCTCCCGTCTGCCCACCAACCTATCCATTCGTCCATCCGAGCTGTAGTCTGTTTGTGTGTCTTATCCATCCATCTAACCATATGTCCAAGTGTTGATCCATCTTTGAATCCATCTGTCCATCCATCCATGTGTCTAACTATCTGTTAGTCTATTTATGTCTCATCCATCCATTAATCCATCTATCCATCCATCCATTTATTCTGTACATCCATCTATCCCTCTGAGCTGCAAGTTATTAATCTGTCCATCCAATCATTAAACTATCCATCCAACCACAGGTCCAATTGTTGATCAGTCTATCCATCTATAAATCCATCTATCTATATCAGAACTCCGAGTCCACGATCAGTATGTTGTTAATGAGTCAGCAATTACCCGTAATTTAGATGTCGATATCAGTCAATTATTTAACTCCTTAAATACCCAGGAGCCGTCAGTGGATCCAAACTTACATTTGCCTTTGATGGAGTTTAGTGGTGAATGTAACTTGGCTGTGCCGTAAACGTGCTTTGTAAGGCGGCTGGCACATAACGTACGGATGAGCACTAAGAAAATCAGCAAAACTTTTGTAAATCTGGCAGTAACTTATAGTTCAGATTGGCAAAGAAAACATTTACACACAACTTCACTAAAAGGTTCGATGAATGATGCACAATTTAACTGAAAGTTGCTCAAACAACGTTTCCATTCAAGCAAAATCTAACATTATAGAAACACTGGTGTTAGAAGTGAAAATGTTGCAGCAACATAGTAGGAATGTTAACCTAATCTTTCTGGGAATGTTGTGTGAACAACAGTATGAAGCATTACTGAAGTGGACATTTTTAGAACCTTGCATGAACTTTTATTTCAGGAACAATACAGTCTAACCTTCCTAGAACCTGAGGAATACTTAATGAACATTCTAATAATTCTAATGAATGACATTCATGCTTCCTTACTGGATTTCCTTCTTTTCTTCGATGTGTTTAGGTCACACTCAGTGTCCAGGTTACCCTACAGAGCTAGTGATTGCTCTGGACATGTCCTCGGATGTAACGTCAGAGGCGTTTAATAAGATGCGTTCTACAGCCGTGTCTCTGCTAGAGGACATCTCCATTGCTGAGACGAACTGTCCAGTAGGAGCTCGAGTTTCCGTTGTGTCCTACAACAGTCAAACCAGTTATCTGATCCGTTTCTCGGACTACCATCGAAAGAGTCAGCTGCTGGAGGCAGTCAAGGGAATCTCTCTGCAGAAGAGCAGGAACCGCCGCAATATGGGCCAGGCCTTACGCTTCATTGTTGACAACGTCTTCAAACGCGTCCGAAATGGCAAACTAGTCAGCAAGTCGGTCGTCATCCTGACAAACGGGGAATCACGGGACATCTCAGCCATCAACACGGCCATGATGAAGCTCAAGGCTTCAGATATCAATCTGGGAGTCATCACCTTTAATGATGCTCCAAATGTTCGTCTTGCCATTCAGGTAGGAAACAGGAAAATGGAAGAAGCAGTCTCTGACATTCATTTATTTACAGGGATTTGTTTAAAAAAAAAAAAAAAAAAAGGACCTCATACACTATATGGCCAAAAGTTTGAGCACACTTGACCATCATATGCACTTGTTGAACATCCCATTCCAGATTTATTCCCCCTTATTCCCCCTCTGCACCCCTTAGTTCCAGCGAAGGGAAACTGTAATGCTACAGCGTACAAAGACATTCTATACAATTGTGTGCTTCCAACTTTGTGACACCAGTTTGGGGAAGAACCACATACGAGTTTGATGGTCAGGTGTCCACATACTTTTGGCCATACAGTGTATTTTATCCCCTTGCATCTGCACTGGATCAATAAAATGCAAATTTACGTTAAATACCAATGTAGATGATTATTTTTTTTAATGTACAGAGTATCCTCATAAAACAATTTAAATGTATTTAGATAGTTCTAAAACAATGTAACCTTTTCCTTGAGTCCCATATAATAATAATAATAATAATAATAATATCTTTTGTATCAGTGATTTCTCCCTTTATTGCTTCTCAGGCTGATGAAACAAGGAGTTTCAAGGTTACTGATGATGGGGAAGCCAGATGGATTAAAGAGTGTGTCATCTGTTTTGGTAAACTGCTACATATATTAAAACAAAACCCTCACACACAATGCTTGAGGCCCTATACACTGTTATAACACACCTGTAATTCGGAACATTAACGCAAGTTGCTAGTTACACAAATGCTATGTCTATATATGTCTACATGGTACATATGTTGTCATAAGTTGTCATGACAGTTGATGCCCCAAATGAGTAACATATCATTGCGTATCATTAAGGTACTCTTAAGGAAAAGTGTTTTGAGGCAGATGATTGGAACATGACAATGGCAATTTTCTTTAAATGATTTTCGTGTTGTGGCATAAAATGTTATATTGTCAGTGTTATGACAGTTGTTATTACACATACTTTATAACAACTATCTTAAAACGTATGCTAACAAGAACATACTTGGCAAAAATTTGCATATAATAACAGTTGATGTCATGACAGTTATGACACCTTTAATGACGAACTGTGTCATGACGCACCTAACGTTACGTCACACTGTCAAGTCTGAGCTTCGCAGAAGGTTTCTAAATTTTCCAAAAGGTAATTATGAGTTCAGAAAATGCATGAAGGCTTTTTAGAAGCCGGAAGTTTGTAAACGCCGAGTTTCAGACATGACGTGTGCGGAACAGTAGTCATTAGTTTAAAAACGTTGACTTTCTATAGTTGAAAAAATAAATAAAAGAATTAAAATCGCTGAAGAACTTCACCGTCTCTCTCTCTCTCTCTGTAGATCACTGTAACCCAGACAAGAAGTGTGGCATAGTCCTAAACCCTGAGCCAGAGGAGGTGGATGTGGACCTAACGGTACTGATGGACTCCTCTTATGACGTTCAGGCTGATCAGTACTCTGGTGTGAAAGAGTTCTTGGTTTCTCTGATGAACGAAGTAGACGTGAGCAACGAACCTAGCAAAGAGGACGGGAAGGCCAGGATCGGTGTCTACCAGCAGAGCTCCACTTACCCCAACTCCCACGTTAAGGAAGTGCTCGGACTTGGTGCATTCAAAGACCGTGCCGTGACAGAGAGACACATTGCACAAGACATGCAACAAGCCGGTGGTTCACCACGTCTCGATTCGGCTCTGGACCGGTTAATAACCAGTGTTCTCCTGGAAGCACGGGCACCGAGGAAGAAGCGAATGGTCCTGAACATCCTCGGTGAAGAATCTGGGAGGTTCATGGACAAAGACGAGCTGAAATACATCTCCATGCTCTCTCAGTGTAACGATGTTGTGATGGTCACGCTGACGGTGGGAGAAAAATTCAGCTGGACTCAGGTAGAAGGTCTCAGCACATCACCAGTGGAGCAACACCATATACCCCTGGGACAGGTGGGGCCGACGGAACGGAAGTATGCTCAGAAATATTTACGAGCCTTCCTACGCTTGCTCACCAGTAAGAAACATCTCCACGACACTTCCCTAACATTGAGTTGTTTTTAGAGTCAGCAACTTAAGTTCAAAAGATACAGCAATATTTATGCATAGCTTTTATTTAATTCCTGCAATTGTCTTTAGGCCCTGGCCAAAAAATCTGAAGAATACAGAATGCGAAACGATAAAGCGGTTTGCTTCTTTGCCGTCTATTGCACTGCGATTTGGCATAAGAGCTATAAAATGCAGTTAATATAACATACAGATGAGAATAATAAAAAAAAACAAATATATTGAGGCTTATTGTTCTTATTCTAGTCAGAATGATGATGTCAGTTTGCATGCACAGTTTGCTCACATTTACTGACCTCTCCAGAACCGTGGAGATGAAGGGTGAAATGTTGTAATAACAAGAAAGAGTTAGAGACAGTGGCACTGGATTTTATACAGCTCCTCGCTCCAATCCATATCGCACACCGGACTTCATTTAAAGGTCAGATTTGTGCATAACTGAGACACGTCTCTCGGCCTAGTGTGGAACTGTCCAGAACTAGCGCTTTGCGATCTGAAGCTGGGCTTCTAAAAAATATAAATGTCATGCTATGTTTCTTGCTTTTCGTCTGATTACAGTGTTATCTTTTATCTGCTTACAGGAGATATCTTCCCCAAGCCCTCTTCTCTAAATGACGAGTGCAGCAGCTTTGTTCGAAGGCAGATTAAACAGTTGTCTTCTGTTCCTCCAACAAGCAGGTAAGACGTGGCTCACTACGCTAAAGCTTCTCTTCATTTTCATCTTTTTGGGCTGTTTGCCTGAATTCAGTCACACCAACATCTGACAGGTTTTCCCAGCACACCTTACATATATTACGATCTTAAAGTTCACAGCGTATACAAAAGGTAGCTGTGCGGGAATTTAATGCATGTTTTATGCAATTTCTCACTCGATGTGTAAAATGAACACAGCAGTGCACATGGGGCACATGGGCTCATGCTCTGCATACATTTACTAAAGCTGTTGTGGACTGAATTGAGTCTTGTGTTAATCGGTCCACTATATAATTATTTAATTTAACTAGGGAAACGTGTCACCCAGTGTAGCAAGCCGCAAGATGTTTAACAAAGAAGTTTATGGAGAGCAAAGACAAGAGAAGTGGAAAACTGAGTGAAATTATGGCTCTATGTTTTCTCTTTAGCAAAGTCATCAAATATGTTGCACTGACTCAATCATATTCATCTTAGAGAATAAATAATCAGATTAGTGGTTACATTTAATACCTGCCCATCACTTATAATAAATTTTTTTTTAAAAACTTTTGGCCTGGGCAGAATTTGAGCTTGATACCTTTGGTCCCTGTTCTATTTCTTATCACTTAACACATGTACATTTGATAATAAGGGGGAACTCTCTCGCTGTTCATATCATACTCTAAAGTACAGAATTGCTCACTTATCGTTCCTCTACTTGTCAGCCATGACGTTTTCCCCGCGCCTGAGGAGATCACTACGCAACCTGTTACCGAGGCCTACGCTGAAGCGAGCACAGACGGATATCAGGAAACCATGGCACCGTTTCTGGAAGTGTTCACGGTACTTCCGGAAATATACACTGAGATCATTAAGGAAAGCTATCCAGCATACACGGACACGTATCAGGAAGTGTTCACAGATCTATACGAGGACGTTTACCAGAACGAGTATCAGGACCAACCAATGAAAGAACGCACTGCGGTAGACAGTAAAGTGACGCCAGTGAACAGTGAGACGGCCGAGAAGGAAGACGAAAAGGACGCTGCGCGCCAAAACGGGCCTGATCCATCGAAGGGTATGTCCGACTATTTAAAAATGAGTAACTGCAAAATTTTGTAATGTCTCTGAATTTACACTTTGTCACATACGTAAAGTAATGATCTGAAAATGGCTCCACAGTCTGGGGTTTTGGTCATTTTTCATACATGAGATTAAATCCATCCCTATTATAATAAAGGCCATGCAAGGTGGAGTCTTCTTGTAAAGATGCCTTCGTATCCAATTCCCAAAATCCGTTCAGTATGTAGTGGTATATGTAGTATGTACTGATTATACCACTACGCTGTTGAATTCTCAATTCTGATTGGCCAGGAGATGTTGATGTTGGTCTTTTTTTAATACGTAACTGATTTCCTCGTTCGCATAGCTACTCTTAATTTACTGTGAAATTACGTAAACATAAACCATGTTCCATGTGGTTCAGGACTGATTAGTACTAAGCAGGTTACTCAATTATTAATCAACAGGCACCACAAACGTGCCCCAGGTCTGAAAATATGGCATCAATGCTTTATTAGTCATGTTCTAAAAAGTTACACTAATTTGTTAAAATGCACAGCATTACCTTGTAAGATAACCGCTTTTAGTAATAAAGTCTAATTTGATTTAATTTGCGTCTCAGCCCGATGCTTGCTCGACAAGGACACTGGGAGGGTGTGTTCGAGCTACGAGTTCAGCTGGTACTACGACCGGAACACTCGGAAATGCGCACACTTCTGGTACGGCGGCTGCGACGGGAACGCCAATCGCTTCCTGACGGAAGCTGAGTGCGAGGAGACGTGCGGGGGATTAGGTGAGTCGGCAGCAACGATACGATCGTCTTCGCAAATAATCATGTCATCTTTGATACTTTAACGTATTAATTTCTCCAACAGTTTTTCTCCAGGATGAACCATCGAAAGTAACAGGTAACACACACACACACACACACTAACGCTTTGCTTATAAAAAAATATCCCACATGACAGAATACCAATGTTTCGCCTGCATCAGAGCCCACTTGATCCCTATAGAGACGGAGAAAACACAGAAAACAGCTTTCCTTAACGAGAAATTCAGAACACCAGAAACTTTATCATGACCAATGACTGGTTAAACTAATTCATAAACATGTTTTTGTTGAAGACTTCATTCGTGACAATTCGATATAACAACTCTTTAAAGGTTAGCACGTAATCTGGGCTTTAGTTTTAGTCTTTTATCAAAAAAATATATAACAATTTTAGCATACATTTAAATAAAAGGAAATTCATTTCAATGGCTCTCATCAGGTATGCTAGGTCTAGCTAGCTAGTATTCTCTCAGCCTTCTATTTTTGTATTTTGCATTTAATGCCACTTACAATGTAGCCCTAATCTGCAGTACCAAGAGCAAGGAAGTTTGCATATTAAATACCAAACTAAATAATCTCAAGAGCCATGCCATCCAAATGAGAGTACCGCAACAGGAAAGTGTGTTAATTAACTGGTTCATCGTCCTCATAGCTACTCCTTATTTAGTGCCATATACATAACAACATGAGAGCATTGTAGAATCTCGAGAAGAAAAAAAAAAAAAACATTTAGGAAAACATCAGGTTTTTAATATTGCTCGTGCACTGATCTTGTTTTTTGGACTTCTTTTGTTAAAGAAGATTTTTTTATAACATATTGTTTGTCTTCAAACCGTGGAAATGAGCTTTTACGGATTTAATACCTGCCCTTCGGTTGCACTAATTTACAAACAAATTCCATTCCTGTTCCTGCAGTGGTAAATAAATTCAGTGGTATCGACTCCGCCCTGTATTTTGCAGTTTCAAGTCACTAGCAAGCTAGGATTTTCGAAGAAAAAGAGTTTCACTATAGTGTACTTGTGACAATAATTCTCTTTTAAATGCACAAATCTCTGGTAAATCTGCACCTAGATGTTCGCTTCTATGTGATGTACATAAATAGTGCAGAGAATTTTGTGTTCCTCTCCGCTCAGATGTTTGCCAGCTCGATCAGGACATGGGCACGTGCTTCAACTTCACGTTGAAATGGTACTACGACGCGTCTAAGACAGAGTGCAGCCGCTTCTGGTACGGAGGCTGCAAGGGCAACGGGAACAGGTTTGACACGCAGGAGGAGTGTGAAGCTCAGTGTCTGAGGGACAGGAAGAAGCTCTGAACACGTGGCGCATCGAAAATATCCACTTCGCTCATGGGGTTAATTTAATTCATTTGTGTTGTCGAGAACTTGTTTAAAATTTTTACTTTCCTATGTTTCATGATTAATAGAAGGGCAGCACAGAGTAGTAATCAGCAATAAGCAGTAATTAGTCCAGTTTTGATCACCGTCTCTACAGACGGACCTGACTGAAGGTTATCAAATACCAGTTAAAAATGAGACTGAGATGAAATGAGATAATATTAACGGAGTTATTGATTTATCTGATTTACTGGACCCTGAATCATCAAGAATGTGTCCTTGTAAAAATTTATCATGGTTTGGTGTGTATAAAAATTTTATGTCACTAACTTTGGCTCATTTTTTGTTATGACTGAAGTTATTAAGTGCCGTGTCCACTGTTGAAAGGTAGGCAAAAAAATAAAATCAAATAAAATCAAATCAAATCCATCCACACTTTGAAACTATTTTCTGCTTTTGCACCTTTTGGTATTTGTCGAGTCATTTTTAAATCTACAAGGTTTTTTTTCTTCAGATGCTCATTTTGCAGTGAAGACAATCAGATACACACACACACACACACACACACACACGTACACACACACACAACTTGAATCCAAACGTCATTATACTACTACTACAAATAATAATAATAATAATAATAATAATAATAATAATAAATTAAATGACTACCATGCAAAAAAAAGAAATGAATCCAGACACAAACAGAAGAAAAAGAAGAAATACACAAAGAAAGAATAAAATGATGAATAATATGAAATAGTATATAATATGTAAATATAAAGAATTTTTTTTAAAAAAACTTTAAAGACTACCTTTATAGACTTTAAATGAATTCTAAATAAATGTGTTTTTAATAATGCAAAAAAGAACAAAAAAAAATTAAACCAAATACTGAAATCAGAAGAAGAAGAAAAATACACAAAGAAAGCAAGAACATTCTTTAATTTGAGAATAAATAAATAAATAAATATATAAATAAAGAATAAAATACTATGACAGAACAGAGACTTTACTTAAATGCTAAATTAATAAGACTACCTACTTTAAAAAAAATCACTATTTAGATTAGAAAAGATAACAAAAAGAGGCTTTTTCGAGATATTTGTAGAGGAATCTTAGTATGTATGGGCAAAAAGAAAAAAAAAAGAAAAGAAAAAAAAAAGGGATGGCAATTATTACACTTTTAATGATATTAACAACAAATCATTGGTCAGGAAATTAGCAAGAATGAAACAAATAGATAAAGTAACTTAGTATTTGTCAGTGTTGATGGCTTCAAACAGTTGATGAGTTGCTGAAAAATGTTTCCCGGGTAGTTTGTGTTTAATGTGAGACCAAATCTTCTCTCTAGGCTGTAGATCTGGACTCTGACCAGGCCAAACCATGAGCCTGATTGTTCTCAAGCCACTTTCTGGTGGTGTTCGCAGGGTGTCCAGGAGCGCTGTCTTGTTGAAAAGCAACATCTGATCGTTCCTCTTTAGAAAACAGCTTCTCAGCGGTGGGAAGCAAGCCGTCCTGCGACCTTCTCCTGTACTCCAAAGCATTAACTGACTTTTCACAGTGAAGCAGCTCACCAGGAGCAGCAGCTGAAAAGGCTCCCCACACCAGGACACCTCTTCCTCCAGGCTTAACTGTGCTAGAGATGCGTTCACTATTGCATTCCTCACCAGATCTTCAGAAGACACCTCCCTGAAGCATCATCACGCGACTCAGATCGTGATGCATCACTCCACACGACGCTGCTGAACCACTCGGAATCAAACTTCCCATATTCTACCAAAAACTTCATTCCGTCTGCAATGGCTTTTTAACACTTCTTCGACACACAAACCCTGCGTTAGATAAGCAGGAGATAGCCATTTTGGGCTTGGCCCTTTTTTTTTTTTTTTTTGCCCAGGTTCCATTTGCATGCTACTGAACGAGGGTGTGTAGATGAACGGTAACCACAGTGATCGATCCGGATGGAGTGGAATTCCGGCACGCTCAGCGTCGAGCCCCCGGTGTGTTACGTCATATGGACTTGCACGATGAACTTCAACTTGACGGCGAGTCAAAATGCCATAAAGATGGAGATGCAGACGGAGCCATCGACAGCCTTGAAGGTGACCGCTGGCTGCGATTTTTTCCTTCGACAAACAACACAATTTCCTCTGAGCTGGTGTCATCCCTTCTTCTGAATAAACACAATTTCAAAGATCTAATACTAACAGTGTGGTGCGGGTGTCCCGGAAAATGATGCACATTCCCTTATTTGTAAATTAAAGCATTTATTTATTTTCGATTTTCCGTTTTTTGTCAAAGTATTACGACTCTATTCTCCTACGTCATACTCGGGAGAAGGCTAACCTTAACCTTCCCCGTTCTAATAAAAAGTCCTCTAAAAAGTGTGAGAAAGTGTTGACTTTAACTCACAAATGCTTACAACACGTTACTTATTAAACTTCATTTATTAGACTAAATAGTTTTTTTTTAATTATCACTCCATATCAGATTTTTTTATGTCTTTCTCTTTCTTCAGTTAACATGCACGGATTCGGGAACACTACACAACTGCATACAGCTTTCTTAGACGTTGTTGTAGATGATGTAGATGTTTTAAACTGAGAAGGAGAAGTGATGTACTTCTGTAGTTCTGTTAATACTTTATTTATTAGACCTAAAGAGTGTTTTATTCCTGAAATATCTGAACTTGGCACTACTTACTGGCTTGTTTGAGTTAGTGAGGCTTGGAATGAGTGAAAGCAGGCTAATAACTGGGTGCTTTGTGTGAATTCAGGTCCCTTTCTACCTGAAAGCAGAGCAGCTGAACACTCCTCTGTGCATGGACAGCTCCACCCCAGCAACCGGAAGCACGCGCTGAGAGGCTCCACTCCAGCTTCCGGGGCACAAAGCATCACATCAAAAAGTGAGTTAAAAAAAAAAAAAAAAAAAAAAAAAAAAAAAAAATTAAAAAGCGTTTGCAATTGCAACTTATACGTCACCTTTTTTTTTTTTTAAAACCCAGCCACATTAAGGGCAAATTTCCCCCCCCAAAAAAATAACACTACACATAAATATATTTGCATTAAATATATTAAGCGCCACTAATCCACTCCACCATGCACCATGTAAAGCTGCAACCATTTTGCGCATAAATTCTTTACAAAGTGTCACTAAGCTAAGCTTATTACCAGCCCACGATAAAAAAAATAAATAAAAAAAAATTCAACTTCTAGCATAAAAATACTTAACATGGTGTCTTACTCAATGGCATATAAAACTCATACCTGTCATAAAACTCATATTCAGTCAGAAAAAAAAAACGTTTTATGAAGCTGCCAAACTACGGTGTTTTCCTTCGTGCCGTATTCCTGTTGCTCCCAACTGCTGCAAAACGCAATCATTACAGCAGTCAAGCGTTACTTACGGCATATTGTTCTTAGCGCTGCTGCACAGGTTACCCATTGTTCAGAAAGAAGAATATACTCAAATTATTAAACGATATTAAAGGATGGGTTACGACGTCACTTTCAGAGTTGAAATACTCGTTAAAATGTGATTTCAAACCCGTTAACAGCTTTTTTTTTTTTTTTATTGAGTAATGAAAACATACTTACACGTGAATAAATGTTCAACCAGCTGTTAAGAAACATGCTGTTATAGGAAAATGATCAACTACAGGATGATGTGAGAATGCAGGGTTACTGTTACAACCTCAGAGCTGATTATTTTCCTATGACAGCACGTCCCGAAGTGTTTCAGTTACCACTTATCGCTTACGTTCTAGCAGCTATAAACAGTCGTTCCCTCTCCAGCCTCTTTTTCTCTCTCTTGAAGCTAATAAGACAAAAATCGCAGCTTTTCGTGTTACCGGGAAACCGCAAGTAAATAAATAAATAAAAAAGTGTACACTCCTACATCCTTGAGATGTCAGAAATCTTAAAGTTACAGCTTTATCTCTGACTGTTACAAAGCATTGACACTGGAGACTCCTTCCATAAATGTTACATAATCAAAGATTATGCTTTAAAAAAAAAAAAAAAGCTGTTCATGTGGAGCGTGCACCTTACAAGACAGTGCAAGCAGAATTTAGAATTCCACAGCACTGTGGTGTGAGTGTGTGTAATTAACAGACACTTTTCAATGAAATCATAACCGTTTAATTTGAGCATTGTATCATTTCGGCCTTTGAGACGCACCTGGCCTTCGACATCCTTCAGATCCCGAAAGCAAAACAGTTTCAGCTTTAACGTGTTCTGTGTGGTGTGATACAAAATCTGCAATACAGAGAAGATTGTAAAAAGTAATATTTCAAATCATTCAACAAGCAATACAAAGAATGTGTAGAGATTATATACATAATGCAATTTCAGCTGGATTAATGCACCTAAACTGATTTTAGTGCTAAAAAAAAAACAAAACAGTGCAGGAATTTCTACTTTTAGCAGAAAACAAATGACATCATTCAAATTAAAAAAAAAATGATACATCCAAAAATGATGACATCACATGTCATCATTTTTTTTTCTCATTTTAGGCATACAAAAAAAATGTATCATCGATCACAAAAAGTGATACTTTTAAATCCCACTGAAAGTCACTGTTAATTAATTCCCCCGTTATGAACGTCTCATTATCAAGTCCTGGATTATTGCTGATATGAAGCGTTTTCAGCCCTTTGTTGAAAGTAGAGGTGCATTTCCCCGGAGGAGGTTCCGGCGTCTGCGAGATACCCGAGTGGACGTCCTTGAGAGGCGTGTCCTTTAGCACAGAAGCCTTTCAGTAGGGATTAAGATA
This sequence comes from Pangasius sanitwongsei, assembly GCA_037576675.1. NCBI lineage: Eukaryota > Metazoa > Chordata > Actinopteri > Siluriformes > Pangasiidae > Pangasius > Pangasius sanitwongsei. Next base: position 30,045,110 of record CM075005.1, read on the forward strand.
GCAGCTCCATAATTACCTTGTCTTCTCTTCTTTTCACACATCGTCAGACTTTTTACACTGGATGCACTGGGTCTATCCTCTAACTGACGAGTTACACGTGCTCAGGAATCGAAATATGAAATTATAATAACAAAACAATGAAATAAGAAGACATTAGGGGTTCACTGGCCTGTAGAGCTAAAAAGGAGAAACCACCACCATTACATCACACATCAGTTGCAGAAATATGACGATTATATAATAATCTATACACATGCAAATGTTTATACATTATATATGCAAAAAGGTATCAAATTTTATTCTGCATTTCATTTTTTTTATTTATAGTCCCCTCTCTCTTATTTTCTGTAAACACACATTAACTGGATATAAAACAGGCAAAGCGTTTGTCCTCGCAAACAGAGAGCTTTAACGGAGATACTTCAGATTCTCTCACACAAGTCTAGCACTGTGTAACACATCATTCCATATTCAAGCACATTACTGAGCAATAAAACACGCTGTTATAGGAAATTAATCAATGATGTTACTGTTACCACCATGAAGTTCATTATTCTCCAGTAACAGCACATCCTGAAGTGTTTTATTCCCCTTATACCATGGAAATTTACCAGCTATTCCAATGTTCTATTTGTTAAAGCATGACAGTGTGTTTTGTATCCTTTTAGAGTTACGCTTAATGTTGTGGAACATCCTGAAAAACAAGTTATCTCCTGTTATCACTTGTGCTATAGCAGCTATAAATAAGCAGTCGTCCCCTCACCCGTCCTCTCTCTTATTTATTGTCTCTTGAAGTTAATAAGACAAAAAAAAACCCACAGCTTGTCATGTTACAGAGAAACCGCAAAAGCGTAAGCTCCTGAAACTGTCAGAAAATCTTACTGTAAAAAACAAAACAAAACAAAAACTGACACTGGAGACTCCTTCCATAAATGTGAAAGAAACGTCTCCTTACAGAAAACCTCACATTACCAATTGTGTTTTTCTTTTTTTTTTTTTTTTTAAATAAAGAAGTAGTTGCTATAGAAACTAGAGGATAATATAAACCTGTGACTTGCAGCTGCACTGCTGTCAGAGCTGCTGTTATAGAAAATAAATTCAAACAGTGCTGTGGTAGAAATCACTGCAGCTTTATCAAAAGTTTGACCTCACTTGAAGAGCATGTTGCGAATCGGGACGCCGAAGAGACGGGATGAGGAGAAGTCCTGCGAGGTTCACGTCACTCCAGAGTGTCCTCATCCACGTCGGTGTAATGATGTAGAGAGCAGCTGGTTGTTTCCTGATAAGACGACGAGAAAAGACTGCTTTCCTTTGCAACCCTCCACTTTAATCTCCTCACTGCTGTCCAGCGTCGGCTCTGGTGTCGTCACTAAAACCCGTCGGCGCCGCACGTACTGTACGTCCTCCTGTTTGTCCGTTATCTTCTCTGTTGCTCTTCAGACTGGAGCCAGGTGCCGTGATACCCGGCTCATCCGAGCCTCAGCTGGAGCAGCGTGTGCTGTCATTACGCTCCAATCTTTTGTCCTTTTTTTGAAGAAATGTGTCCTGTCACACCTTGATAACGGTCACAGATGGCATCTGGTTGGTGCTGTTGTTGCTGTGGCTGAGGAACTGTTTCAAAAAATGCATAGGCAGAGAGGCAGAGAGAGAGAGAGAGAGAGAGAGAAGCACATGAGTTGAGCCAACGAGAAGGACGATGATATACATCACTCTGGAGTTAATGTTTAACGGGAGTTATTAGCCTTAGCACTGCAATCCTAATAACTCAGTTTTTATATCCTGATGAAGCCTCAGTTAGACGTGTACAATGTGCTTAAATATGAATATGAATATAAATAGAAATACGACTTTCGCCTTCTTTTCCCAGCTTCACGTGTTACATATTTTATATGTGCAACTAGACAAGACACAACAATGCGAGCAGATGTCTTTATATCAGAAATACACTATGTCCAGGAAGTAAGAGGGTTAGCTGACATTAGACTAACTCTAAAGGTAATTCAAGCCGTTAGCTAACATTAGGCCAACTGTTTCATTGTGAAATTAAAAGCAGTCGCCACTCTCAATCTGATTAGTAAAGCTGGTCACTAAAAAGCTGGCTAACATCGTGTGATTAAAGTTTGCTAGCAAGTTTGGGTGTTAAAATTACACAGTTCCTATTTTGACCAGCCTTAAAATAAACAAAAGGGCCTCTAATAAAAGATTCCATATTAATATAATATAATATAATATAATACGTTTCATAAATCTTAGTAGAAATTATGTTCTTTGTAGCTAATTATCTAGGAATACAAGGAGCTCTGATTCTTCAAAGCTAGCTAGATATTTAGCAATAAAATACAATCGTCTGGTTCTCCTTGGCTAGCTAGCTACTTATATTAATGTTCAAAAATATCTTGACTAGGAAAAAAAAGAGGTTCCTGATGATGAATAAATAATAAAATGGCTATGAAACATGAGAGATGGTTGTTTGTGTTGGTTTTCTAAGAGTTTTATTTAAATGATAGGTGCTGAGATGATACGGTGAAACAAGGTGAGGTGAGGACGAGGCTTAAGCTTCTACAGAGTAACTCGCCAGACCGATTCACCTGCTTGTCATCTTCTGAGCTCTGGGCAGAGGTGGAGGTGGAGGTGGTGGGGTTACACCTTGCTCCGTAACAGCCCCCCCGTCGGGTGCTCAGGGGTACTGCATTCCGACGAATTCTTGGCTTTGTCTTTGTTATTGTTAGGCTCGTTGTCTTTGATTATGTCGTACTGACGGCAGAACAGGGCAATCACACCTGAAAGCGAAAGAACAACAAACAGGAAAAAAGTCTTTTTTTTTATATTTAGGATTAAGCCTAGATTAAACAAAAGCTTACAGCTTGGGGAAAAAAAAAAAAAAAAAAAAAATCAAACGTCCTTCTAATAGGAACTGGCCTGGTTTCCAGTAACAATTATCCCACCAGGATAGTTAAGGATTATGGTTAACAGAAGGCTAATTCTCATCTTTTTTTTTTCAACAAAGCATTTGAAGTTCTTCTTACCTGCCCACATTACTAGCACCACCACGATGATGATGAGCTCCCCCGCCCTGAGCTGACTGGCTTGCCCCACTTCCTCCATGGTGACTTCGTCTAAGGAGATACATGGCAGCTGTCAGCTTGACAGAACGTCACACTCCTAAGTTTAGCATGACGGCTGTGTGAAAGTGACAGTCCATAACTCTTTTAGCTTATTAGGAACTTTGTCCCGTCTGCTTCTGTCAGAAAATGAGGTCTCAAATCGCTTTTGCCAGGAGCTTAGCGCTTCTTTGGATGGATAATGGTTCTAGATTTCTAGAAGCTTCTACTCGGCCAACTTTTGTGAATGGCAACCCATTTACTGTAGATAGAACCTTCCAGCAGAAGGGAAATCTTATTAAATAAGAAGAATGGAAGAAAGCAATGTGCTTAGAGGGTGATTTTAGAGAAGTAAACAATTTTGAGCACCAAATGTTCCAAATTCTCATCATATACTATGCGCTTTGAACCCATAATATACTTTCTGGCTGTAGGACTGCGTATGTGAAGATTGCACTGATTGCATGTGTGTGTGTGTGTGTGTGTGTGTGTGTGTGTGAGAGCACATTAAAGTATTTCCCATGACTTGATGCTCAGCATCAAAAGCCCTGAACTCATTCTTTCTCTGCATTATTAATATTCATAACCAGATAGACACAGCTGGCATGGCTGAGCATCTGGTGTGTTTACTTTTAGACGCCTGTCTCTCGGCTTCCTTTGGCGTCCTGAAACGCAGAGTTTCGCTCGGCGGACTCGTCCCGTGCACACTGATGGACTGCACGTGCACGATGTAGTCGGTCTCCGCCTCCAAATCCCACAATGCACAGCTCCGTGTGGTGGTGTTCACTTCCTGTATGAAGCGCAGCATGTGCACGTACTTTTTCTGGTCAGCAAGAAAACGGACAAAACAAAGGGGAAAAAGTCAGCATCTTACAGGAAGCCATCTGCCGAAAATATTGTTTTAATCGAAGTTTCGAAACTGAAATAACAGTTTCTCGTTTTCAGTACGTAGAGTTTAGACCACTTCGAAGCCTGAGTTGCTGATTCAGCTTCCTGTCTAAGAACAACAAAAGTTTTGAGTGTCAGAAAGGAAATTGAATGTATTAACAATGTTCTCCAAAATAAAAGTAAAAGAAGCGAGCCAGGATTCTTCTATTTCCATTGAGCTGTAATCCCACACTGATCCTCCCTCGGTATCCAGGTTTGATTTTATCATTCTCTTTCAGCTGTGAATACTGAGCACTTTTTGATGAAAATTTCCCCTTTTTTTTTTAAATTTGTGGTTGATTCCTGCTAATGAACAGCATCCCCACAACAGGGTGCTACCACCACCATGCTTCACAGTGATTTGTGGGATCACGAACAGAAATCCCTCTATCTGAGGCCAGATGATCGATCAGTACCAAATGCTCGCTCTGTGCAGATGACTCTAATATACAGCCGTAACGCAGGAAATAATTTTAGCTAAAGCTTATGTAATTAGTATTATTTATCCTGCAACAATGTTGAACTCTTGAATCTAATCAGAAAGTGTTGCATCTGGTCAGAAAGTGTTGATTAATTTTAGTGCAGCTGCAAATGACAGGTTTATATTAATATATATTATATACTATATACTATAAATATTATAGTAAGTTTTCCGCCATAACATGACAAGCTGCATTTTTTTTGTCTTATTAACACAAATAGGCTGTTTATACTTGCTGTAAGTAAGCGGTAACAGGAAATGACTTTTTCATGGACAATCCAGAACATTAAATGTAACTATTAAAGAATAAAAAGTACAACATGTTGTTCTTTAATGAAGAAAAATCCGTAGCATTGGCAAATGGCTGTGGTATGAAAGTGGCTATTAGTGGAGTTGTGTTTAGGGCTGAATAACTCCCAGTCTCACGCTGGTGGCTCAGGGGTTAAGGCTTTAAAAGCCAGATGGCTGGATTGTCTCCATTTCTCCATCTCTCTCTCTCTCTCTCTCTGTACCTGCTGTGTGATGGCAAATCCAATAACTGGCTCTGCTCCTGGAATGTCCCATGTCACTGTAGCTGAGTTGGCCTTTAGATCCCGGATAGACACATTTACAGGAGGAGCTAAACTGTCTGAGAGAGAGAGAGAGAGAGAGACAGAGAGAGAGTGAAAATTTCAGTTGTAGAGACAGATTTTCTGTTGTCAATGAAATATTAGAATATTTGTGCTTGTTTGCATGTGTGTTTGTGTGTGTGCGCGCATGTGTGTGAGCACATTAAAGTATTTCCCATGACTTGATGTTCAGCATCAAAAGCCCTGAACCCATTCTTTCTCTGCATTATTAATATTCATAACCAGATAGATACAGCTGGCATGGCTGAGCATCTGGTAGGACATAACATCCAGAAGGGGTGTGTGTGTGTGTGTGTGTGTGTGTGTGTTCGTCTCCATGTGATCTGTCAGTGTATTGCTGAAGCACAGTGAGAAAGGCCTGAATTATACATAAGAGCTCTACAACTGGGTCAAGAGCCTCAACTATGGCTTTGTGTGTGTGTGTGTGTGTGTGTGTATCTTAGACAGAAAAAAAAAATGCCTGTGTGTGTATGTGTGTGTCTCAGAGGGGGAAAAAAAAAAGCCTGTGTGTGTGTGTCTCAGAGAGAAAAAAAAAGTGTGTGTGTGTGTGTGTATTTGATATTTCTAGTTTCCTGCTCTTTATCCATCACCCTCAGGTGCAAAGGTCCTTTTTAAAATGATTGACAGTTGCACACACAGAGTCAGTCTGTCCTTCCAGCTGCCGCTGTTGCTGTTCTTCCTCCAATCTGACTTCCTTCTGGGAAAAGAACCTGTAGATTCTGTGTAACAATACAGCCGTGTGTGTGCTCTGAGTGTGATTAATCACACACACAGTAGACTACAGCTCAGAAAGAAAGAATGATAGATAGATAGATAGATAGATAGATAGATAGATAGATAGATAGATAGATAGATAGATAGATAGATAGGACAGATAAATAGATACATTAAGAGACAAAGAGATGGACAGACAGACAAATGGATGGATAGGACAGGTAGGTAGGTAGGTAGGTAGGTAGGTAGGTAGATAGGTAGGTAGATAGATAGATAGATAGATAGATAGATAGATGGCTAGGACAGATAAATAGATACAATAAAAGACAAAGAGATGGACAGACAGACAAATGGATGGGTAGGGCAGGTAGGTAGGTAGGTAGGTAGGTAGATAGATAGATAGATAGATAGATAGATAGATAGATAGATAGATAGATGGCTAGGACAGATAAATAGATACATTAAGAGACAAAGAGATGGACAGACAGACAAATGGATGGATAGGACAGGTAGGTAGGTAGGTAGGTAGGTAGGTAGGTAGATAGATAGATAGATGGATGGATGGATGGACAGCTAGGACAGATAAATAGATCAATTAAAAGACAAAGAGTCATTAGTCCACACTGTAACGAGTCTTAAGCGTATTGTTGATTTAAAAGAAAAATCTGCAGCACAATTACACAACGTTTCCATGTAAACATGACGCTTCATTAGCTGGAAAAGGCCGGAGCGCTGTCCTAAAAATTCAGATTTAGTGTGCGCTATTTATTTTACTTGTGTTTACTGTTCTGCCTGATTTAATAGCACACGTCAGTCTACTCTGCCACTGTACACCACTGTCTCAATTACCATCACATAACAGCATCATCCCAAGCTTATTGTCCAAACATGTGTTTGTTCTGTCAATGTCTAAATCTTAGCCTCGTCACGAGCATTTCCACGCCCGGTGTCCCCAGTGTAACACTGCAAATGACAAATAAACGACTCTGAGTCTTAGTCAGGTCTTGACTCTCGACTTGACTTAACCTCCTGTTTCACTGTTTCTACTGCACTGCAGTTTCCCACCAATACAATCTATAGTACATCAGACAGACAAAACACAGATGTGGGTGTTATTCTGCCATAACAGTCCAAAACATACTGCAATATTCACCAGAAATAACAATTTCACAAGAAGTCAAAGCTCCTCTCAGTCTCCAGATGTGATTTCTGGAAGGCAGTGCGACATCTGGCAGTGGAAGAATGAGGAAAGACAGGCGAAGCTTTAGAACAGAAAGGATAAAAACAAGCTGCTCAGACGATGTGAAAGATATCGGAGGCAGCAAAACGTGGGCAGACAAGTTACTGGAGAACATTTGTGAAAGAGAACCTGTATTGCTGTAAATATACCACATTGCAGAACTGTTTTTCTTTTATTTGACTTGGACCTCAACAGCTCGCTGGGGAAAAAAAAAAAAAAGCATGAGAGTTTACATCTGCTTGAAATGTTGATGACTTAGATGTGACTTGAACAGTAAAAATGTGCTGACTGTGTTGTCATTAGAGACATTAACGAGACACATACTGGGATAAATGAACTAAAGTATGTCCACGGGGGCTTAAACTTTTGAGCCCGATGATAAAATTCCTGCTGACTCGGCTGTAGCGTTTAGGCTGATGGGAACGTGGTGGAGGTGGCGGTGATGCTGGAGGAGAAAATGCGTCCCTGTGCCGCTCTTTAGTGTGTTACAACGAGGCCAACACACACCTCGCTCTTATTTTATTCTCACTCTGGACTGTTACGTCGCTGCTGCAGAAAATCGCTGATATGAGTAAGTTTTCTGTAAGGAGGCGTTTATTTAACATTTAAGGAAGGAGTCTCCAGTGTCTGCGTCTCCAGGGTCTTCAGGACGGAGGAGTTTACGCTTCGAGGTTTCTCAGTAACGCGACAAGCTGCGTTTTTTACTCCAATAAAGAGAAAAAAAGAGAGAAATATGTGTCTAGCCGCTATTGCGTTCGTGATAACAGGAGCTAACTTGTTTAACAGGCGAGCCACAACATTGAAAGAGGAACGCAGCATCATCACACCACCTCACTGTTGATTATTTTCCTATAACAAAGTGCTTCATTCCCTGTGTGTTAATGTCTTCTTTATTATTCTAATAGCAGGGGTGTACAAACTTTTGTACATATGATTTATGAATATACCCATTGTGTAGGCGTGTCTTAAAGACAGACCTCAGTGCAAATTTGGAACAATTCATACGAGCCAAATAATAATTAAAGGTGCATAAGGTAACTTATGGTCCGGGGAGAAGGAGGAGGAGGAGGAGGAGGAGGAGGAGGAGGAAGAGGAGCAGGAGGAGGAGGAGAAAAGGGAGGAGGAGGAGCAGGAGGAGGAGGAGCATTAGGAAGAGGAGAAGAAGGAGGAGGAGGAAGAGGAAGAGGAAGAGGAGGAGGAGGAGGAGGAGGAGCATTAGGAAGAGGAGAAGAAGGAGGAAGAGGAGAAGGAGGAGGAAGAGGAGAAGGAGGAGCAGGTGGAGGAGGAAGAGGAGGAGCAGGAGGAGGACGAAAACGAGGAGGAGGAGGATCAGGAGGAGGAGGAGCATTAGGAAGAGGAGAAGAAGAAGGAGGAGGAAAAGCAGGAAGAGGAGGAGGAGAAGAAGAAGGAGGAGGAGGAGGAGCATTAGGAAGAGGAGAAGAAGAAGGAGGAGGAGGAAAAGCAGGAAGAGGAGGAGGAGAAGGAGGAGGAAGAGGAGGAGAAAGACTCCAGTTTCTGATTAATGGACGTCTTCTCCACATTAGCAGTGAATTTATGGCCGCTCCTGCTAATGTTTTACGACCACATGCACTTTTCTCTCCCCGATTCTTGATTTTATGGTCAACTGTAAATCTGTAGCACTGACGGCCGATGACAGTCGTTCGTTTTAATGTTTTCACTGTTTAACAGCCAAAGTGTTTAATAATCTGGAAATGTCGAGCCGAGGCATCAAAAAGAAACTTCACTGACATGTTAATGACCTTTATGAGAAATGATCACCTGATCCTGACTCATCCTGCTCTTTCCATTCCAGGGTAAAATACGGTTTACTGTAGGAATGCGAGGGCTTCTTCCAAAACCTTCAGCACACAGACTTCACGCTTTTTTTAATGCAATTCTTGCGATTTGGTTTAACCTGTTGGTTAGTAGTTATGCACTGATCCTGTTCTGAGTCTCGCGATGAAGTTCTGGCTCAGGAAACATCTTCATCTGATCTGATCGGCTGATTTATTTTTTTTTTAATCATGCCATAATGACATATAGTATGCCATTCAGATATACGTGTACATACAATACACTCACCGTCCACTTTAATAGGAACACCTGTACATTCATTCAGTTATGTAATATGTAATGCCAATCATGTGGCATGCAGATACATTTGTGACTTTGATCGTGGCATGGACGTCGGTACCAGAAGGGCTGGTTCGAGTATCTCCTAAACTGCTGACCTCCTGGGAATTTCACGCACACAACAGTGTGTTCTATGAAACACAGACCAGCCCTTCTGGTGTGACACTTTTTCCTCAGTCTGATGGGTGATGTGATGTACCTGCAGCTCTTAACCTGGAACTGCATGATTTTATGCATGGTGCTGCTGCTGCAACATGATTGGCTGAGTAGATGACTGCATGAATGTGCAGGTGTACCAGGGTTCCTAATAAAGTGGATGCTGAGTGTATGTGACGGATACGGTGTTAATTGTTTTTTTTTTAATTAAAAAAAAAAAAGTCATGCTAGTAATTGAATTTGAAAAAAGGCACAGTATGAATCCATATGCAGTTTTTGTGTTCTATGTTAATTCTTCTTGAAGTGTTTATTTCAGTTTTTTACACGATAAATAATTAGAAAATGAATTAGAAAATTAATTTACATAAAATACATTTTATTTTTTTAATTGAAAATATGACCCCGTCTCTCTCGCTATGTGTGTGTGTGTGTGTGTGTGAGAGAGAGAGAGAGAGCAACAGGTACATAAGATCTAGTCATGCCTCTGACCTGATATTGTCACCTGTAGTGTGACAGTAGTGTAGTGTGCACGAGGACGCTAAGCATGATCGCGTGCAGTGCATGCAACCCATTTCTCTCTCTCTCTCTCTCTTACACACAAACACACACACACACACACACATTGTCTCTCACACGCGCGCACCAGCACGAATTCCACAACCCTCGCGAAAAAGCCTGTTGCCTTTTGTCTCGTAGATGCGCTCGCGCACTTACCGGCCAAAACCCGCGACACGCTGAAACAGCTCAGCACGCGCAGCACCGCGCGCGCCAAACACGGCGCCATCCTTTACACCGCGCGCTCGACGTGCAGAAGCAGCTCAGTTCCTCTCATCTCCTCTCTCCGTTATTCTCTCACGAGGGGCGGGAAACTGGGGAAGGGGGTGGGGGGGGGGGGGGGGAAGGGGTTCAGTCCGGCTCTCGCGCGACCGTCTGCCTCCGCGCCGTGTCGCATTAAAGGCGCGTGCGTCGCTGGCGGACAGCGTGTTAATTAACGGGAGAGACGACCGGGTTTCAGCACCTCGGAGAGCGCAGCATGCTCACCACTCAGGAAGCCAGAGGAAGACGGAAAGAACGGAGACTGTCACATTAACAACGGAGATGACGGAAAGATGCACACGGTGCGCGCGAGACGTCTGTACTCACTGCCTGCGTCAGAGGAATTCAGATAACCCCCCCCACACACACACACACACACACACACACACACACAGAGCTCTGTCTGTGTGTGTGCCCATCTCCCTGTCTGTGTGTGTGTGTGTGTGCCCATCTCTCTCTCTCTCTTACTGTGTGTGCCCATCTCCCTGTCTCTGTGTGTGTGTGTGTCCATCTCTCTCTCTCTCTCTCTCTCTCTTACTGTGTGTGCCCATCTCTCTCTCTCTCTCTCTCTCTCTCACTGTGTGTGCCCATCTCCCTGTCTCTGTGTGTGTGTGTGTCCATCTCTCTCTCTCTCTCTCTCTCTCTTACTGTGTGTGCCCATCTCTCTCTCTCTCTCTCTCTCTCTCACTGTGTGTGCCCATCTCCCTGTCTCTGTGTGTGTGTGTGTCCATCTCTCTCTCTCTCTCTCTCTCTCTTACTGTGT
>CM075005.1:30056169-30074343 GCA_037576675.1 Pangasius sanitwongsei
CATCTTTCTCTCTCGCTCTCTCTCTCTTTTACTGTGTGCCCATTTCCCTGTCTGTTTGTGTGCCCTTCTCTCTCTCTCTCTCTCTCTTACTGTGTGCCCATCTCCCTGTCTGTGTGTGTGTGTGCGCCCATCTTTCTCTCTCGCTCTCTCTCTCTTTTACTGTGTGCCCATTTCCCTGTCTGTTTGTGTGCCCTTCTCTCTCTCTCTCTCTCTCTTACTGTGTGCCCATCTCCCTGTCTGTGTGTGTGTGTGCGCCCATCTTTCTCTCTCGCTCTCTCTCTCTTTTACTGTGTGCCCATTTCCCTGTCTGTTTGTGTGCCCTTCTCTCTCTCTTTCTCTTACTGTGTGTGGCCATCTCTCTCTCTCTCTGTGTCTCAGTGTGTGTATGCTTTATTCATTACATAGTGCATCAGTACAGTATAACCTATAAAAAAAAAAGACAAAACTGCGTTCATTTGGAAATGATGAAACATCAAGTAAATTTGTTCCAGAATGCCACTCTATTTATTAGTGTACTGTTCGCATCAACATTAAACCATATAAACATGGAAACATATTCCTTCTCTTCTTTCTTTTGTCACATCAAAAAAAAAAAAAAACAGAAATATGAATTTGCTCTTCACGTTTGTCCCCGTGCATACACTTTGGTTTTTAAACTTCTCTGAAACAGACATTTTAAAGTTTTCTGTGTGTAATAAGAACAGCGGAGCAAAATGAACCCCTTTTTTATTGCCTGCTCTCTGATGATCCAGGGTTTAATCCCTGCTGTGTGATACATATACACTATAACATAATGCCTAGGAGACCTCTATAAGTCTAACACAACAGCATTTGGGATTTTGCCTTCCTTTAAAAAAATGATGAAATACTCCTCCATTACATTATATGCATTCTATCTTTTAATTGGGCTCACGATCCCACCAGCGGGGATTCGCTCACATCGCTGATGTGGATGTAATCCACAAATATCTAACTCCTCTGTGTTTATAGATATGAAGACAGAATGCAGAAGACTCGGAGCTCAGCGGTGTTGAACTACGGCTTTAAGGTCAGCGGGGAATAAAGCAGTGCCGGGAATTTAATGGTGTACGTAATTCCTCCGGGTGCCAATTTCATGCTCAGCACATTAAACGCACATTAAGCGCGAGCTGAACAGCCGTCCGGGAAGACGACTGTTGCATCGTTTTGAATATCCAAGCCCAATATTGCAGCATCTTAAAGATTTCTGATAGTCGTTATTTTCCCGAGTTCACATGACTGTAGTTAACGGTAGTTACTCCTCACACGGGGCACCAAGAAAGAAGAAGAACAGTAAACCAGTAAGCCTTAAGCACTGAGCCACCGTTGCCCAAATCTGAAAAATTCTCTCCATTAGAAAAACATCTAATCTTATCTTACCAGCTTTAAGCTGATTATTGTCCAATCACAGCACCTCTGGAATTTAAAGCAACAACTCAACGTTCTCGCTCACTTTCTAGCAGCTATAAACAGTCATTCCCTCACCATCCTCACTCTTCTCTCAAAGTTATTAAGACAAAAACAATGCCACTTGTCATGTTAGAGAGAAAGCTCAAAGCAAACTCGTCTGTACTGAATGAGCCTAACTGCACCTCGACTCGAGTGCGCGTGTCTCAGTGCTCGCTGAGGTGAAGTGCTCTCTCTCACCTGTGACAGGGTTTTCTACACACTCGTTTCACTGCTCCGTTCTGCCAGAACCCTGTAAAACACACATCTGATATAATTATATCGTTAAAAACGTCTAGAATCTGTAATTTAATCCTACTCATTAGACTTGCATACTCATTAGATGTCTCAAGATTATTATTATTATTATTATATACAAGATTATTATGTCAAACCAGCAAATTATGATCGTGTAGCACGTGTACCTACTGAGGAGAAGGCTGCGTAGAAATGTGTTTTATTTATTTATTTATTAATCAAAAATCACAGCCTGTGAGGAACACACACACTCACACACACTCACACACACACACACACACAAAATCACCCAGCCTGTGTTAAAGGCGAGCAACCAACCCTACACTCAGACTTCATATCTTTCCGCTGACCTTTTCTTACTCCTGCGTGCGAGTATTTTGTACGCTAAGCAATCTGGAGGTGTGTGAACAACACCGCAGTGCCATCAGAGTCAGCGGGATGTGATGACGCCCTGCAGATCTCCGCAGTCACCGATCACGTCGTCCGACGAGTCTCTCTACTCTCATTCTCAGAGTTCAACCCCAGATCGCTACAGCGTGGTTTCCTGAATGTGAATAAGGGCTCGAATGAATGTCGAGCATCGGTCCTGCTACTCAGATGTAAGTGCCCCCCCTGTAGACTTGCATTCATTTTTGTCGGAGATGTCGAGGATAATTTTGTTTTTTTCATTTCATACTTTAAATATTTTAAAAATCATTAGTAAAATAAATATATAAAAACAGCATCCATAGTATATTGTGACCTGTCATTTTGCCTTACAGCCACTGATGGTCAACAAAAAAAAAAATCCATTTACTATGTCGTTCATATAATAAACTAATGAATCAGATGACCTGGATGAGCAAATAAACACCCAGTGGCATGCTGTTATAAGAAAATAATCAACAACAGGGTTGCGTGGTGAAGCTGAATTTGGGGATTATTAGGCACCTTAGGCAGCCGTTTATTTTACAGTGCTGAGAGTGAGTGTATATGACACACACGTTGCCTTACATCACTGTTTATAAAATAACGTCACCGGCTTTCTGTTAGTCTGTGATAATGGAAACTCGTATATCACTGCCTGCTTCGCTGACTGCTCTGAGCTTGGACTGGATTCTTGGGCAGGATTCTGTCTCACTTCTAAGTCGCGTTGAATCAAAGTGTGTTCCAGATGGACGAATGTACAAATGTAAACGACGATATTCAGTATAAATTACACACAAAGGTCAAAAGCGTGTGGAAGTGTGAGCTCTACGGATCTCTGCTGCTCAGAGAAGCAGATTAGATTGGTGTTCAGTTTCATTTCAGCACTTATGGGAAGAATGTGTGTGTGTGTGTGTGTGTGTTAGAGCTTAAAAGGGCATGTTTTGCATTAGAAATGTTAGAGAAAGTCAGAATTATGGTGTGAGGAGTGAGATTCGAGGAACTGTTTAAATCTGCAGGGAAGACAGAGAGACGGAAAAAAAAGAGAGAGAGGGCGAGAAACAGAAACAGAGAAAGGCGTATCAGTTCTTTGGCAATATTTGAACTGCTGTTACGAAGACGATGCCAATAAAACTCACTGAATTGAATTGACAGAGACACAAGACAGAAAGAGACGGAACGACAGACAGACAGAGCGAGATGCATGATCTGCAAATACTGTAACTGCTGTAATCCAAAAAAAAAAACTCACTGAACTGAATCGGAGACAGACAGAAAGAGAACCCGAGAACCAGAAAGAGAGAGAGAGAGAGAGAGAGAGAGAGAAAGAGAGAGATGACCTCAGTAACAGTTAAGGATGTTGTGTTTGCAGAAAGGTTAGACTTTATTTAGAGGCCAGTGTGCTGAACTGTTCACTTTCTACCATCAATTTCACACACACCCAAACACACACACACACACAAATCCACTGTAAACACACAGCTGCCTTCTCCTGTCATTTTTACACATACATTCAGCTTTTTAAAAAAGCCCTGAACTCATCTTTTCTCTTCATCATGAATATTCATCAGCAGAAACATCTGGCTGACACAGCCGTACATCTGGCTGGATATAACATCCAGAAACTGTGTGTGTGTGCGCGCGTTATAACATAAGGCATAGAATTAGGGTATGGAGTTTATCCGTAGATGCCGCTATCTACACAAATGAATGCAATGAAAACTAACAAACAGTTGTTGTTCTAAGATTCACATACCTATGCATTCATGGTCCATTATACTTATTTATGAAAAGGTGTTACACTTTACGGCAGTGTTTATAATGCGTTTATAAAAGAGCATATTACAATCGCCACTACAGCCGTCTTTATCTACCCTTCATCAAAACTATTTGAACTGTTTTAAATCTGAAGATAAACTCACCCCTGCGCCTGTGGAATAAAAATAAAAGTAGCTTCTAGGTGTTTAGCCAATAAAGAGATTAAAAAAAAAAAAAAACGTGTTAAATACATAAACAGGAAGTGACTTTCTGTCGATCAGCAGCACGTACTCCGTAAATCAGCCGAGTCATTTTATAAAGGAGCGAGCGCAAGAGTCTCTGGAGAAAAAGGACGCCATAAAAGCGTCATAGCGAGAGCCATTTGCTGACTTATAGCTTGTGACGGATTTATATTTATGCACGTGGAACAACTGGAGCCAGAAAGAGGCCGAGAGTAATACAAGTGCTTCAAGAGTGAAATGGAGAATAGCTTGAAGCAGTCAGTCAAAAGTAAAATTAGGAACAAAGCGCGCGATCAATTTCAGCAAACGACTTCACGAAGAAGTTCGGCCAAAACGTGAAATTTATAGTTTCCTATTTACAACAAATGCTGTCGAGAAGTTGAGATATATTCCGTGGCTGAAATTATGCTAATATAGCTAGGAAGTTATGTCAATGTTTACGTGGAGGAAACAGGACCCAGGTTACGGACTTGCCTGAAACCACTGTCTAATGATTCAGGGAGAAAAAAAAAAGGAGGGGGATAGAAAATGCGGACTTTGCTGAAACTTCGGGTGAGAAGTGCGTCTTGGGCCAGCGAATACGTTTGGAGTTAAGGAGGAAATTGTGTTGAGTTGTTCTGGAGCCCATTTTCATGATCTGCAAGGAAAGTCTGTGTGTTTGTGTGTGTGTGTGTGTGTCACCTCCAAAAAAGACTTTCATCATGCTATATAATACATCACCATCTGGTGCACTCATTCTAATGAAGCTTGTGTGTGTGTGTGTATACAAATAATGCTTAATAGAGCATTCTAGATCATTCCTTCTACCATGCTGCTTTTTACTCGTTCCTTTTCATTTAAAAAAAAAAAAAAAAAAAAAAGCAAGCACTGTATTTGAGAAAAGGTTAAATGCGAAACGAAACGAAAGGCTGCACAGACGCAGTCTCTTTAAAATGCTGCTCCTGTAATGAAAGTGTTCGAATCCATCCGAAGCGCTCAGAAAGTCGTGAGGAAATGAAAACCGGTCGAGATCTACAGGCTTCGTCTCCCTCACGCTACAAGGCCCTGATTAATTTTGACCCGCGTTCAGCTAATTTTCCTCTGACGGGCTGCTGCTCCGTCATCCGTCACCACGGCGATGGATCTGTAATTGATCGGCATTAATTAGATCCTGAAAGATCCTGAAGGGAGCTTTCGTGTCACCTTCTTCCTGATTTCAGGGTGCAATTTCCCCACATGTGCCAAGGAGCTTCTTCCAGCCTCCAGGATCTGCTGAAATGTAAAAGAGGAGTGGTGATGAATGCTTTACAGAGAGCTGTGGGTTTAAGTCCCTGCTTTACAATGTGGAGAGAATTGGAGGATTGTATACAGTATGTAAAGAATAAAACAAACTAAAAAAAAAAAAAAACCTGTTTTAAACAGCAAATAAGACAAAAATTTACAATTTCTTTTTTTCCGTAAAGGAGAGAGAGTCGTGCTAGCACATGTATTCACACACCTATATGTATGCGATGTTGTTTAGAGTGCCTGAGATCCCATCACTGGAGACAAATCTTGTGTGTGTGTGTTTGTGTGTGTGTGTGGGACTCGCTCTGTCTATCTATCTCGTGCACACACACACACACACACACACACACACACAAGATGCGTCTCCAGTTATGGGATCTCAGGTGCTCTAAACAACATCGCATATACACACACACACACACACACACACACACACACACACGCTTGAATGCATGAATCAGGATGGAAACGATCACGAGAGCATCTCGGAGAGAAATGACTCGGTGTGTGACAGTCAGCACTCGCTCCTGCCCATTATCCGGCTGCTACACACACCTCGTTTCATTGCTGTTCGCGTGTTCCTGTGCTAGTAGGAGCGTGTAAGCGCACAAGTGCATTTACATTTAGATGACCTTCTCCTGGCGAGCTTACTGTTACTTTTTAAAGCTTTGAGGCAGAGTTTTATAAATGCTGGCCAATGACTATTTCTCAAATCCTGAAGGAACAATCCAAGACTTGATCCAGATGTTTTGTTTTTTTTTGGTTTGGTTTGGTTTTTGGTTTTTTTGGATTGTGCTGACATTCAAAGTTTTTATTAGCTTTTTTTTTTTTTTAACTCACCACCACTTTTCTTTTCAGAGGACAATAAGTATGTTTGACTTAAAAAAGCTGCTCCTCTGAGTGTGTGTGTGAGAGAGAGAGATAGAGAGAGAGAGAGAGAGAGAAGAAAAGAAGGAAAACAATGTAATAAATACCAGAACTAAGAAAGGGGAGAGAAACGCTTATGTTTGTTAACATTAACAAATTAAACATGTGGCAAGAAAACAGGAACAAATGCATTTCTGAAAAAAAATATTTTATTACTTGTTTTAGAATATTTCTAAGGTCAGACTGTGAGTATTTTGACAGCAATTTTATGAGCACATATCAAAATTCCTAGGACTCGTTCACAATAGTAGGTTTCCCATTTTTTAAGTGGGCGGGGCTAAATGTTCCAAAAGGCAAATTTATGACTTGAAACGTTTTTTTTGTTTGTTTGTTTGTTTTTTTAACTGTACATCATTTCATAAGAGATATACTTTTCATTCTGTTTTTTCAGTAATCTCTTAACACTTACTAATTTACTCACACTCAAATTTTTTTCATTTGAACCAGAAAAGATGCATTTAAAAAAGAAAAACCCGAAATTTTGACTTCAGCAGCTGCGAACAAAAGGGTATTTTTCTTGCAGCTTTGAGTTTAAATTCAACTCCATCGCTTGCATTTATTTTGAAACATTTTTAAACCTCAGTAGAATTTGAATTTGAGCCCAAATGGCTCTTTAAAGCATGTGAGTGAAAGCGACGCACAAGTGCAGCAGCAGGAAGTCTTTCTCTCACAGCTCAGTAATCCCGACTAAAGCACGAGCTTTTCATTCAGAATGAGATTGCGCTGGAAAGGAGGAGCGATCTTTCATTTCCCCGCAGATGGAATAGGAAAGATTTTCCAGAACAGGGAAAGAAGATACAGGAATAAGAATGAGGCACTGCTGAGAGTGAAAAGGAGGGGGAGAGACAGAGAGATGAGATGGAGAGAGAAAGGGAGTCAGAGAAAGATTGAGAGAGGGAGGGTCAGATGGAGAGAAAAAAAAGAATGCAGTAAACAAAGTTTTAGAGTCTGGAGGAAAAGAGAGAGAGGCAGAGAGAGACAGCAAGAGAAAGTCAGAGAAGGATAAGAGTGAGTGGGAAAGAGGTTTAAGAGGAGAGAGAGAGAGAGAGAGAGAATGTGAGAGACACAGAGAGAGGATGTGAATGTATATAAAAAGCCTGCGCTTAAAGTCATCTCATTTCCCTCCGTCTCCACTCGTTCACTCTCGCTCCGTTCTGAACGCGATTATACTTTCCTTCATTCCTGTCCTCGCTCTCCTTCTCTCTGCTGAATTTATTTCTCATCTCTCCACTTCCTGATTCTGCGCTGTGCAGGAGGGAACACTACTATACACTACTACAGCCAATACTATTGGTAAAAACGATGTCATCTAAAGGCCAGCAGCCAATTGGAGAAGTGGAAGCTCAGTGGTAAAGACGTTGGACCTTTTGGAAGGTTGAGAGTTCAGGTCCCAGCACCACCAAGCTGCCACTGCTGGGCCCTTGAGCAAGGCCCTTAACCCTCAACTGCTCAGTTGTATAAATGAGATACTTGCAAGTCGCTCTGGAGAAGACGTCTACCAAATGCCACTGCGTGTCAATGTGGAGAATTCACAGAAGAGCGTGTTCCTGATTCAACTCCAGTACGCACTAGTGCAAAACTCGCACAGTGCAGAAATACAGGTGGAAAAGAGCACGAGGTCACTGAGCGATGGCTGCGGTCTGGATTAAAGCTGCAGCTCACCGCTTGTTTACTGCTGACGCAGAACTATCGCTGATGGCGTGACATTAAAAAAAAAAACAAAAAAAACAAAGGACGAGTGTGTTTAGGAGGGGATTAAAAAGCTGTGCTGGGTGCTTCTGATGGCTGATGAATGAATGGACAATGCAAGTGCAATGCGAATGCTAATTAAATGGACGAGATGGAAGCCGAGGTTCCTGCTCCATTTGTTTTGTGTGGACAGCAGGTCGAGGGAAATGGATCGCTCCATTTCATCAGCACGACAACACACTCCGGGTCAACGTAAAGAAAAGCTGCTTACGCATGGGCTTTAGCTCTGTGTGTGTGTGTGTGTAAAACTGCATGCTTGGACATCTGTGGCAGAACGTAAAGAAAAAAAAAAAGGTTTCTCTTAGAAAAGGGAAGGAGGTCCAGCACTATTACCTGCAACAACATTTCTTTCTTTCTTTAGCATGTTAGTACAAAATAAGCTACACACTCATTTGCTAAATAAATAAAAGCGCACTGATTTTAATGTCAGAACAGATTTAATGACGGAAATGCTAATATTAGATGTCTACAGCTACTCAGAGTGACAGGAGCGGGGTGGCGTTTGCTGAAAACAGAGGCGTGTCTCAATTACGAGCAATTCTGACCCTCGACTTAAATCCAACTTTGCTTTTATTATAAAATCGTATTACATTTGACAGCAAAGGTGGGGGAAATGTGACCTGCTTCTTCAGTCTGCATTTTCTATCCCCTGAAAATACACGAGGGCTATTTGCATACAATCAATGTAAGCAGCTGCGTAACCCTACTCTGAATACACGTAACTTTCCCTACTTCAAGCCCAGGTTCTAACAGTTATGCCAGGAGCAAGTTACACAATGACCAAGTCAGATCAAGGCAGAGACTGAGCAAATAAGTTACCGAAAACTCAAAAAGTCTTGTGCTTGGTGTATGCAAACATTTTCCACACAATATAGCCAAGGCATCTTGTTCTGTTCAGTCTTTCATAAACACACGTCCTGATAAGAGTGCATTAACGGCGCTGGAATGAACGGAAACGAAACTTTTCCGTGCTCTTTGCCAGAACGTGCGCTCATTTTTACTCAAGAAATGACTAAGAAAACCCTCAACAGCTTGATTATGTAATGCATGCACAGTGTGTGGACTTTCACTCTGATTAAAGCATACAAAGATATATTTTTTGCAAACAAGTCCATATTGGAGACACGACGAGAGAACAAGAAGTGACCGCTGACTGCATATAAATATATATATATATATATATATATAAACTGAAAAGCAGCAAAGCAAACACACACAAATGAAATCTTTGGCTGCGAGCCTTAATGCTGTAGTGTGTGTGTGTGTGTGTGTGTGTGTGTGTGTGTGAGAGAGAGAGAGAGAGAGAGAATCAGCAGTGTCAGCCATTTCCAAACAGCCTACAAGCCATATTGTCATTCACAGCCTCGCTCTGGACATAAATGAATAGCGTAGTGCCTTAAATGTTATGCATCTGTTCCTCGGACCTAAAAGCCTGCATCACAATCTAAAGTGAATAAAAGCTGAGTATTAATAAACGAGAGAAGCCAAACACACAATTTATGCCCACATCTCAACTCTCTCCGCTAACACACACACACACACACACACACACACGCACTCTTTCTATGTTCCTTCCTTGTCTGAGAGGTTAATACTTTGAGAAAGTTGGTGATCAATAAAGTGCCAGAAGGAGGAGTAATTAATCCTTTCTCTCTTATTCCTGTCATTTCC
Organism: Pangasius sanitwongsei; assembly: GCA_037576675.1. NCBI lineage: Eukaryota > Metazoa > Chordata > Actinopteri > Siluriformes > Pangasiidae > Pangasius > Pangasius sanitwongsei. The sequence continues at coordinate 30,065,910 of CM075005.1, forward strand.
TTATTTGTAGTAGCTAGAAGGTTCAATCAATAAACTTTCATTTCAGCGGTTGTGTGTGTTTCAGTACCAACACACTCTAAAGAACACGAGAGAGAGAGAGACAGAGAGAGAGACACACACACACACACACACACACACTGCACAAGAGAGACTGCGCTCAGCAGGAAAAAACAACATCTTACAATATTTATAAATGTTTATCCTTATTTAGACCACAGTGCTGCGGAATGGTCGATTCTGATTGGTCAGATTGTGTTGATTAACTTTCTATACCAGCAGATCTGACACTAGTTAATATAAATCAGGTTTATATTAATGCGCTCACTACTGTTTCTATAGTAACAACAAACAAACGTTACATGGAACTGCTGGATTTTACACAATGGACATGGAGTAAAACAACGGTTGTTTGCAAAGGCAAGATGGCCGCATCGAGGAAATACAACACACCCCCCTTTAACCACCACAGAAGAAAGCACCCCAAAGAGGGAAGCACACGTGAACAGCACCGCAGGCAGAAACAACGCTAAAGTAAACAAATATACGTGTTACCGTGTACGTTACTTGCAATCTGCCATTAAGCTATTAAGTCATTAAGTATCAGCTTTTCAATAATAATGAATACCTGTCAAGAGGCTAATTAGTAGCTACAGCTATATCCAAAAAAAACATTTTCTGCAAACGCACAGTTACTTTATATTTGATTAAATAAAATAGTACTCATGCAATGTCCAAAAGGACATGCTTCCAGTTGTAAAATCTCGGAACTTAATTAACTCTTTAGGTCTTAATTGACTCATTAGGACTCGTTAGGCAGGTAAAGAATTGTCATTCGAAATAATTCAGTAGTCTTGTGCTAACACTCAACAACCACGGGCTCTTCTAAGCAGCTGACTGAAGATCTGAAAATGAAGCTAATTTAATGCTTACGAAGCAGAGGACAGCTAAGAAGATATCAGAGCAATTCCAACTCACAATTTCCACCGTCTGAAGTATCATTAAAAAGGGCGGCTAAGGGGAGCTGTGGAAGTCAAGGCAAGAAATGGAAGGCCAAGAATTCCCTCACATAGAACTGCAGGAAGATTTAGCTGGCATAGGAGTGGTGGTGCAGTGGTGCTTGCACGAACATGATCTGCATGGAAGAGTCATCAGAAGGAAACTTTACCTGCACCCTCATCACCAAAGTGAACATACGCCGACGGATGCAAAACAATAGAAAGAAACACGAGAGGCATTTTGGGAACAGGTGCGGTGGTCTGATGAAGTAAAATAGATCTCCACGGCCACAATCACCAAAGGTATGTTTGGAGGGAAAAAAGGAGGAGCATTTTGATGAAAAAAACATGCTGCTAACTGTAAAGCATGGGGGTCGATCTATTATGCTTTAGGGCTGTGTGGCAGCCAGTGGCACATGCATAGGCAGATGAAAGAATGGATTCTAGTAAATATTAGCAAATTCTGGAAACAAATGTTTGACAATCAGTCAAGAATCTGATGCTGAAAAGAGCCTGGCTTCTACAACAGAGCCAAAATATGCCTCACAACGCCTCCACCTTGAACTACTTCAAGAAAAGCAAGCTGAAGCTTTTGGAATGGCCCTCACAGTCCCCTGACTTGCACATCACTGACAATGTGTAGGTAGATTTTAAACATCCTGTGCATGCAGAGACTGCCCAGAAATATTTTAGAACTAGAAACGTCCTGCAAGAGTGAGTGAAACTTCCTAAAATAAAAATGGAAAGTCTTCTAGCTGACTACTAAAAATAATTTGGCCAGGGGTGCCCAGACTTTTATATGCAAATGTATAAGCCCTAAACACTGCAATGTCCTGAAAAAGGCTTCATTGACGTGGACTTTACTTATCTGAGTGCCACTAAAATTGCACTTTCAGCAAAAATGACAAACTTAAGAGTCCTGTCAGTGGATGACTAGTAGATACAGCAGTTACTTTATATTTGATGAACTTTGGATGAAATTTTAAGTTTTAAACAAAGGGGCTTTTTTCCCCTTTGGCGAAAAGGGGGTAAAAAGTGTTGAATAAATACACTGGTTCTTTCAAAATGCTAAGGATTTAATGTGATACTGCAGGCAATAAGCTAATGAAAATGATGCGTCACAGACAGAAAAGCTTGATGCATCGATTTCCTATATCAAAGCAGAAAAACACTCGCAGCCTAATGCATCTAAAGATTTAGTCGTTATGATGAATTAAAGAAAACAGAAGACGACAACATAATGAACCAGACCTGGCATCCGAGGACAAAATGCATGCACATAAATATCCAAACATGCGTATACACAAGCGTCGACAATAATTAAAATGAGCAATAAAACAGAGTTGGGAAACTATTTTTATGGAATTGCGGCGTATTTAGGAGGCGTGTCCTCTGTGTTCGATATCCTGCTTCACGCTTTTTGAACAGTGTAAGTGTAGCGCACACAATATGCAGAGCTTAAATGGTTTGAAATTAGCAAAGGAATTGGAGGGAACATTTTGTCTCAAGGACTCAGGGCTTCTTGCTGTATGGGCTGAAATGTACACTGTTCCACTATAGCGCCACCATTACACCGACTGGGATCATCTCGCTTGCCTGAGTAGCCAACCAAATTTCACATCGCAAGTCACTCAGAAGAAATGCAATATAATTGTCATTAATCACCAACCACAATAGATCAGCGCCTGCCGCATGGAAGATGCTAATCTAAGAGCTAAGCTAATCTAATTCTGCATAAGAACTAGTACAATTAACTAGTTGTTTAGAGAGAGCTCCATAGTTCCTCATGATAATACTGATCTTATGATAGCTGAACTTTACTCTACCGGCCACCATAGGTCCTGCGGGGTGGAGCTATGGTGGGCTCAAGGAGTTTTTTGTAAAATAAAAATTAAAAAAAAAAACCACCTACATAACCATCAGAGATGATGATCTTGGGGGGAAAGGGGGAATCTTACCTAACACACCTTTAAAGAGCAAAGGCAGTTACAAGGAACAAGGGGTTGTCAGTGTTTATCGCAATTCGCCTTTAAAATGAAATGAAAACTTGTGTTTGACCGTGACTTTAGTACCTTTGTGTGCCCTTTCTTGGAGTTCCTGGTCTTTCTGGGGTTGATGACCTTGATGACCTTGATGACCTGATCTTTGCCGAGATCACTGACGGCCACGGTGCCGCTGCAGGTTTCGTCACTGGAGGGGACGTGGGAAGAAGTGGAGCCTGCGGCAGCAACGTGGGTGGCGCTGCAGGCCCGGACACCGCACTTGGCATGCTCAGATTACCCTGTGAAAAAGATTTGCGTTAAAAAAAAAGTCTTCAAAACTATTTTAAGACTGCTGTAATTCTAATCAACTTAAAGCAATACAGGCTTTAAGTATTAACTTAAACAAGTATTAACTATCGACTTGTAGCAATAAAGGCTAATGTTAGACAAAATAATATTTGCAATTATTTACATTTTCATATCCTACAAAAATCTAAGAGCAGCTCACCAGCAATACTTTTAATTATAAATCCAGTAATTGGCATCATAAGCTACAAATAAATAAGTGAAGGCACTGATTACAGAAAAAACTAACCAGATGAAACACAAGAAGACTGAAACGAGTTTAGTTTTTAAAGCTGATACAGGATTTTTGTGCTCCGACCCTTAACGCTAGGTCGGTATGACAGTGCCGGACAACTCACGAGTCTAACCCGAGTGGAAGACGGGCGGGTCCATGGTTGTGAACTCTGAGGTGGTGGATATGAAGACCTCGTCGCTCACCAGAACGTTCCGCTGCACCAGCGATGGAGGCGCTGTGAGAGTACATGTTAGAGTACATGTAAAAGTAAACACCTTTACAGTTTCGATTTTTACACTCACATATACCCATTTAAATTTTTGTTTCAAGATCACCAGTACCCGTTTGTTGAGTTTTGTTTAAAGATCACCAGTACCCGTTTGTTGAGTTTTGTTTAAAGATCACCAGTACCTGTTTGTTGAGTTTTGGTTAGAGATCACCAGTACCTGTTTGTTTTGAGTTTTGGTTAGAGATCACCAGTATGTATGTTTGGTACAGATTACAAGTACCATTTTGTTTTAAATTTTGGTTCAAGATCACCAGTAACCATTTGTTGAGTTGTTTTAGGATCACCAGTACTTTTTTTTTTTTTTTTTAATTTTGGTTAGAGATCACAAGTACCTTTTTTTCAGTTTTTTTTTAAAGGATCACCTGGACCTGTGGGTTGGAAAAGGTGTGTATGAAGCTTGCCTATACCTGTCCGCTCTGTGTCCTGCTCCAACATTCTCCATCGTTCTCAGGTGCCAGTGAACCTGTGTGTGTTCGCACGTGTGCTCTCAGGAGTTTTCACCATTGTAAGGTGAAACTTGGTCAGTTTTGACCATGACATTCTGTTAATCTTACAAACTACAGCAACTACATTATGAAAAGTTGTTTTCCATGATTTAAGCTTAAAAAAAAAAAAAAGAAGAAGAAGAAAAACATTTTTTTTTCTTTTAACATGGCAAGATATACATACAAAACCAAATCCACTGCAGGACAATATTATTCCTACAAACTACATTTTAAAAATAAGAGTTTTTACATTTTAAAGATTTTTTTTGTTGTTGCATAAAACAGAAGTAGAAAAGAAAAGTATTTTTATACTGTACGGTTTATGAATATGTAGCACTTTTTTTAGCTGATGTTGAAAGAGTTGTCCTTACAATTAGGGTTTTGATTGAAAAAAAGATTTTTTTTAAATGGAGGAATTTACACAAAAGCACTGCATGACATTGTGTTATTCCCACAAACTACACCAACTAGCTTTTGTTACATTTTAAATGATTTAATTTGTAGTTAAAATGGTTAAACTATTTGGAAAAAAGAAAAAGAAAACCAATAAATTAAATAAAATCAATAATATTTTAACTGTAAGAATTACATGTGAAACCAAATTCTATTTAGTTTTTAGTGATTTCTGTTTTATTGTTTCTACTCACCACACTAACTCGATTTGAAAGATTATCACTTATGTAAATTTAATACCAAAAAAAAATAAAGAAAGAAAAGAATCAGTATTTTGGGATTGTAAGAATGACACAAACATAAAACCAAACAGTACATGCATTTCCTGATTCCTGTTCTCTTCACCAACTAGATCTGCAGTCAAAGTGCTTTCATTAGAACAGTCATTTTAATTAATTTAAAAAAAAAAAAAAAAAGCTTTATTTTAAACTGTACTACCTGCACATAATACACGGTATGTCTATATAATAAATATCCGTTTGTTCCAGTATAATTACAATTAAACCCATTATAACTGATACTTTTTTTTTTCCCCCAAAAAGGTCACTAAACTCAAACCATTTCCAAAAATAACAAAGTCAAATGATGCATTTACATTAGCAACTCATTTCTGTTTTTTTTTTCTTTTAGAAAAAAAAAAACTAAACTGGAATAAAATAAAGACACTTGTTTTTTAAATACATAAAGTTCCCAGGAATTATAAACCTGCCTACTGCGCTTTTGATTTTTATACGTGTTTACCCTGTTCACTTACACAATTATTGAGTTACTTTTTATTAAAAAAAAAAAAGTTGTAAAATAATTTTTAAAATCATTCAAATTAATCAAAACACACTCACTGTTAAAAATAAAAAATAATAATAATAAAAAATTCTCCAAAAATCAAGTGGCTGTAGCAGTAATAATATACTATCCTATGATGCTTTAGTTTCTTTTCTTTTTTTTTTGTAGTTTTTATTTATTTTGTGTGTGTGTGTGTGTGTGTGGCAGTCACTGCAGTTAGCATGTAAACAGAAGGCATTTTGTTTTCCAAGTTTAATTCCTACAGTTAAAAAATATACTCCGACAGGAATAAAGAAAAGGTTTTTTTGTTGGGTTTTTTTTTGTTGCAAACTTCAATTACTAGATATTTAATTAAGTTAGGGTTCACATGTGCTGTTTGTTTGTTTGTTTGTTTGTTTGTTTTGCTCGCTATAATTGAGAAGCAAACCACGGAAGTGAAAAACTAACACTTCAAAAAAAAAAAGACTAGTTTTCAAACAAAGTGCTAAACATAAACATACACTTCATTTGCTATTAAGTGCAAAAAGTTGAAAAAGATTAAAAATACTTTAAGCATTAACTTCTCCAAGCTAAGCGTCACTGTGTGACTCCAGGTGAGCAGCTACGCCATTTTAAGCTTCTTCTTCTTCTTCGTCTTATTTCTTCTTCTACTGCGGCAGGTGGCGCGCAGGTGTGTTGTGCGTTAGTTGTGTTGTGCCGCCTAGTGCTTTAGTACCACGCATGCGCAGTGCAAATTAGGTGCGTGGCGACGAAGCCGCCTGATCTGTACCGCGCATGCGTTAAGGTGTTACGGCGCGAGTCAATCCGCTGCGCATGCGCGAACACCACCACCCGTTAGGATACTATCGTGATCTGCAAACTAATTTGTTAAAAACACATAAATAAAAAAATAAATATTTAAAAATAATTTGCTTTGTACATGTTTAAGTTGGAATCGCCAACATAATCAATATATCCAAAATTGGTTCAAAAATGTATAAATTTCTCATCTGTGTAATGCAAAAGGCTACATATATTTTTATTTAGAGTTTTAAAATTAATAATTGATGATGTTCCTAATAGTAAATGTCACTACATGCACTGTAATGTGGGAAAATGACACACACACACACGGTACAAACCCGGGAGCGTCATAAAATATGTGCAGCAATGGCAGTGCAAAATCAGGCAGGGACGCGGATTTTACAGCAACATTTCCCATTATGCTTTACGATGCTTTACCACACATGTATACATTTTTTACGAAATGAATAAATCCGCCACGTATCCGTAAACATCACATGTTGTGAAATGTCAGGATCCATGTTCATTTTTCTTCGTTGTTCATTGTTTTTTGTACAACAACAATACAACAACATAGTCTAATAATGCTCAATACTTACAAATGAAATATAATTTCTATAAGAAAATATTAACAATAATTTAAAATATTGCAAGCCGCAAGCAGCGATCTGAGGGGGGCCAAGCACCCTTGGCAAATAGCTCCCCTAGTGGCTAGTTTGTACCAAATTGTACAGGACGCAAAAGATTAACATACTGTTAAGTTTCATGATGGTAGCTCAGTGCCAGCACTGTCAAATGTGTGCTGCAAACTGTTAGTATCCCAGTCAAGAGTAGAAATCCACTCCCAGATTAGCACAACGATGCAGTACACCAAATTTCAGCTCAATCTGGTTTAAGAAGGCTGAGAGACAGTTATATGAACTTTACCAAGCATCCTATGAATGACCAGGTTCAACATTTTGTTTATTTACTGACCTATAAATGAGCATAAAATTCCTTAATGAATTCAGATAATCAAAAATAATTTCATACTTACAATTTCTTTACAAATTACAAGGATGTAATAACAAGCTGGTTGTGTAAATCTGTTATGGACAAGTCTATTCAAGTGACCAGCTACAGCTCTGAGCACTCTGGAAAAAAAAAGATACCATAATTCCTAAATTATTAAGCATTAAGACATGATATTTCGTCGTCATCATCACGGACTTTTAAGGTTTAATGCGAGTTGTACACATTTGAAGTGATTGATCCTGCAGAACTGGTACTGTGACAAAGGGATGAACTGTCAGTTTCATGTTGACATCATCTATCAACGTTAAAAATGTTCACGCTCGACTTTCTCTTGACTGCTTTAGTCAGCGTGTTGTACTGTAATCACTCTTACACTTCACTGAAGTACATCAGAGGGAGGACGGCTGCACTGACCTACAGAGACTCCAGCCCTAATTGTTTTTTCATTGATTGACTAACGGTGTGGAGATGGAGATGCTTTGTGTGTGTGTGTGTGTGTGTGTGTGTGTGTGAGAGAGAGAGAGAGAGAGAGAGAGAGAAATTGACAGCAAGAGAGACTTAACTCAGAAATGAGAATTTGCAATTGGGAATTACATCATTTTTAAACTCTGCAAATTCGAGCTACAAAGTGGAAAAATAAAGCATGCACGCCTCTATGAAAGCTTATTTTTGTAGGAGGTAGAGGGTGGAAGAACAGAAGGAGCAGGCTGAAGAGGTAAAGGAACATGAGGAGCAGGTTGAGGAGGTAGAGGAACACGAGGAGCAAGTTGAGGAGGTAGAGGAACACGAGGAGCAGGTTGAGGAGGTAGAGGAACACGAGGAGCAGGTTGAGGAGGTAGAGGAACACGAGGAGCTGGTTGAGGAGGTAGAGGAACATGAGGAGCAAGTTGAAGAGGTAGAGGAACACGAGGAGCAGGTTAAGGAGGTAAAGGAACACGAGGAGTAGGTTGAGGAGGTAGAGGGTAGAAGAACAGAAGGAGCAGGCTGAAGAGGTAGAGGAACACAAGGAGCAGGTTGAGGAGGTAGAGGAACACAAGGAGCAGGTTGAGGAGGTAGAGGAACACAAGGAG
>CM075005.1:30074353-30123397 GCA_037576675.1 Pangasius sanitwongsei
TAGAGGAACACAAGGAGCAGGTTGAGGAGGTAGAGGAACACAAGGAGCAGGTTGAGGAGGTAGAGGAACACAAGGAGCAGGTTGAGGAGGTAGAGGAACACAAGGAGGTAAAAATCCAACAGCAGCTCCCTATAAACCTGTCGCGACTCAGCAAGAACACCGAGGTAAAGCACCTGCCTGTGGCTATAACCTACACTCCAGAAAGTCTGTTAGATTAAAGATCTGTTCGCATCCTTAAAACGTGTCCAAAATAACTACCCTCAGAAGACAGCTCTCCTTGGAATGTCTTACAGAATGTATCTTGCTGCTCACTTCCTAGAGAGCTTCCTGCTGAACAAAGCACACACACACACACACACACACACACACACACAGTGTAGAGTAACGCCAATCTGCTTTTCTCTTTCAGGTTGCCCCTTTGTTGCACCTGCCAGGAAGAACACTAATAAACATTGCATGTGAAAAATGCTGCAAAAAAAAAAAAAAAAAAAAAGCTATAGCTATAAGAAATGTATAGCTATCTTTTATCATCCATAAACCTCCATTCATAATTATACATAAATTCATCTTGCCTATCAGAATATTTGATTCCCACTCAAAGAGCATTTTGATTATTAAAAAGTTACAATGTTTTTTTTTTTGTTTTGTTTTTTGTTTGTTTGTTTTGTTCTAAATGACTAAATGTATTTGCAATTGTAATAAACACGATGCGATAGTGCTAATGCGATAAAGCCAGTTATCATTTTCACAAAATTCATGCAAAAATCTGAGGAAATAATCTGAGCAAAACCTTGTCTCTAACCTCTAACCTCCGCTACTGTACGTCTCTTCTCTCTTTTCAGATACATGGATCAGCTCTACCACTCAGCAATCTTTATAAATTTAAGGTAACTAGAGATAAATAAGTAAATGACCGTGTGCTCCTCAGGGTTTCTTTTCAAAACCAGATATCAAGTGGAATATACTGTATCACTGCACACCTGCTCATACATGCAGCTGTCCAATCAGCCAATCACGGAGCAGCAGCACACTGCATTAAATTATACACATCCAGGTCAAGAGCTTCAGTTAATGTTCACATCAAACATCAGACCGTGGAGTGGCTGTTGGTGCCAGACCGGCTGGTTTGAGGATTTCAGAAACTGCTGATCTCCTGGGATTTTTACTGTTTACACAGAAATGTTTAAAAAAAACACACACACACACACACACCCAGTGAGTGACAGTTCTGTGGGTGGAACCCCCTTGTTGAAGAGAGAGGTCGGAGGAAATTAGCCAGACTAGGTCAACCTGACAGGAAGGCTAACTCAAATAACCACTCTTTACAACCGTGATGAGCAGAAAAGCATCTCACCACATTTCCAGCTCTGAAGGCGGTTCGTCGCTCAGCCTCGACGTCAGCCTCGAGGGAGTCTTCGAGAAAATCAGAAAAAGATCCGCCAATGTCTTGCTAGCTTCAAGGCTTGCTATTTTGTGAATTCTGAGCTGCTTTTCTGCTCGTCACGCTTGTAAAGAGTGGTTATTTGAGTTACGGGAGCCTTCCTGTGAGCTCGAACCAGCCCGGCCATTGTCTTGTGAACTCTCTCATCATCAAAGCGTTTCCATTCGCAGAACTGCAACTCACTGGATTTTTTTTTTTCTGGTTTTTTTGCATCATTCTGTGTAAACTCTAGATACTGTTGTGTGTAAAAAAATTTAAAAATCCCAGGCGTTCAGCAGTTTCTGAAATACTCCAACCAGCCCATCTGGGACCGACAACCACGTCACGGTTAAAGTCACACTATCAGATCCTCATTCCGATGTTGAAGTGAGCATTAACTGAAACGCTTGACCTGGATCCGCACGATGTTACGCACTGCACCGCTGCCACATGATTAGCTGGCTGGATATTTGCGAGTATGAATGGGTTTGCAGGGGTTCCTGATAAATTGGACAGTGAGTGGATATCTGTGAGGAGGACCCAGGCCCAAAAGATGTTGTTACAGCTCCCCCTGGTGGTTCAATTTGGAACTGCAGGTTTTATAATATTCACTGAAAGGCAATATGGCTGCTAATTTGAACCTTCTAACCAACAAAATAAATAGTGTCACTCAAAATATTACACGTTACCCAGTAAAGCTATTGTTTTAAACACAAATGACTTTAAAGCAGTGGATTCATTTTCATACACCGTAAAGTATTTCTATAAAAACATGCAGAGTGTATATTAGTATGGTGAGAATATACTGACATATATTTTTCTGTTAGTCAGTTGATTAATTTTCTGCTCTAAATACACTTGATCCAAATGTGACAAGCTGAATGATGAAAAATCATCAGAATAATAACTAATAATAATTAATACTAGTAACAAAGCAACTTAAGATGCTCCTAGGAATTTTACAAATGGGACATACTAACAGTGGTGATACAAAAGAGGATGATTGAATCATAAAATCATTAATGTGTAAAAAAAAAAAAAAAAAAAAAACTGAAATAAAAGCAAAATAAAAATGAAATGAATAAAATAAGAGAAATTTTTACAACATTTACTCTACTATATTTTACAACATTTACTCTACTATATTTAAAAAAAAAATTATATATATATATATACACAATATAGATCAATATAGATGTGAATACAAACTTAAAGCTAAAGTTAATATTTTAGATTATTTTAAATCTGCAACAGCTGCATCTTCAGAACCGTATTCATGGACATATTTAGAAAAGAAAGCTTTGGAAAGGACTTGAAAACACTTTCCCCCAAAAATTTCACATTTGGAGATACACAATAGACACTTCTCAGAGCTGTGAAATGTTCACTCTTCAAAGCGTCCTCCAGTCGAGGACAACTTTGGCGTCTCAGGATGACGTCTCATCAGCTCTAATATACAGTGACATCAGTGACTTCAGCAGAGATTTCAGCAATTCTGCATGAAATATCCAGGAGTTCTGTGCCACAGCTGTGGAAGCACAAGACTTTTAGATCTTTCAGTCTGCTAAATTCATCTGTTGACATTGTGGACATGTTGTAGCGATTATAAGAAAGCTTGTGCAAACTGGGTAGCTGCCCAAAAGCATTCGGCAACACAGATGAACCGCGGCACTCCATGATTCAAGACATACTTTCATCAACCTCGAATGACATCAGCTGCAGATCTGGCAACCCTGCAAAAGCTCCAGAAGGAATGACCTCAGGACATTTACTCAAAGATGGAGAATCGGTCAAAAGAACTTCGACGTAGCGCCAGTCCACATGCTGCTACCAGGCAAAGACTGTTCATTTGTGGAGGAGGCGTGGCAAGATCCAGCTTCACATCACGAACATCTGTACAGTCTGCCGTAAGGTTTCCCATCGAGCAATACAGAAAGGCGGCGTTGTTAATCATGCTAGGGTCTTCATAAACAAAACCTTTTTCAGACATCCAGCATGTAGCCAACGATAGCAGGAGCACAGAGAGGAGCCAAAACATTGCTAAATCATTAGACTCCATGGTCTGATGAGAATCTGGATCAACGCTTTGGCCTTTTTGGTTAAATATCCAAGAATGAAGAGATGCCACGAATCTGACGAGTCGGGATGTTTCTGATGTTCTGAAGTTCTCATTTCTTCAAAGGATCAAGCTCGTGTAAATCAACGTTTTAAATTTCTAACCCCACATCTTAACAATCCTCATCTACCGCGTACGATGTGTTTGATAGACGTGGATCTTCGCAGCATGTTTCAGTACAGAATTCTAACTATAAGCTTAAGCAGTGTGTCAAACCTCAGTGTTGTGTTGACGCATTAAAAGTTTCTCCAACTGATCTGCGTTATGCATCCGCTCCCCACTGATCCCAGTCATATCCATCCCTCAACCTGGCCCTTTCCTCTCGTATTTGTTTTCTCTTTCCATCCCCTCCTTTGATTCTCGTGCCCACCATCCCGCCCAAAGCTGCGTTCATTTTCTTTAAGGACAAAAAGCTTGCCCCAGGCTTTGTTGTTGCTGTTGTTTTTCCCAAGGCTCCCTAGTCTTTGACCCCTGAGAGGGGTGCCGTCTTATTGCGCCGAATCCCGCTGCATCAAAGGTTCCGTCACCTGAGGAGGCGACGCATTACAATACCAGCTCACCTTCCTTTCCCTGCCCTGGTCCGTCACTTTCCTGAAGTGAACACGAACGACCCCTCGACCCCACCATGACCTCCTGAGACACGACACCTTCAGGACTGTAACCTCTTCACCCCTTTAACGGTCTCTTATTCTTCCTAATGTTCGGAAATCTCATTTTTCCGATTCCATTTGTTTGATTTTAAAGCAAAATATTTGTATTTTGTTTCAAATTTAGAGCAATTTAAACAGCGTTAATGGAAATGGAGCAGCAAAGTCCCTTCACATGTCTGGGAATCTTTCTGATGGCTGGTGGATGTGTCCTGTTAAGAGACAAAAACACACACTAATATTCACCTTTTTGCTTTGTAATGACAAAGGAAAAACCAACATAAGGTGAGCTAGATGTTGGCGATGGAGAGCACTGACTAACAAAATCTCCCATAGGCGTTCGATCTCATGACTGCGAAAGCCGTAGCACAAGATTTAGATCATTTTCATCCTCATTAATGATTAATTAAAGAATGATAGGTACTTTTTATCCATTTATACTTATGTTTAATGCTGGGGAACGTCTGCCAGACAAGTTAGTTCTTGTTATCACTTTCGTTATAGCAGCTATAAATAGTCGTTCCCTCACTAGAAATGCTAAAGAAACGTCTCCTTATGGAAAACTTCACCATATCAATGATTATATGTTTTTCTTTGTTAAGTGACAACACATCGGTTTGTTATTAGCCTTAGATTATGTGGCGCGCCCACCACACAAATCCCGCTGTTAGTTATTACTAAAGAAACTATAAAGTATTAGAACAAGCACATTAATATTAATGTGCTGTGATTAGCCAGAACTACTACCATAGCTACTGTTATGGAAAAATACTCGACACCTCCGGACCAATCAGGTTCTGGAATTCAACAGCGCTGTGGTATAATAATGTTTATAATCGATGCCAGTCCATCATTTCTAAAGTGTAGGAAAATCCCAGTAGAGACGTATTTGACATAGCATTTGCATTGTGGGGTTTTAGCGCTGTGTGTGCGTAGGCCGTTGGTTAAACATTACAGGCCATGTATCATTATATAGAGAATCACCTCTGGCCTCGTGGGCAGCAGTGCGGCTACTGACGTGGCTAACACCAGCCCACACACATCTTAATGCTCTTATTGGAATCAGCACAGATGCCAAAGAATTGAAATCCAAATGTCTGTACGGTAGAAACAGAGGAAGTGGCTACAAATGATAATTAAAGAGAATTATGGATGAGCCAATCATCTGCATCTACAAATGGAAGGGCTAGCTATTCCAGGGTGTCCCTCGCGACCCTGTGTAGGATAAGAACTACAGAAAATGGATGGATGATCCTGTGTGGCTATAAGAAAATCTTAAATAATAATAATAATAATAATAATAGTAATAATATCACTCCTCTTTCCTTTCAGCACGCCCCTAACAGTGACAGATGCGTTGTGTGAATAGGATGATAAACAGACATGGCCTCCTTTCCACAGTGTGTGTGTGTGTGTGTGTGAGGAGGCCCGGGAGGAGGCTGAAGCCATTGCCTTTTTGTTTTCTCATAAAAAGCATCATAAAACAAGGCGCCTTAATTGGTGCTCTATAAAATTAGCATATGTAAACATGCTGGATTTCCTCCTCTGCTTCCCTGCTTTTGTCTCTGCGCTGACCCTTTTCACCACCATTTGCTCCCTGTTTTGTTTTTTTTGCTTTTTTTTTTGTCCTTTACTCTTATTGAGGACGATAAATAGAGAGAGGAAAGTGACATGATTGCAGCAGCTCTCTTTTGCTCCTCCTTCTGTTTAGTCACGCATCGTTCTGATGTCTTTCTAAAAAGAAAAACTCTCTCCCTCTCTCACTGGGCTGTGACCCCTTTAACCTCCACATGCAGGTAATCATTATCAGTAGCACCATTTTCACCTTTATGGGGTTTTTTTTTAAGCATCATGCCATCAAACCCTATTTGCAGACCAAATAATTGTCCACAGAATTATTACAATTAAATCAGTTGTTATGTTCAGAAAGATGGAACATGAAATTAAAGTCAGAGAGTCAGTAGGCGATTGAGTGATTCAGTGAGCTGTAGAGCAAATCAGTGAGTCACTAAGTAAGTGAGCGAGTCAGTGAGTGAGTCATTCAGTGAGGGAGTGAGTGAGGGATTGTTCCCAAGAGTGAGTGATTGTTTCAGTGAGTGACTGAGTGATTGAGTTAATCAGTGAGTCATTAAGTGAGTGAGTGAGTGAGTGATTCAGTGAGTGAGTGAATAAATCAATGAGTAAGTAAGCAGTGAGTACATAAGTGATTCAGTGTGTGAGTGATTCAGTGAGTGGTTGAGTAAATCAGCAAGTCACTATATTAGTGAGTCAGTGAGTGAAAGAATCAGTAATTGAATGACTGATTCAGTAAGTGAGTGATTCAAAGAGTGAGTGAGTGATTCAGTAAATGAGTGAGTGAATCAGTGCGTGAGTGCTTTAGTACGTGAGTGGTTGAGTGAATCACTGAGTCACTAAGTAAATGAGAGAGTCACTAGTCATAAGTGAGTGAGTGAGTGAGTGAGTAATTGAGTGAATGAGTGAGTCAGTGAAGAAGTAACCAGTGTGTGGGTACGAGATTCTGTCTGCGAGTTATTCAGTGAGTGGTTGAGGAAATCAGTGAGTCACTAAGCATGAGTTGATATGATTCTTTAGATGATTCAGTGAATCATGTAAAGAATTATATTTTTCTCAGAAATGACACAAGAGCCACAACCAGTAGCACTATCCCTCTATCATTACTTCTTGATATAATTCAATAATCCATAATTATTTCAATTATAATCCAAAAATTGCAACCTAAAAGAAACTTTCTCTTGACCTCTTGCCCTTCCATGCTATAATTTCCCCTTCGTGCTGTAATTTCTGCTTTCATCTCTCTTTCTCTCTCTCTCTCTCTCTCTCTGTCTCTCCAGATGGGGAATGCATTGAGCACTTCTGTTTTCTCTCCCCCGTCCTTTACGATGCCCCATAAACCTGTTTTCATATTTAATTCTTCCAGCAGCTGTGCAGATGGCAGCCATGCAGGACTCGTGCAACAAATCAACAGGAACAGATACACACGAGCACGTCGTGTGAGGTGATGCTTGTGGTGTATTATAGCTGCCGCTGATAGATACGCTCCTAACGGTTCTTCAGTTCTCCTTTAGGTAGAACCCTTCCACAGAGTGTTTCCGTGTCGGGAAGCGTTCCACTCGTGTTACTGAGAAACTGCAAAGAGCAAACTCCTCTTTCTCTTGGGAGAAAACGTACGACACGCTGACACTGGAGACTCCTTCCATAAAGTCTCACAACTCATTTTTTAATCCGTCCACCATACAAGTCTAATGAGCTGTTACTATAGAAACGATCACGTGTTATACAGAGCGCTTTCATATAAACTTGTGATTTGCAGCTGCACTCCTGTCAGGGCTGCTGTTAAAGGAAATTAATCAACGCCTTCTAACCAATCAGAATCCAGGATTCAACAGCGCTGTGGTATACTGTATTTCTCCCTCCCTATTGTTGTGGTCACACTTTGAAACATTTGGCTTCTTAGTGAAAAGCCTTCATTGTTGTAGACATACACACTTCTGCCACCTCTCTCTCTCTCTCTCTCTCTCTATTATGTCTCTCGCTCCCTCTCTTCTCTAATAATCTCCCTCTCCATCTCTTAGACACGAGTCCCGTCCCTTGGCTTTTGTCTCAGCCCCTTTAGCGCTGCTTGTGTTCCCTCGCCATGACAACCAACACGCACACAGAGTCCGGGACCCATCTGTGACTGGCCCTGTGCCATGTGTCCATTCTGTGGTTGTGTGTGTGATTGTGTGTGTGTGTGTGTGTGTGTATGGAGTGTGTATGGGGTTATAAAGCCGAGAGTGGTTACAAAAGCGACCCTACGTCCCCTCTATTGTATTTCGGATGGAGCCGTAGTGTTGTGTCACTCACTCCTCTTGTTGACCCGGAGGTCGTGGAGGACAAAGCCGCCTGCCATGGTGGCCACTGTACCACTGTCTCGTTTTCTAATGATTAACGACGGAGAGAAGTGTGCACGAGGGCGGGTGGGTGTGATGAATGTGAGCTTTTTAAGTCTAGTTAACATTCTGTTAACTCTGCTTTGGTTTAGGCGGGCTTTATGGAGTTAAATGAATAAATGGCAGTTAAGTGCACTGGACCTCGGGGTCAAACCAATGATAACATGCACTTTTCAATCGTTAAAATCACAAAGAAACTTTCTAATCTATATCAGGGTTTAAATGGCAGCAGCCCACAAATAAAGGCTTTTTTAGAGCAACCTCGCAAAAAGCTGCGCTAACGAAAAACAAGCAGTGAAAGAGCCTTATAGTGCAGATTTCTTATAGCTGGGTCAATATAATAAACATTTACTTATATGGCAGCTTCCTCACCCTCGGATTAAAGGATTAAAATTCCTGTTATAATAATAATAATAATAATAATAATAATTAACAATAAGGCGGTGTGATGAAGCAGAGCTGCTGTAAGCAAGCTGAGGTTTTTCTATAACAGCACGTCCTGAAGTGTTTTATTCCTCCTCCTCCTCTTCTACCAAAGCTGTCTCACAACAATTACAATTTTTTATTTATTAAAGGAGTGAACGAGTGCATTAATATAAACGCGTGATGAGGTTTGCAGCTGGAACTGCAGTCAGAGCTGCTGTTGTAGAAAATTAATCAACACCTTCTTTCTAACCAATGAGATTTGAGAAATCATCAGTATTGTGGTATAATTAATAAGAACTAACTAACTAATTTAGGTAAACCAGCTCTCAAAACTTTTCGAATCCTAACCAGGTGAAAAGTGAAAAAAAAAAAAAGAGAGAGAGTTTACAAATTAAGTGTTGGTTAAAAATATTTTTTAAAATAAAGATGAAATATCAAAAATAAGCACAGATGTAATAAACACGGAATTAACTAAGCGAAAAACCATAGTAAAAACTATACAGTTGTGCGTGTGTGTGTCAGTCTCACACACACACACACACACACACAGAAAATAAAAAAAAAATCCAAAGCATTGACGTGTTTAAGTGATATCGAGTGATTCCGTGTGAGCCGAAGAATTAAAGAGGATCCGTTTAACTCTGCTGAATTCTAATGAAGAGATCAACTCTCAACTGCTTTTGTGTCCACACACACACACACACACACGCACACATGCACATGCTGCAGAGTGAGAGTAATGACACAGTGACAGCAGCGTTACAAACACACAGATGGTCATTTACAAAGAGAGAGAGAGAGAGAGAGAGAGAGAGAGAGAGAGAGAGGAGGGCCATTTACAAACCAAAAATTTTCCCCAAATAAAATTATTTTTTAACTGGGTAAAAATTTTTATTCAGCTAATCCTTGTAACTCATAATTTCCGAACGCCCCTTCACTGTGGGGAAAAAAAAAAAAAAAACACTCCTTCACCTCGGAATTCCTACTCTGGGACTCGGAACGATCCCCTCACCTCACCTCACCTCAAACCAACATGGCCGCTCACAGCATCAACAGTAATCACAGCACAGTACTTTTAAACGTGTTATACTGTATACACAAGTGTTTGCTTTTTTGCAATCAACTTACAGATTTATTCACTTGTTAAATGATCTGAGGAGGTAAATATACATCACTCAGCACAGTTAGCTTGTCGCTAAATAAAAATGGAGGCGTGCATGTTTTTTTTTAATCAGCAGTACACTGTGATTGATTACCTGAACGCAGTGACTGAGCAAAAACACAGAACCACACTGACTCCTTACTGTACGTAACAAAGAGAGAGACAGAGAGAGAGAGACAGAGTGTGAGAGAGACAGAATGTGAGAGAGACAGAGTGCGAGAGAGACAGAGAGTGAGAGACAGAGTGCGAGAGAGAAACAGTGCGAGAGAGACAGAGTGCGAGAGAGAAACAGTGCGAGAGAGACAGAGAGAGAGAGACAGAGTGTGAGAGAGACAGAGTGCGAGAGAGAAACAGTGCGAGAGAGACAGAGTGCAAGAGACAGAGTGCGAGAGAGACAGAGTACGAGAGAGACAGAGTACAAGAGAGAAACAGTGCGAGAGAGACAGCGTGTGAGACACATAGAGTACGGGAGAGCCAGAAAGAGGGAGAGACAGAGTGCAAGAGAGACAGAGTGCCAGAGAGACAGACAGAGAGAGACAGTGTGTGAGAGAGAGAGAGAGAGAGAGATAGAGTGCGAGAGACAGAGAGGGAGACAGCAATAGAGAGAGACAGAGTGCAAGAGAGACAGAGTGTCAGAGAGACAGAGAGGGAGACTGCAATAGAGAGAGACAGAGTGCAAGAGAGATAGAGTGCGAGAGAGACAGAGTGCGAGAGACAGAGAGGGAGACAGCAATAGAGAGAGACAGACAGAAAGGAACATAAGGAGAGAATTAGACATATGCTGCGTCCCAATTCACCTACTATCCATCCTAAATAGTATCCGAGATTAGAATGAGTGTGTCCCCAATCGTAGTATGTTGAAACGAGGATCCCAAAGGAACAGTGTGTTGCAAATGCCTCCCTTTTCACTGGCAAAAGAAACGACAACGTTCTCTTCTGTTACATGACGTGTTGGTACGTCCCGGTACTTCCATACTCTTTTGCTACACACTCAAAAGTATGTAGTTCCTCTTCACTAAAAGAGTACATCATTTCAGTGCAGAGTATAAGCAGGCGAATTGGGACACAGCAACAGAGGGAGAGAGAGAGAGAGAGAGAGAGAGAGAGCCAGAGAGAGACACAGAGAGAGAGAGAGAGAGAGAGAGAGAGAGGAACACAGCAAGAGAAATACAAAGAGAGACAGAGAGAGACATAGAGAGAGAGTGGACTGAGAGAGAGAGAGAGAGAGAGGAACACAGCAAGAGAAATACAAAGAGAGAGAGAGAGAGACATAGAGAGAGAGTGGACTGAGAGAGAGAGAGAGACATAGAGAGAAACAGAGTGACAGAGAGAGAGGGAGACATAGATAGGGATATAGAGAGAGAAATAGAGGGA
This sequence comes from Pangasius sanitwongsei, assembly GCA_037576675.1. Taxonomy (NCBI): domain Eukaryota; kingdom Metazoa; phylum Chordata; class Actinopteri; order Siluriformes; family Pangasiidae; genus Pangasius; species Pangasius sanitwongsei. The sequence goes on from CM075005.1 coordinate 30,085,449, forward strand.
GAGACAGAGAGAGAGAAAGGCATAGAGAGGAACAAAGCAAGAGAAATAGAGAGAGAGACAGAGAGAGAGAGAAAGGCATAGAGAGAAACATAGCAAGAGAAATAGAGAGAGTGAGCCAGAGAGAGAGAGACATAGATAGGGCTATAGAGAGAGGAATAGAGGGAGAGACATAGAGAGCGAGAGTGAGACAGAGAGAAAGACATAGAGAGGGTGAGAGAGAGAGACATAAAGAGAGAAAGAGAGAGAGAGAGAGAGTGAGACAGAGTGTGAGACAGATTTGCTGTTATTTGATTATTTTGTACAGGTGAAATAAACTGAACCAGACTGAACTGTATCCAAAGAAAGAAAGAAAGAAAGAGAAGTATAAAAGGGGTCCAATAATGATTTAAAATAACAGCATGTTTAAGTGCTACAAAGTAAATGCCCCCTCCTCTCTCTCTCTCGCTCACTCTTTCTCTCTGCTTGAGTCTGGTTGTACAGTGATTTATAACGATGCAGACACTTGAATGAAGCTTTTTACCACAGACAGCCTGCTGGCACACTTTTCATCTCATCCCCCTTTCCCTCTCTTTCCCTCTCTCTCTCTCTCTCTCTCTCTCTCTCTCTCTCCCTCTGTCTGTTAGGGAAAGTGATGGGGCTCGTTAGTGACGGTTGTAAAGCACTCGAGGCGATGCTTATCCTGATGTACTTTAAATACCGCCGTTAGGTTAGCTAAGCACGAGTTAATAAATCACAGACACACACCCACACACACACACACACACACACACACACACATTTAATAAAGCAGACATTCACACCTCTGAGCATCATGAACACGGATCATGTGGAGGATAGAGCGGCTGCAGATCACACACCCACACACACGCACACACACACACAGACACACACACACACACACGAATACAAACATATTTAGTAAAGCAGTAATGCAAAGAGCTTGTTGGTCTTGTACTCATTAATTCTTTTCCCCACTTTTCTGAATGTTTATGTTTTTATTATTATTATTATTATTATTATTATATTTTAGAGAATTGCATTAGTTGTGGATTGGCTTAAATTGCAATTTCGCCCATGCCAGTGATAATTAATCTCTGAAAATCCTCTTTACTGCAGTCTGAGATACCTAGTGAGAAGTCTAGAAGGATATCTCTGGTACCAAAGATCTCCTAGTGAGTAATAAAGTCTCATCGAAACGTCTTAAACAAAAAGGGTTTGTCACTCAAAGGAGGTTCTGTGCGCAAAAGAGCTGTTTGTTCATGTTCTCTGCAGGGATTATAGAGAATCCCCTCTCTGATCCTTTTAAATAATTGTGTTTAACCATGTGTGTGTGTGTGTGTGTGTGTGTGTGTGTAAGTGATCTTCTGATCCTGGAAACACACGACTCTTATTTTCTGCTAACCTGAGCGCTTTGACTCACTCGTACCTCCTGGAGAACACACACACACACACACACACATACACACACACACGCACACATACAATGCTCTGAGAGGAAAGTCAAACACTCTAATACCAGGTTAAAGACAGAGGGATTATCTTAGACACGGATAGAGGAGTTGATACTCTTTCATGCATTCATGAGAGTCTAATCCTCTTCTCTCTCTCTCTCTCTCTCTCTCTCTCTCTCTCTCTTTCTCTCTATTTCTGTCTCTCTCTCACTGTGTGGCCTGTAGCTAGAGTACACACATGAATAAGAATGAGACTCTTCACTCATCCTCATACATTTATTGAGCGCACGGAGCTGAGAGCGCACACACACACACACACGCACACATACACACACTCACCCACAGTAATGTGACTACATAATATGAATAATATCCAAGAACACAATTTGACCTCCTTATATATTTTCATATCTCATGCCTTATGTACATTAAATAAACGTATCTACGTTTACACCACAGTGCTGCCGAGTTCTCGATTCTGATTGGTCGGAAGGTGTTGATTAATTTTCTGGCATTAGTGCAGCTGCAAATCGCAGGTTTATATTAAAGCGCTAATTCTAATGCTTGCTCGTTATAATTTCACGCAAGCTACTAAAAACCGATTTTAAAATGTTATTTACAAAATCGCTGATCTTTCCGAGGCTTTCTGTGTTGAGGCACTTATTTAGTGTAAATTTATGGAAGGAGTCTCCAGTGCCAGCGCTTCGTAACAGACAGCATGTTTTTGGCTTCCTGTTGTTTCGGTCGCAAGACAACGATGAAAATGACGAACGTGACAATGACTTATTTCATTACGTATCAAAATGCTACTAAGTTGATTCTTCTTATTCGAAGTTCTCTCGTTTTTTATCTGAAATCGGATGTATGATGGGAAAAGGCGAGAGGCTGGTGAGGGAACGACTGGTTATATCTGCGTGAGTGTAACTAAGAACAGGGACTAACTTGTTTCGTTGACGTTCCGCAACATCAAATGTAACTATAAACAAAGTTGTTTTTTAATAAATGAGAGTTTAAAAAAAAAAAAAAAAAAAAAAACACCTCCTCTGTCCTTAAGATGTCTGAAAACTGAAAAGAGTTACAGCTTTCCCACTGACACTGGAGACTCCTTCCACAGATTACACAACTTTTTTTTTTATCTGTTTATCTGTTTAGGTGTTGCTATAGAAACGATAATGTATTAAAAGGAGCGCATTAATATAAACCTGTTTTATTTACAGCCGCACTACAGTTGGAAAATGAATCAGCACCTTAATCGGAGAATCGAAACAGCGCTTTTGGTCGCTACTGCACACCTATGAACCGTCCTCTTTGTGTTTATCGGTTAATGTGAGTGTGATGTGAGGCTAATTTAGTCAAGTGGACGGCCGTAACTAACACGCGGTGTTGTGCCAGGCTTTAATTAGGCCTGGCTGAGGTCTGCTCGTGTGCTGGCTTTGCGCCCGCACCATGAGAACATCCATATGCTCACGACACACACACGCACACACACAAACACACACACAGGATCACAATGCGCAGCGACACACTAAGCGCTGACAACACACACAGCAACACACTGAGAGTGCGGAGAGGTCCGGACACCTGCAGGGAAAACGCCCTGAGGTGGATCTTTGTCTTCTTCTCTTTCACAGACACTATTACCAGAACAGTTATGAGTTAATAGGTAATGCTGCAACACCGGCAATAATAATAAAACACGCCAGGGAGACAATTGCCGCTTTAAGAGAAAGTGCTAAAAGTCTTTCTAACAAGTCCTTCTTGTTAACTGATTTCTTTTTCAGAAGATAGTCATGGAGATAGTTGCCATCTCGAAAGGTTCTCTCTGTGTTTCTCATTTATTTATTTATTTATTTATTTATTTATTTATTTATTTATTACCTCTGTGCTTTGTGTCAGCAATATCTCACACACTAAGAGCTGAGTTAGCTACTACAGCTTTTCTGTAATCTCTAGATTCAGTATTGGCAGGCAACTTGCAAATGATTCCTCATTTTTTTCAAACGACTCCTTTAAGTGAGTTAGATGAATCGCTTCGCAAGCACAGACTCAGCGTGTTGATTTACACAGCACTATCCTGTGCACTAAGAGCTAAATTAGCTAATTATGCAATGACGTCTTTTATATAATATTCTTTGGGGAAAGAAAAGTATTGACTGGCGAGTCATTTCATATGACTCCTTTAAGTGAATCGTTTTGCACGTAGAAATTGGTTAATTATGTCAAATATTATTTATGCTAATCCTTAATCAAAATTTTCATTTTGCAGTCATGTACTATACTATGATTATACTATTATCTAATCTTTGTAAAAAAAAAATAATAAAAAAATACTGATGGGTTTATAAACAATTTGGGGTTTTTTTTCCAAACAACTTCTTTCAATGAACTAAGCGACTCACTTTGCAAGCAAAATGAATCTACACACTTAAAGAACCTTTTATATATCATTTTATACCCTAACGATATAAAAGTTTAATTTTGTAACATTTCAAACATCTTTAGTGGTCTGATGGTGGAAATTGTAGCCTGCGCAATATTTCTACATGCTTCTCTGAGTCACGAATCAACCTAATCAAAATCTTGCACCATTTGATTCATTAAACAGTGGAAAAAGAATCGAATGAAATGTGGTAGTGCTTCTACACGCTGCTCTGCCTGACAAATCAACTGAATCAAAACTTGCGCCATTTGATTCACTTAAACCTTGGAAAAAAAGAACCGAATCTCTGAAGTGAGTGACAAATTTTCACAGACAATTGCATATGAACATCAATTCTGTCTCTTTTCTGTTTTTTTTTTTTTTTTTTTTGCTTAATTTGCTTAAATGTGTGTGTGTGTGTGTGTGTGTGTGTGTGTGTGTGTGTGTGTATGAGTCTACAACTCAACTAGTTTCTCCTCCACACGATCTGTGAGAGTGGGAGTGCGTTACGCAGTGTGTGATAGTGATGCTAATGAATGCTCTAGAAGCTTAAGCACATAGCAGGGGGGTAATAGCAGCATCCCACGGGCTTCTGGCTCGCTGTGGAGTTTTTATGACCCAGAGAGGGACACACAATACACGAGCCACATTTTAGTGTCTCTTTAACTACCTCCTCCCCTCTCCTCCCTCTTCCACTCTCGGCAGGACGATTTCGCACTTCGCGCTGCCCTCGAATGTCTTTGGGCGGCACTGAATTGTGCCTAGTTTACCATTAATGCGGACAGCGTTGGCGTTTACACACACACGCTGACTCTTACACTCATTCCTGGTGATGTTAGGAGTGCGGAAGAGAAGAGAGAGAGCGAGTAGAGGGATCATAAACGAGACATAAAGAGAGCCACAATGTCAAAGGCAGCGAAGAGCTTTAGGATAATGCGCAATAATCATGTAATAAACTATGTATTGCCGCAGTAAACATGCAGTTACAGGCTTCAGACATGGTAATGCTAGTGATTTCTGTAGATTCCGCTTTCTTGCTTATCACTGATCAAACAATATTTTGTAGTCTCATCATCAAAAAAAAAAAGTTACAAGTATTCCAGTTATGACCACAAAGACATATAAAATTTATATTAAAATGTGAAACGTGCATTAATAGATGTGTGTGTGTGTGTGTGTGTTTGTCTTGCTATACTACTAACCATTAAAATAGATTTAGATGAAAGTTTACTTACACAGATACACGGTAACACTTAAAACAAAAATATAACAGAAGAACTACAGATGAAACCAGATGAAAAAATTAATAAATGCCTTTTTGAACTAAGATTTATTAGAATTTTACCATTAGAGTGTCTTTGGTACTCTGGTTCATATGGGTCTGTTAAAACAAAGTACTAGTTAACATTCTTGGCTATTAACATGAACCATAAAAAGTCCTTACACACTTTTGTGAAGTCTTGGACAGTCATTACAGTGTGTGAGTATGTGGGCATAAGGACTTTCCACTAATGTGCGAATATTGTCGGCTGAAGTTAATGTGTATGCACATGTGTGTGTGTGTTGTGTTTGGGGGGGTGTATTTGCTAAGGAGGGGGTGTGTGTGGGTGTGGGTGAAAGTGTGTCCCCTCTGTTATTGGCTCCAGGTCTCCAGTCACATTATGCATCTCATTGTGTCTTTGTGGGTGAGAGGTCTATAAAAAGCCGGGCTGTAGGGATTCAGTCAAACCAGAGAGCCTTCACTGACGCGCACTCACGTAGACAGAAGAGAGGACGGGGTGTGCGTGCGTTCCAGTTCTGCTATACCAAAGTGTTCTACTATTCAGGTTTGCCAAGTTGAGTGCCGTTAAGAGGTTTTTGTCTGCAGAACGTCGATCTTTGCTTCACTTGTGAAAGACGTTTTGGGAAGGCATTTTGACCCCCAGGATATTCACATCTTTTTGTCAAGTATCAATTTTGTTCTGATCTGCTGAGATGGATTCTGACACCGGTTCCACCTGCAGTCGCTCCTCGTCACCAGACCTCGCCGTTGACTCCGGCTTCTTCTCCAGCAAGATGTTCCAACAAGCCGGGAAAGCCTCCAATGGATCTCCGGCTTCTGGAGGGAAAAGCCGGAACCGTCCAGAGGTCTCCAAAGAAGACCTTCAGGAGCTGCGTCTCAAAGTGAACAGCCGTGAGCGGAAACGCATGCACGACCTTAACCAAGCCATGGACGGCCTCCGCGAAGTCATGCCATATGCCCAAGGTCCCTCGGTGCGCAAGCTCTCCAAGATCTCCACCCTTCTCCTGGCACGCAACTACATCCTCATGCTCTCGAGTTCCTTGGAGGAGATGAAGAAGCTAGTGGGCGAGGTTTACGGGTCCAGTGTGGCTCAAAACCATGCCACAAGGCCCGTCTTAGCTCCATCCCAGCTTCCCCTGCACCCTCTGGCCCAGTCCTTGCACTCTTTGGCAGGTGGAGCTGCGGCCGTGAGCTCCACCCCCCTTCAGCACACCAGCACGCATGCGTTGACAGCTCAAGCTCCCCATTCTCCTCCATCAGCGGGATATCTGGGCTTCCACGCGCCACCAATTCCAAGCTTACTGAAGGACCCGCTGCATTTGGCCAGCTCGTACAGGCACTTCCCCGGCATGCCGTGTCCGTGCTCCCTGTGCCAACCTTTACCAGCGTCCACAGCCAGCCTGCATGGCCTTTCCATGAGCAAGTGAACCAGAAAACGTCCAGAACACAAACAGTTCTCTAATCTAACTATGGACTCAAAGCTTGTAGCAAAGATCTTCTGAAGGTTTATAATGTATATAATGTTCTGCTCCTCAAGAAAAAAGTGTGTTGCATTGTTACCGGATCGATAAGCTTGCTGTATCTCAAGCAAAAAAGCCAAATGTGAATAGTATGTGAAGTTTTGTACAGTTGATTTTTGTACAGTTTTGTACATGATTTCGTAAATTAAAAGTTTATTATTATTAAAACAGCATTTCCTCTTCATTCTTTTAACATTTGTCAGCAATAATGACCATTCAAACCACCCAAGAACGGTGAGCCAAACCGACCAACATATAAGGCTTAAAGCTAGGAAAAGCTAGGATTCTTTCTGAATGCACTTCCTTCTCCCATTTTACGGACCTTTTCTCTCAACACTTCCCTTTCTTCTTCCTACTTGTATTTGTTTGTACATTTGTAGCACAGCCCTAAGTCACTATAGAAATCGAAGCCAGTGTTAATTATTTTAAGCTACATAAATAAAATGAGGTAGAGTAATGATGAACGTTAATCACTTATGATGTAATAATATCAATATTAGCACTACAACCATATTTCTAATACAATTTCAAATTCTCATTTTATTTATGTTAAAAATCCAATGGGCTACTAAGCAGTGTGTGTGTGTGTGTGTGTGTGTGTGTGTGTGTGTGTGTGTGCATGCTAAGTTTCTACCCTGTTTACTGCTTTCATGCTATTCTGATAAAAAAAAAAAAATATCATGTGTATCTGTGTATGTGCATATAATAAGGGCTAAACTATAATTATACATTATTTAAAGAGAGGAAGATTGAAGTGTAAAAGCAAATACAAAGACTTGGAAATGTGACATGCTAAAGACCTGTCAGGGGCGGCAGCTGCTAACTATACGTGTGTGTATGTGTGTGTGTGTGTGTATGTGTGTTTTATAGAATCGAACACCATATGTATCACACCTTCGCAAAGTCTTTACAGCAATATTGGCCAAGATATATTTGTGCACGCAACATATGCAGCAACACTTGCTTACGCTAGTTAGCATGTGCTATGTGCCGCTAGTCAAGCTTTAAAAAAAAAAAAAAAAGGCTGTACAAAGGCTAGTTAATGCAACAGAGAGAGTCGGAGGAGCCCATCAGTCGTGAACGCCCAGCGGGCAGCGCCAGGGAAGAAAGGAGGAGGCCGTCGCCAGGTTGGCGCGTCTCTATTGTGTCCCACACACAGGGGACAGGGACCGTTTCTTTTCATGTGCGCGCGGGAAGATTTGTCAATGTCCAACAAAGCTGCGGCCATATTCAGCCCTCAGCCGCTGTCATTAATTACGAGACGGTCTGGCATCTGCACGCGGACATTTGTTAGACGGAGAGCGGCGAGAGGATTCAACTAGTTTCTGTTCGTGATATGAAAAGCAGAGACTAACAGCATGCACATGAATAATATCATGAAATACGGACAATGCCGTCAAAATATTTAAGGCTCTGAGTAAGAAAGACGTGGGGTTTTATTCCTAAGAGCCACAAATTATTTTATACGAATTACTACTGAGTCAATTCAACTAGTTGCTAATCACTTTTGGTATACTCTGGGGAGAAAAATGGGATAACAGTATAAACAATTGTATGTATGTAATATGTAATAACTGAACGAAACAACAACACTGATGAGGTTATGAGTAAGGCGTAAGAAGTTGTTACTGATGATACACGCTGGACGCTGAGATATTAATGTGTGTAATGATTATACTGATCACTGATGATTGTAAGCTACAGGCAATAATGCTCATTTTGTTTGTGTGTGTGTGTGTAAATAATTTTATTTCCACAACCGTTAGATTTCGTTTTTCATTTTTCATTAGAATGAACTAGTTTTTGCTTAAGCTATAAGTGAAATATGGATGTAATTTCATAATATGAAAAAATATTCACACTAATATCGCATTTTAAAAGTTGGAGAAATTTAATTTTTTTTGGACAAAATTTGACTAGTTTTTAAAAATTATTTCTAATGCAGGATGAAAATGGTATTTTGTGTACTGTATAATTAGTGTACACTAATTATATAATGCATTTATTAAATAATTTATTGTCATCACATTTTGTTTATTTCGGTAAACATTTATTAAAGATATTTAGTCATTAATTAAATGATATTATTGGAATGTTGAATAATTATCTGAAATCTATTTTATTTATTTAATTTTTAACTGTAAACAGACTTTTTTTTTTTTTAGAGCCAAGACTGAATGGCATCTAAAAGAAGTCCCCTAAATAATTCAGTAAATAAGATACAATTAAATCATATTCAAGGAAAATTTAAATAAATAAATAAATCTTGTAGTATAACTTTTTTAATAATTTAAAAAATGTCATTTGTACGTTTAATTTTTTTCATGTTTGCAACAGTAATATGGTCTATTTTCCTCCTTGTGCTTCCCTTAATCCGTAATGTTTTCTGTAATGTAAGAGTGAATTGTCTAACATGTAACACATATGTGTTATTAATAATTACTAATAATAAAATTAGCTTTTGGAAATATTTAATGCATAAACATTGATGAAGGATCTTTGGCCACTACGTGAGCAGTATTACGAGAATATTAGATCCTGGAGGTCTTCATTTACTCTGTCCTTTTTACACACACACACACACACACACAGCATTTCTCAGGAGCCAAATCGTCCGTGAAGAATACACGCTCGTCCTTGCAGGACTCTGCGTCCTGATGAAGGCGAGATCAGAGGAGAAATGAAGAGATGGTTTTTCTCTCCTCCTCCCTCTGTCCACGGCTTTCAAAGGCCCGGGACAATGACGACTCGCTCGTGGGACAAAAAGTGAGGGCAGGGGGCCGCCTGAAACACAGATCCCCCCTCCTCCTCACACTCCTTCCTTCTTTCTGCCCCTCTTTCTCTCCGCATTTCATCATGGTAACAAGCGCCGTCAGGCCGCAGAGGGATCTGACACTCAAGGCCACACAAAAGCGGTTAGCTCCTTTATTTATGGGCCCATTGACATGGCTAAGGGGCTCCGTCAGCTGGAGGACGTCCCAGCGGGGGGAGGCAGCTGCCAGCCTGGATGGAGAAGGGGATTGTGGGATACTGGGAGCCCGCGGGTTCCCCCTCGCCTTCAGTCCGGAGCACAGGTGGGAATGGGAAGCTAAACACATTGTGGGGGATTAGTCGGCCCGCTGCAGAGGGATAATTAGACACATTGACTCGTGCAAAGCTGGTGTTTCCTGATCGGAGGCAGATGGACCGGGTCCGCAGAGAGAGCGTAACATCTGAGGTGTTTCATGGACGCTTGGCCAGAGGTTGCAATGGTATCATTAAAGGTCTACGTTTAAATTTATTCATTTGGCTTAAGTTTTTATCCTGATCCAGTCCAGGCATAAATCTGAGCACTTTTCCTTAAGAGCTTAAGTTCTGGGCTTTGCACTCACAACCTCATGACACTATCCAAACCAGATGATACAATGATACGAAAAAAAAACCCAAAATCCTAACATATCTTCAGTAAGCGCTTTATCCAGGTCAAGTTCACGGCAGATCCGAAGGCTATCCCGGGAACACTGGGCATCCTGGACACTCACTCATTCACACCTACGGCAATTTAGAGTCGCCAATCCCCCTATTGGCATGTTGTTAGGAGAAGGGAGGAAACCGGAGACCCCAGAGGAAACCCATACAGACAGAAACCCAAGTTCAGGATCGAACCCGGGACCCTGGAGCTGCGAGGCAGCAACGCTACCCACTACCACAAGTGTCAACGTTTTTAACCCCTTCAAGCTCCATCTTAATATTACTGATTCATTTTCTAGAACAGCAGCTCCCACAGTAGTTCCAGCTGCAAGGGGAAAAAATCACAGGTTTACAGTAATAATGTACTCATTCTAATATGTTAGTGTTTCTATAGAAACAACTTACACAGGGACTTGTACAGTGGACCATCCACATAAACGGATTAAAATAACATGTTTGTTTAGTAGTTCTGTAAGGAGTCTCCGGTGTCAGTGCTTTTTTTTTTAACACTCAGACATAAAGCTGTGGGGGTAATTTTTCCATCACAGGAAAGTCTTCAGGAAGAGAAGAAGGGACGTTGACGTTTTGCAGGTCTGTGATTGATAACAGGAAGTCACTTTTTTGACGTTCCACAAGATAAAATTACACCGTGTCATTCTTTAAATAAAATATATATATATATATATATATATATATATATATATATATATATATAGTCAATGTTGTCAAATTGCTGTGGTATGAAAGTAATGAAACACTTGAGTGTGTTGGTGTGACGCGGCCCGTCACTGCTATTGTTGGTTGCATTTTTATTATTTGCTTTATGGTTACAATTAGGATTAAATATGTAATAAAGACTCAATAAATAATTTTTGCTTCTTATAAATTTTCAGCCCTTTGCGCCGAAGCCCATTTCAGACTGACCTCTGCTCCAGTCTGAGCGAGTGAAGTCAAAGGACTCGGATCAATGAGGAAAACGAGTGTAGCCTTCTGTGGCCCCGAGGCTGGTCTAACTGAGTTAATTAGGGAACTGAAGGACCCAATTAGTGGAATTGTGGGGCGGGGGAAGGACATATTGTGTAACAAATGCACATATTGCGCAGCTTCTGGATGCAGCGCGGCTTCAATTAAAAGAGGGAGGACTCATGACCTCTTAAACTGAGCTTCCTCTCGCTCTTACACACACACACGCAGAGCGCATACTGATGAGCAAAACACAGCTGGGATGAGACACATAGCATACGAGTGCACTTCACACATGTGACATGTGCACACACACCCCCTTGAGGGCCTGAGAGGGCAGGGGGCTCAGGTGGGTGTTAACCCACACCCATCACGCCTTCATCCATATGGACCAGGCTGAATTCTAATGACGTGATAAACTCCTCTTGTCACTTCCATTATGGGCAATTTCATTAGCTGATTGTGTGTAACAGGGTGACGGGGCTGAGCTTCTCCCCCGAGAGATACCACAGCTTGTGACCGCATTTAGTGCTCCATACATCACGTGCATGAAATCTGACAAAATACTGTATGCTTCTGTTTTTAACTCTTGTTTGAAGGTATGACAAATTGAAATTTGGATTTTTGTGTTCTTATAGACTGTTAATAAAGATTATTCCCACGGACTATCGTGCACCTTTTCCGCTTCTCTGTTTATTTTATGTGCTTTGAAACCAACTTGATCTCCCTCACCCTTACAGAAAAGTCACACAAACTTCACAGATGAATAATCAGGTTTTTCTTTTCATGATTTTCTCACGAGATTTTTTATTTTTTATTTTTTTTTACACATTATTACAGATGTAGGGCATGTTTTATTTTTTTCATGTGATTTTCTCAAATCAGTCATTTTTTTTCACATCATCACATATTGTTCATATCACAGTGAGTTCACAGACACAATTTGACAATTATTTGCATGAATCGTACTGCAAATTTTGAACAAATCTGTTTATTTTATGTGCTTTGAAACCAACCTGATCCCTTGGTAGTCAATTTGCTAGAGCAAATTCTTTATAAATTAGATTTTCAGAATGCTCATTTTTAAAACTTTACCACCCAAGTATAAATATCACTATGATTAAATCTAGCAGCTATGACCAATCAAGAAACTTCCAACCCACAGATATAAGAAAAAGGAATTGGAAAGTAGGAAATGCTACATTAGCCTAGCTGCTAGCAACTGTGACACATCAATGTCTACCTTACTGGAAGTGGACACATTTAATTGCAATCCAGTTACATTCTCTGGAGGGATGATATATAACAGTTGCATATTGAGGGTGATGTAAATGTAAAAATACCTGCATTGTCAATATTCTGATTGTAAAATATTTTATTACAATTTTCCAGCAAAGGAGAGGTATACAGACTAAGCATCATCATCATCATCATTCTCATGCTAAACATATCAGACAACCTCATTTTAAACTTCAAACATACTTTTTAGAGAAACCTTTGGGCTAGTTAAAGAGTATATAAACAAAATACATTAAAAAAAAAAAGGTTGCAAAAGAAAAAAAAATCTTACCTGACACACTCCAACTAAATTCTATTCATGTCAATGGACTAGTTACACATTTGCCCTATCCAATATGGCGCCGCCAATGACGTATCTGAGTAAGAGCAATGGCGCATCTTCCTTTTAAATATGGCTTCTCTTACGTCGCTTTCTTTTTCGTTTAAATTTGAAGCCCGTCGTCAGTCACCGTGTGTTATAGCCCTTACTACGCACTTCACTGATGTTTCTAATTGCACTCGAAAGCTTATTAAACCATTTATAAGAATCAGTAAATTGTTTATATCTCTTCGTTTCCTTCGGTTTTATTTTGCAGCGTTATTAAGATCCGCTTCCGGGTTCCGGGTTGAAGGTGTTCACATGACGTCATGCGTTGAAGATGGCGGAAGGGTGAGTTGTTAAGTCGCTGTAAATAATCGTTGTGAGATCCGTTAAACTGAATGTTGATATAGTTGATGTGCAGTTTATAAAGAAGTACATTAAATCCCACGGTTAGACTGAACCGATTGGCGAGATTTGCGATGAGCAGCGACACCATATGGGAATGGATTCATGGGTTTGTTTACAAAAATAGTGCCGCGAGCTTTGCTGGCGTAGGGATGAATTCCAAACTGGCCGTCACCCCCTATGTAGGTGCACTCCGTAGGGTATGACGTATGAGCTTGTACGTGAGTTGTAGTACACTACACAGTAAGTAATGCGCTTTTTGGGATTGAGCCGGGTTAGTCAATAAAAGCGACGGTCGCAGTTGTGTTTAGACGGCAGTGTTGAGAGAATCAGCGAATTAGCCCGTGATTTTTATGTTGTCTCTTTCTCTTAAAATAAAATAAAATAAAATAAAATCACTTCTGTTTTGCGCTTTGTTTCATTTCTGGCATTGTTTCTGTTAGCTAGCTAGAGAGCTAAGCTAGCCTGTTGTCTACGTCACCTGCAAAGCCTTTCTGGATCTTTCTCGGATTATAGATCAGGCGCTTTGATACTGCTTTATACCGGTTTTAAAGTGCGATCCTGCTGAGAATTGATGAATTAATGAATATCGGTATGTGTGACGGTCTCAGGGAAGGAGGCTGGTGGGGAGGCTGGCTGCAGCAGAGCTTCCAGTCCCTCAAAGACAGAGTGAGTCTCTACAATTAATCACTAATTATCATACAGTTAATCATTAATGACCATGCAATTAATCACTAATGATCATGCAGTTGATCACCAATGATCATGCAATTAATCACTAATGATCTTGCAGTTGATCACCAATAATCATGCAGTTGATCACCAATGACCATGCAATTAATCACTAATTATCATGCAATTTATCATTCATGACCATGCAGTTGATCACCAATGACCATGCAGTTGATCACCAATGACCATGCAATTAATCACTAATGATCTTGCAGTTGATCACCAATGAAGATGCAATTAATCACTAATGATCATGCAGTTGATCACCAATGATCATGCAATTAATCACTAATTATCATGCAGTTGATCACCAATAATCATGCAGTTGATCACCAATGACCATGCAATTAATCACTAATTATCATGCAATTTATCATTCATGACCATGCAGTTGATCACCAATGACCATGCAGTTGATCACCAATGACCATGCAGTTGATCACCAATGATCATGCAATTAATCACTAATTATCATGCAATTTATCATTCATGACCATGCAGTTGATCACCAATGATCAGGCAGTTGATCACCAATGACCATGCAGTTGATCACTAATGATCATGCAACTAATCATTAATGATAATGCAGTTGATCACTAATGACCATGCAGTTGATCACTACTGATCATGCAGTTGATCACCAATGATCATGCAGTTGATCACTAATGACCATGCAGTTGATCACTAATGATCATGCAGTTGATCACCAATGATCATGCAATTAATCACTAATTATCATGCAACTAATCATTAATGACCATGCAGTTGATCACTAATGACCATGCAGTTGATCACTAATGACCATGCAGTTGATCACTAATGACCATGCAGTTGATCACTAATGATCATGCAGTTATAATCCTGTAGTACATGCTGCACAGCTCATTGCTCTTATAGCCAGCTGTAAACCCACATTCCTTTGGTTTGTTAATTAATATACCAATTTATCATGTAATTAGTGAAGCATCTCTGAATCCTCCTTTACAGTCATCCGAAGCGTACGAGTTCATCAAACGGGATTTAACAGAATTCTCCACCGTGGTGCAACATGACACCGCCTGCTCCATCGTCGCCACGGCCAACGCCGTCAAGAGCAAGCTGGCCGTATGCTTTCCTATCACACACACACATTATATTATGTTAAAAAAAGATCCATCCATCCATTATTTTGTTGAAAAGGCAGACTCGATTCTGTTCTCATTCTGTGCCAGGTGGAAGGTTCATCCGAGACCACGGAGAAGGTGAAGAAGGGCCTTTCTAACATTCTGGGTGTGATCACGGACACGCTCGCTCCTCCGCCCGATAAGACCATCGACTGTGATGTCATCACGCTGGTGGCCACGCCGGCCGGAACCACCGAGGTGTACGACAGCACGAAGGTCAGACATAATGGAAAAATAATCAACGACACGGTTACTGTTATCATCCCGAATCGATCAGTTTCAAAGTGTTTCATTCCTCTTGCACCACGGCAATTGGCCAGTGTTTACGTTTTTTATTAAGTAACATATGACATCATACTTTTTTTTATCCATTTATAGTTACATTTAACGTTGTGGAATGTCCATTATACTTACATTATAGCAGCTATAAACAGTCTCTCCCTCACAACAGTCATGTTAAGGAAAGACAGAAAGACCTTCAGAACAAACTGTTAGACACGCTGACACTGGAGACTCCTTCCATAAATGCGAAATAAACATCTCTTCAGAAAAAAAAACTCCTCAGAATCGAGATTTGACCTGAGTTTTGCTTCCCTTCCCTTCCCTTCAGGCTCGTCTCTACACTCTACAAGCCGACCCTGCTACATACTGCAACGAACCCGACGGTACGTGTGTTTTCCGTCCGTTTATTTCCTAATCTGTTTCTTCCCAACTTGTTTGAATAAACAAACACTAAATAAGAAATCTACGGAATGTTATAGACAGTATGTTGCTGTTGAAGAGGTTGTAATTAATAAATGGATGTATTGTATTTCCGGAAAGTTCATCATCATCATCATCATCATCATGTGGTGTTTTCTGTGTCATGTGGTTGTTTTTTTTTTTTTTAATCATGCTACAGATGACTAAAATGAAAACTGGAACTCTGTTGTAGCTCTGTAAATCTGTAGCATTAAGGTTGCACTAGACCGGCTGTATGTAGCAGTAAAAGTATTTGCACCCGCTTTCGAGGTTAACACTAGTATGCGTTAATACCTTGTGAGGATTCCTTAAACAGTTAGCAGTGTGTGTGTGTTTTTCTCTTCAGGTCCTCCGGAGCAGTTCGACGCTTGGCTCTCCACTTTCAGTCTAGAGGAGAAGAAAGCTGAAATCTCTGAGCTGCTGGTTACCAGCCCGTCTATTCGAGCCCTCTACACTAAAATGGTACGACCCGCTTCTACTTTGCTCTCAAAAGGAAGAGTTTGTCAGTAAAACCCATGAAATGGTATTTTCCTCACATCCTCGCAGCATGTTTCCTACCAAAGAGCTTCATGCTGATGATAACCAGCTCACAGTGGGCATTTTGTAAGGCTTAAATCTCGAGTGCAGAAGTAAACACGCTCTTAGGACAAAATAACGATGACAGAAATGTACCATGTCCTCCAGAAGTATTGGCACCCTTCATGAAACTGTTATATATATCATTAAAAAAAAAAGAATATTGTCTTCAATAAGTGATATTTTGAGCATAAACACTACTTTTTTTTTTTTTAAGTAGTGCAATTTCTTTCTTAAAATACTGGGTTCAAAATTATAGGCACCCTTCAACAGTGTGCTAAAGTTGCAATTCCTGGGAAATTTCCAGCTGCTTCAGAATTTTCTGTCTGTTACCTGATTTGTGTAGTTTCAAATTCTTCTGGAAAAATCTCATTTGTGATAAGTATTTTTGTTTGTTTTTGTCATGGAAATGGATGATGGGATGATTTTACGTGTGTGCAGCTGCATATTCATACCCCAGGGAAACAGGACACATTAAAGGCAACAGCAGAGTTCCTGAGAGCAAATGAAAACAAATATTGATATTTTTGAGAAAAATGTTAAAGTAGTTCTAATGAAAATGACTTTATTAGAACATTGAGAAATCGTTTCTCCTGCTGTTTGAGAGAACATTTTGAATTATTGTGTGTAATATTTATTTTCTACAACCCTTGCTCGTAGGGTTTTTTTTTTTTTTTTAAATGAAGGGTGCCAATAATTCGGGAGGGCACCCTGTTTATACCTAGAGATTTATCGTGTTAGGTTTTTACCTCAAATCCTTCCTTAACAAAGCAGAAATGGTTCAAGAGTGCATTTTAAGATGTTAATAGTGGAAAAAAATGACCGTGACCGAACATGAGATAAAAATTCTGTAATAACTTTATACACTCCAACATTTTCTTATTTCCACTGCGCAGCTCGTTGAACGGCTCAGATGTACTATTTGCCCTGTTTCGGTTTTCCTTCTCCAATTTCTTTTTTTTTTTTTGGTAGATAAACTGTAAAATAGAGATACATTTTTGTCACCATTAAAAACAATAGGAGGGGGGTGCAAACTTTTGCACTCGAATGTACAAAGATTCCATAAAGGATAAAGGAGTAATGCTAGAGAATGTTGTATAAGATTAAGAGAAGGTGTCTAGTATCTTTTTTAAAGCACATATCATTTATACATAATTATTTCTCGTGTGTGTGTGTGTGTGTGTGTGTGTTGTGTTGTGTGTAGGTTCCAGCAGCCGTGGCTCACTCCGAGTTCTGGCAGCGCTACTTTTACAAAGTGTTTCAGCTGGATCAGGTACAGTCTCTTCCCCTCCATGAGATCCACACGTCAATACAATCATATAAAATCGATCTTAAGAAATAAATAAAAGCCTTAAATGGCATTTTAAAGTCTGAAATTTCTTAAGATTTTTATTATTTTATTTGCTCTACCTGTCTGCCTGAAGTGTTTGAATTGCAGTATGCGATTAATATGTTAAGGATATTTAGTTTTAACGGGTGCTGTAGCGGTCATAGATTGATTCTAAACCAAATCAGCTATAAAAACCCGACACACACTTTCGCTACACTGATATAAATGTGTGGCGTTGGTGTGAACCCGACAAAAAAAATCATTTTGTTCAGAATAATTTGGACCACTTTTTAACCTTTTTATGCATAAAACATTTACATATTCTTTGTTGTTGTTTTTTTTTTAAATCACATATGTCATATGAACTATGACTTTATAATTGAATTTTTTAAAAATCTCACCTATGTCTAGGAATACTATGCGTACAAAGAAGATAAAAATGACACCTGAAATTAAAATATTATAAAATGTTCTTAATAGCTACACAAAATTTGACGGGATCGAGCTTTACACCAGTAAAACGTTGACACTTTGACAGAATATGATTGATGTTCTACACATTTCTATTGTTTTTTTTTTTTTACGATCTTAATGTTTAAGGAGCACAGTGTCACACTTAAAGACTTTGTGTGTGTGTGTGAGAACAGGAGGAGGCCAGGAGAGTGGCACTGAAGCGGCGAGCAGAGGAAACCGCTCAGTCCGAGAGTCTGGGTTGGGAGGAGGAAGAGGAAGGTATGGCCTTTATTAGCTTTGTTGATGCTTAGGAATTATTCAGAACCAGGAACTACAAGATAAATTCTCACTCTTCAGTCTCAGATGGTCGCATGATCTTCTCACGGTCTCTTCCAGATGAGTTCCTCGGAGCCTCGTCTCCATCTCGCTTGGACTTCGCTCCTCCTCCTCCTGTAACCGCAGAGACCGGCCCTTCGTGCGCCTCTTCCTCTGAGGTGGCGGGTTCCCACGGCGACGCCACGTCTGATGTCACTCCGTCGGTCAGCAGCGACAGTGTGAGTCTCCCGACGCAGCTAGAGAACCTTCCGGAGAGCTGTGCCAACGCAGCGGGCGAGGGCGAGAAGCAGAAGAGCACTACCACTGCGGAGGGAGCGAGGGAGGAGCAAGCCAGAACGGAGGGAGCAAAGGAGGAAGGAGCTAGGACGGTGGGAGCGAGGGAGCAGGAAGCAAGAAAAGAAGGCGCAAAGGAGGACGGAGTGCAAGACCTGCGAGTGTTTGAGCTCAACTCTGACAGCGGCAAGTCCACGCCTTCCACCAACGGCAAAAAAGGTGAGGTGGAGTGCACAGGGCAGTATGAGCACAAGAGTGTATACACACACTGCACAGTGGCATGTAAATCTGAAGAAATTTAGTACTATGAAGAACATTAGTTATGTCAGAGTTTATTT
The DNA here is from genome assembly GCA_037576675.1 of Pangasius sanitwongsei. Classification (NCBI taxonomy): domain Eukaryota; kingdom Metazoa; phylum Chordata; class Actinopteri; order Siluriformes; family Pangasiidae; genus Pangasius; species Pangasius sanitwongsei. The sequence goes on from CM075005.1 coordinate 30,104,481, forward strand.
AAAAAATGCTGCCATTTTTATACTTGTCAATCGTGATGACGTCACTGGGCAGGGACGATACACAGGGCAGAGCACTGAAGGATAAACAGCAGAGGATTAGCAGCAGTCACACCAGACTGGAGCATAAATCAGCTGTTCCTGCTGTAGCGTCATTTATGAGGCAGAGAACCAGAAACAGCTGACCTTCTCTGGCAGGCTAGCTTGAGATATATATATATATATATATTTGTGATGCAGATAATAGCAAAGGTGTGAGCAGTACTTCATGACGTCTGAAGAAGAAAGAAACCTTTTTGTTTCTAGTGGCTCACACTTCCAAGGTTCGCACATTCACAGAGCTTCGTTAGGCCACTAATTAAGGGGCATTTGTGGGTGTATATTTAATTAAAGGTTAGATTTCTCTCTTATTTCCAGTAACACTAATTAACCACACCAAATTAACCAATTTTTTTTTAACCCATCTTTACCAAGGGTGCCAAAAACTCGGAAGAAAGCCGTATACAGTATACAGGTCGTTCTGACTGGTGATTTAAATAAAAAAAAAAAAAACTAGGGAAGCAAAAGCAGTGTTTGAGGCATTTTTTTTGAATGTTTTTGTTTTTTTTCCTGATGTTTTATTGGGACATTTCATGGCAGGATCCAGTACTGACGTGAGCGAGGACTGGGAAAAAGACTTTGACCTGGATATGACGGAGGAAGAGGTTCAGCTGGCTCTGTCTAAAGCCGACGCCACCGCAGAGGTACTGCTCAAACCCGTACACGTTACAGCGTCACCATATTTACGGCGTTACATTTCGCAGGCTGTAATAAGTAAATAACTTGGGGTGATCAGTGACAGGGTAGTGTGACGGTTGGAGTGTTTTATTTCTCTTATACCAAAGCAGTTCTGTTACAATTTTTATTTATTAGGCAATGACACAGGGTGTTTTTTTTTTATCTATTTATAGTTACGTTGAATGATTTGGAACGCCCACAAAACAAGTTCCCTCACCAGCCTCACTTTTTTTGTCTGTCTTGAAGTTAATAAGACTAAACAAATAAACAAACAAACAAACACAGCTTAGCATGTTACCGAGAAACCCCAAAAGCGTAAACTCCTCTGTCCTGAAGATGTTGAAGGACTGACACTGGAGACTCCTTCCATAAATGTTAAATAAACATCTCCTTACAGAAAACTTCACCATATCAACCATTACACTTTTTTTTTTTTTTTTTTTTTTAAATCAGTTTATGTGGAGCGTTCAACATGCAAGTCCCTGTTGTGAGCTGTTACTATAGCAACAATAACGTATCAGAGCGAGCGAGTGCATTAATGTAATCAACACCTTCTGACCAATCAGAGTCACGTATTCTGTGCCACTTTTGCTACTTATTTCTATGGGAACATAGTTGTAATTTTTTTTTTTTTTCTTTTCTGTGCCAGTTTGACGATGAGGACTGGGAGAACTGGGACTGAAGAGGCGGAGCCTGACGACGATGCGAGAACTTCACCGTTCCCAAACGAACCCGCGCTTTAACGTCTCAAAACTCTTAGTCCACGCCCACACCTTCGCATTCAGCCAATGGGAGCAAGACGCTGGCCTTCGGGTCCACCGACTGGGTGATTTCCAGCCAGTGAAATTTAGTTCAGAGCTGAATTCATTAAATATTTCCACGAGCCGGTGTTTTTTTTCAGGGGGAAAATTGGCTTTAGGGCAGAAGTGGAAGCTGAACAGGACATGTTTGGGTTTAAAGTGGACACACGTGTCAAAAAAAAAAAAAAAAAGAAAAGAAAAGAAAAATCAGCCCAGAGATTGAGGTATTGATGGTATGGATGATGGCACCTAAGCTTACAGTATGTCATTTGTTCTGATTTTCCAATAAGAGTGGGGAAACAAACAATATATCAATTTTTGGGGCCTCATAAGTAGCCGTACTCTTATCATGCTACTTGTTCCATTTATAGGATTAGAAATGAATCCTGAGGTGTAATTTATGTTTCTCATTTTGTGTTTCTTCCTTCAGCATATTGTCATTTGGCTTTATGTTGTTGTTTTTTTGTTTTTTTTTTCCTTTGTCTATGAAGTACTAACTTCTCTAATCTTATGCAAGTGATTATATTAGCGTAAAGTACGTTTGGCCTTTTCATAGACGACTGTTGCACTTTCGTTTCATGAATACAATACGCTACATGACTTTGTTTAATGTTGTGTGGGAAAATTGTAATTTGTCACATGTTGAAACTGTTCATATTTGACTAAAGACAAACTGATGAAACGTGTGTTTGGATTTATTGTGTGTGTGTGTGTGTTTTAAAGGAGCCAATAATTCCCTACCATACAGTTTAGATTTAATTGTGTGTTGTAAAAATGGGAGATTATAATTAAAAGAAAGTATTCGCTTAGTGAGTGTGAGGCTGAGAGAGAGGCCAAAGGATATTCGTTTGATAATTAAGGAATAAAACACTTGAAGTCGTGCTGTTCTGGGAAAATAATCAACGATGGAGTGGGGTGATGAAGCAGAGTACTTGTACCACTCCAATAACAGAAGTGTTTTATGCTACAGAATTTTGTCAATTATTACTTTTTTTTTTTTTTAAATAAAGTATAACAACATAGTTTTTATCCATTTCTAGTTACTTTTAATGCTGTGGAGTATCTGTGCAACAAGTTAGCTCCTGTTACCACTTACGTTATAGCAGCTGTAAACAATCGTTCCCTCACTGGACCCTCTTTTTTTTTCTCTCTGGAAGTAAAAGAACAAACAGTTCATCATGTTACTTTACTGCTTATACTGGAGACTCCTTTCAGAAATGATTAATAAACGTCTCCTCTCAATAAAAAATGGACTTGTGAGGAAAAAGCAGCTTCTGAATAAACAACGTCTGTTCGTAAATGTATTCATAACGAACAAAATTCTTCATGGAACGTAACTGAAATGGGAACGAAATCACTTAAACAGTTAATAACGTTCTTTTCCTGTTCCAGTGTGAATTCAAGAAAGTATATCCTGAACCTAAACATTTTCCCAATAGATCTAAATCCCTGTCCAGAATTCGTCACTTCCTGCCTGGCTACAGGAAGTTCTGACCGCATACACGATGATGTGAAACGTGTGTGAAGTGCCAAAAAAAAAAAAACCCCACACACACATTTCACATGTGATTCATAGCATGATTATTCACATGAAAATTTCATGACTTTGCTCTACAGGGAGGGAAAAAAAAGGCCTCGAGGAAAATCTGCCCTATTTGCAGAGAAGTTTGAGTCTGATTTGATCATTAGCTTGACAGATAAAATAAAATGCAGAAGATAAAGCAGATGTTCAGGTGTACAGCCTGCAGTTTTTGCATCATAATGCACACGGTTTACTCCAGACTAAATAAACAAGTCAATTATTACTATTATTATTCATTATCATGAATTGTTATTACTAATAATTACGATGGCTTATGACGGCGTGTTATTGTGCTTTGGTGGCTCGTTCTGCACCGTTGCCCTGGTAACCACTGCCTGCCGGTTAGCCGGAATGAGACACGGAGCTCGAAGAGTGCGATGCCACCGCGCACCCTGCTGAGAGCTGAGACACCAACCTGACCGCCATTACAACCAACTCCTGAACATCTCGAGTACTATTATTATTATTATTATTATTATTATTATTATTATTATTAGTACACCAACAATACACTGCTGCTGCTCCTGAGACACACTCGTATCATAACTACACACACCAGCATGTCAGGGTCACTGCTGTGCTGAGAGTAAACTCCTGTGTTGCACCCCAGGGCCTTGGCCACTAGCAGGCCCTCAGCAAGCGCAGATCTGAAGTGAAGGATATATGTGTGTGTGTGTGTGTGTAACACAACGTGACACACAGACACACAATGATAGCACAGTCATTAACGTTCTAATTGTTCTACAGAATTTGAAGTTAAACGTTCTCCTGGTGTTTTCCAGCTGTGACAGCTCTAGAGGATTTTCTCTTGTTTACCTACAGATAGATAGAACACAAGCCAATGAATGTAAAATACGTTTAGAAATGAACCAATGAGCTGTTATTCGGGTCAGAACTGTTTTTCACCGGAGCTGGATAAGTGAATAAAAAAGTAACACTGATAACCACAAAAGTGTGTCGATGAAAAGAAATCTTAAAAAGGAAAGAGAAGCCAGAGAACGTTCATTTTCCGTAACGGTTTGGCGTAAAAAACGATGTCTGAACTAAAGGAGGCCAAAGAAGACTCAGCTTGCGTTCACTGCTGCCCATTGAGTCAGAGCTGCATTTTCACAGTCCAGTGGATGAGTTCCTGAGGTGATAAGCAAGAAGGAAGCCAGTCACCAGGGGCGTAGCTACAGGACAGGGTAGGCAGTAATCGCCTGGGGCCTGCTTGAGTTTTCAGGGGCCTCCTGAAGGCCCATACTAAGTCCATGAAAGTGTGAAATCTCAAAATGCAAAACCTCGGATGTAGGAGGCTGCAGTGGTGTAAAACCTTCCCTGAGTAGGTTCATCATTTTCTTTATTTTTCACCTGATGCATACATTCTGCCGCCAGGTGGCAGTGTTGTAAAACACACACACACACACACACATATACACACACACACACTGTTACTGTTACTGTGGATTGGGACACAACCCAAGTGAACAAGTGGCACTGGAAACTATTTATTTATTTATTTATTTATTTATCTATCTATCTGCCACAACAGCATAAATGGTTCATTGCTGATTCCCATTTATTTTTTATTTAATGGTTTTAAGGCATGTTTATTTTTATTGCCATGTTGTTTTATTAATATCTTATTATCTTATTAATATCTTATATTAAATTTAAACACTTAACACCTTAAACTTCCCATTAAACACACTTCATTCAATTCATTTTATTTTTTTTTTTTTAATTAAAATCATTTTATTAGGTTGGTTTTTCTGCCACTTTTTGATATTTGACGTTTCAGATGCATTTTAAACATATGCATGGGGCTCTGTAGAGGACGTTGTGCTCAAGTAAGAGCAGATGTGTTAGGGGTGATGTGCAGTTCATCTACAAAGTGTGTGTTTGTGGTTTTAATGTGGGTCGCAGAGGGAACACCTGCAGTGCTCAGGTTTATCCTTATCAGTAAAACAGACTGATAACCCCCCCCCCCCCCTGCCCCCCCGAATGTAAATCCAATGCAAATTCTCGTTCTCGTTTTTTCTCTCTCTGACATTTCACATGAGCGCATATCATCACACACATTTGCGTCTTTCCCAAACAGCCAGTTTGTGTGTGTGTGTGTGTGTGTGTGTGTGTGTTACTGTTATCTTTGTACTAATCTGGTATTGAAGGAAACATTTCACAACTGAACAAGAAGCTCTGTAAAAATGACTCTATTAATGTATTTAAAAATAGCCCACGATATACATAAGTTTTAGATCATAATCTTTCGATATCAGTCAGATTCATGGTTTCAGGACCTAAAACTAAAAATAACTGCAGGAAGAATTCTAAAGTTTATTCATGACAATACACTGCAGTGGAGTAAATTGTTACGGGGATTTTTCTTTCAGAAGGTAGCAGCTGTCTGTTAACATCATGAAAAAAAAATCGCAGAAATATATAATGCTGTTATACATTTTTCATGGAAATGCTCCACAGAACTCGATTCAAGACATATTTTTTTATCCTCCATACACTGCCAGGCATATTTTTTAACATCCTATACATTATTTTAGCATTTATGTCTAAAATGGTCTCATCTTAAATGCTTTAAAATGTGATAATCTAACAAAGGAACAGGTTTAATTGCTATTTTGTTTGATTTGTGGCAGCAATAAGGATTAAACTGTAATAAAACATAAGAAGGTCCAGGGCTTCAACATGTGACTAGCAGCGTACTGAAAGAGTTCTAGTGGCTTTTTTTTTTTTTTTTTTTGGATAGATAGATAGATAGATAGATAGATGGATAGATGGATAGATGAACAGTTGATAAATGAGTGGGTGGATGGAAGAATAAGTGGATACATGGTGGGTGGAGAGATGGATACAATATTGCATTATACTGGAAAAATACAATATTGTGATTTTTATTTCAGAAGATAGCAGCTACACGATGGATGGATTGAATGAAAGAATAGTGGATAAATTAATGGATGGATGGATGGATGGATGGATGTGTGGACTGATACATGTAATGAATAATGAATGGATGGATGGAATGAATAAATGGATACATGGATAGACAGATGGAAGGATGGACGTACTGAATGAAAGAATAGGGAATAAAATAATAGTGGATAAATGAACGGATGGATAGATGGATGAATGGATGGATAGATGGATGAATGGATGGATAGATGGATGGGTGGATGGAATCTATGGGTGGAATGAATATGTGGACAGAGACAGGCAGAATGTATGGATATGGTTTGTCAATCATAATATTGTGTGCATTCTGGTGGCTTTTTGGATGGATGGATGGATGGATGGATGGAGTGTAGACTGCACAGTTGTGACAGTCTGAGTGAAGAGGCGTAGGTAAATTAATTGACTGTTGTTCATCATGCTAAGTGGCTCTGAGGCTCTGTATTGAGAGATAATGGACTGCTAGTCCAGAGAGATGCTGTATTGATGATATTACTCCAGCGCAGTGCATGAACGGAGTAAATAAAGTACATTACACGCACGCCGCAAACGAATAGAGATGAATAAGTAAAATGTATAGCATAAAACAAAATTCAGCATATGAGATAATTCATTATTATTGGGATTACACTGTATTGTAATACAGATACATCTTAGGAGCACTACACAGATAAGATACAGATACAGGCACTGTGTTACACTCGTAATTTGGACACAATTATGCTTTTGATTACTTCAGTGTTCAAAGTAGTTAGTGTGTGAGCATGTCAAGATACACAATGGCTCCCTCGTTGTAAGAGACAGCATGTCCTGAGACTATTAGAAATTCACAGGAAAATAAAGCCACTGATTTTTGTTAACCATGTAAACAATTAAGATTCTTAATTATCTCTCAGTGCTTTGTCTCGTCTAAACCTGGACTCTAAGTCCTTATTAGGCCTCAAGCAGGTTCTCACACACTTCCCTGCAGACTTAAGTGGGACCTTTTGGATTCTTGTGCATCTTGAGTGTCATTTTGTTAGTCCTTTAGCTGCTGAATTTTGTTTCCACTAAGGCGGCTTAAAGTAGGAGTGCTCCCAATGCATTGTTAATGCAGGAGGTAAAAGTACAGAAATTCTTCGCTTGAATAAAAGTGCAATTACCCGTCTAAATAAAATCCTCTGGTAAAAGATGAAGTACAGCTTCAATTTCTTCACTGAACTCCTTGAAGGAAGCCAGTCATGTGGCAGCAGCGCAATGCATAAAAGCACGCAGATACAGGTTAAGTGTTTCAGTTAATTTTCACATCAAACTTTAGCTTGAGGACAAAACGTGATCTCAGTGACTTCAAATGTGGCATGGTTGTTGGGGCTGGTTTGAGTATTCCAGAAACTGCTGATCTCCTGGCATTTTCACACACAACAGTCTCTAGAGTTTACACAGAATGGTGCGGAGAACGAAAAACATTCACTGAGAGGTAGTTCTGTGGGCAGAGATGTCTGGTTGATGAGAGGAGGCAGAGGACAATGGCCAGACTGGGTTGAGCTGACAAGAAGGCTATGGTACTCACTCTTTACAGCCGTGGTGAGCAGAAAAGCATCACACAACGCACAAAAATGCAAAAACCGGAGGCGGATAGGCTACAACAGCAGAAGACCATATCAGGCTCCACTCCTGTCAGAGAAAGACAAGAATATGAGGCCACACTGGGCACAGGTTCTCTGAACCTGGACAGTTGAAGATTGGAAAAACGTCATACCGTAGCATTGGGTTGATGTGAAGCGAAGGTATTCCAATTAAAGTCAAAAGTACTAGGCGAAAGAAAAAAAATCAATTACAGATGCTTAAACAAAGTACTTTGTATTTTGTTACTAACAGTACCTCACTCTATAAAAATTTGATTCTTTATTTTAGTATATTCTTCTCTTTTAGGACTAACTGCAGCTTTGGGTTTGAGGTCCACGCTATGTAGGTCATTTAATACTGCGAAGGTATTTCAAACTCTCAATAATTGTACCCTTTGGTAAAATAATTCTGCCCAGCGTCTGCTATTATATTCAGCGAGATACACAGATTCCGGGCTTAGCGCCAAACCTAGCTCAACTCCAAAGACAACACACACATCTATACACACTCGGTTACTGTTTGGAGGCTTGGATCTCCAATCTGTGGCTTTCAAATTGTGTGTTCACAAAAAAACAAAACAAAAAAAAAAAAAAAACAACTCGTGTTGGCACCGTGCCGGTGGTCCTTACTGGATACGATGCTCGTTTGAATACGTTACAACTGGAAATCTGTGCTGTAGGAAAGCCCTCGGACGCTGTAGGAGGTGACATTTTAGGTCTGTTTATGGTAATATACTGATATTAGTGGTTGGCTTTTCTTAGCTTGGCATTTGCCACTGTTCAGGTTTTGGATGGTTGGCATCTCTGAATTGAATAGTACAGCTCAGTGCCAAGGTTTAGTTTAAAATGCTTGGGTCGTGGTCAAGTTGGTATCAATGAGCTCCACATTTTGTGGGTTTGGCCAGGCTGACAATGGAATTCTTGAGGTGGTATTTGCAAGAACTTGGCACCGACTGATTGTTCTCACTCAACATGGCATGGTTTTAAGCTGAAATCACAGACAGATGTTACTCAAGGTCATGTTACTTGAAGCTGGCAATGCTGTTGCTCTTGCATCGACACTGATTTACTATCAGGAATTTAGTTGTCTGTCTTCAATTTTCATCCCTCATTGTTCTATTCTTAAAACTGCCATTCTGGCAGATTTGATATGAAACAAAATGTATTTTTTGCTAATTAAATAATCTACCATGCTAGTTTAGAAAGTGCTAGCTAGGTAGAAAGGCAGGAAAACAGCTAGACGACTAGTTAATAAAACTTTAGTAGGCATTCATTATGCTTTAATTTAGCCAGTAAACTTATCAGTTTCAAATATATTTTTTAAAATGGTTATTTTTAACACCATTGATATAAATCTTAACAATAAACCTCTTTAAAATGGCCATATTTTGAATCTCTTGAGGTTTATGCTTCAGAAACCAGACTAATGCTCCCATCCACATGTACATGGATGTTTTTGAAAACCGTGAATTTTTCACCTACATTTTCAAAAACAATTCCCATCCACATGATCAACATTTTCTAAAACATCTCCACACGAGATGTCCACATGAAAATGCAAAAATGATTTTAAAAAAAGCACGCACATGAGCACGAAAGCCATCTTAAACTCTTTATGTTAAACGCCTCGACAGTAACGTTAAGAGCTAGAGAAGATCAAATGCGTGGAAAAACACCAACTGAGGAACTGAGGAGGAGGTGGAACTGCTGCTTAATGTTAAACCTGAATACAAAGTGTTTGTCCGGGTCTTATTCAAAATCTCAGTTTCAGCAGTCATGATAAATAAAGTCCTAGCACATTCATAACACGTGAAAAATCGCAATGGAAGTTTTTACGTCATTTCAAAAACTTTCAAAAAAAAAAAAAAAGTTTTTCCATGAAAACAAAACAGTTCTAAAATTTCTCCACCTTTTTCCGAAAAGATTTATTTTCAGTGACCCAAAATTGCATTTTGGTGTGGACAGGAGCCCAAAAAAACGAACCAGTTTTCAAAAAATATAAGTATACAAGTGGATAGGACTTAAGAAACAACACAAATCTAGCTGTATATCTATCTATCTGTCTGTCTATCTGTCTGCCTGTCTGTCTGTCTGTCTGGCTTAAATCTTATTCAGTTTAAAGGATCTTTCAGTCACTCCTTTGGACAAATCTGGCCATTAGTAAACCCTGTGCATCTCTCCAACCCTGTCCTCACGAGTTATGTGTTCGTGCGTCATCACTAATATGGACAATTTAGTGCGTTCACCCTAAACGCCTCGCTCTCTCTCTCTCTCTCTCTCTCTCTCTCTCTCTCTCTCTAAGACCCAAATAGCCTGTTGAATGCCATGGCTGTGTCCCAAAAACACAGCAGAAAATGAAGACCAGAGGAGGAGAAGATGACCTGCGTTAGTTAACATTAACACGCCTCCAAAAGACCATGGGAAAGCAGGAAGACTGGTATCCATAGAAACAAGAAGGGGCTTTCTCTCTCTCTCTCTCTGTTTTTAGCCTATTTTGCATCGTTCAAGTTCCCGAAATGGCACGTAGCATCAAACCCTTCCTGCGTTAAGAGCTGTCACTGGAAATGATTACATAGAGGAGCAGCAGTTCATGCAAATAAAGCGTGTTCATTAACCAGCTGCTTATAGCAGCTCATTATGTTGGTCTTAATACAACTTAAGAGCGGTGGGATAAAAGCCAAACAGCGAGCGGTATGGATTAATCTGCAGATAGCGTGATTTGTATGCATTACTCGTTAGAGTTCGGTTTTTTTAAAAAGTGGCTCGGAGAGCAACAGCCACATTCTCTGGTGTCATAATTGCGAATTAACCATCCGCATGCCTGCTTTCACATTCATACCTGACAGAGTTTCTGCTAAACAGCCCCACACTCCAAATTCTCAACTTCTTATTTAAGTGATACGACAAACTTACACTGATGTTAAAAAAATATGATAAAAAAAAAAAAATCAAAATCCACCTGTTTTTTCAGACTGTGCTATACAAAAAAAGTGTCCTTCATGAACAATTCTTGTCAAGGAGTCTCAGGAAATGCAAAGAAGAAGAAGTTGAAAATCAAACGATGCTGCTGATGTCACTATCAGCACTTTTAAGGACAATTAAACAAAGTTTTGTTTTTCTATAGTGGGGTCAAAATGCAGAAGGTTTCTAAAAGAAAGAAATCCACGACTCTGAGTCATGTCTAGACTAATGAATCATCTCGTGCTAACAGTTTAGATAAGAATATGAATGTTAATGTTAGCATCAATTCTAACCGGGGGGTTTTCCCTTAGCTAAATTATGAACAAGACCAAGTCGATGATTTGGTCATGGTGTTGAATGGCAAGAAAGAAACAACAATCTGTGTGTTTGAAAAGAAACCGTGTCTCACCCATAACTGTGTAATTCCTAACTAGGCTCGCAGGCCAGACCTCTTGCATTTGCATCTGGTACATTTTGTCTGTAAGAAAGAAAGCATTAACTTAAAAAAATGGGATTCTAAGAAATTTTGTCAGTTCAGTGACTATATCTTGCTCCAAAAATGTGTTGTGTCATGTGTTTAATAAATTTGTTTCCCCGCTAAAAAACATCACATGGTATACACTAGAGTTCATAAAGCCAATCAGACTGCAGCCGTCAAGATTCCGAAGCTTGTGGCCAGAAAAGTGTACAAAGGATATCAGATGGCCTGTAAGGCCTGTGGGCGGAGACTAACAAGTAATTGATAAGAAACTTTTCAAATCTTTTAGTTTTTGTCTTGTACTCTGTAAAATATTTAATCTTATTCCTGATGACGTTCTAGAGTTTTGTCATTTATCAAGTAAATCTGTGTGTAAATGTTATTTTCGTAGGCCAAACTAAACTAGAAATTTCTGCCAGATTTTTCTCAGTTATTAAAGTGTTCTTACACAGATCTACCAATTCCTGTGTACGTGTACATTTGGTGAATTAAGCGATTCTGATTTTCCTCGTACTTGTGTGTATGTTGATAAACACTAATCACGGCATATTTACATTTAGCCACACCCACAAAACTCCACGAAAGGCACACCTCACAGAGAACCAATCGAGGTTCACTTTAGTGTCACATTATATGTAAATTTACACAAACTCAGGAGCAAATGTAGAATACAAATGTTTTTACAAACTAGTTGCATTTTCAGAACACCATATTTCTCGTGTATATCGAACGATTTACAAATAAATGTGTTCGTAATCCAGTATAATAGATGAGGCCCATTGTTAGCAAAAGTACAACAAAACAGAACTGAAATTTAACAATACACGTTGTGCTGGAGTCTGGAGTCTGATTTTTTTCCCCACTGTACCTGAGACATCAGTCTATTCATCAGTCTTCAAGGTTCGTGAGCTGCCCAATGGTCCCAAACTTCCTGTTTTCCCCCCTCATGCATCTCTGTCTTTCTCTTTTCTGCTCTGTTTCCTCGTGGCATCACCATTAGTTCTCTTTCAACGTCTGATCGTTTTAAAGGTCTAGCCAGCAGGTCTGGATACACGACATAGATGAATAAATGACAAACTGTATTCTCTGTAAAAGCCTCAAAGTATAAGCTTCAAGCTCTTATATTATTGTACTCAGACATTATTTCATTTTCTGTGTACATTCATCATCTCAGATCATAATCATAATCATAATCAGGTCATATTCAGCAGCCTCTTTGGTGCTGTATCTAGAGTCCCATCTTTCTTTTATGGCTTTGACGTTGCGCTAATCGTCAGTCTTACCTTACATTGCTCATGGCAAGTGTGAGTGACACTCTTTATGTTATTGCATGGTAGCTATTTGTGCTACAGAACAAAACAAGCGAAACAAGCTGCCTGTAGATATACAACATGAACAGAAACTATATTTGCGTCTAAGCTCCCTGTAAGCTGATGTGATCCTCGTTTCCTTTGCTCTGAGAAATTTTTCCTCGCTGCAGGCATCTCTAGTTCGCTCTCTGTTCATTTCCGGACGTTTTATTAATCTGCTCTATGACAGTATCTATTGTGAAACGTCAAATTGGATTAAATGTCTTTGTTTCAGGAAACAATCGAACCCTTTCACAGACAGATGATTAATGATGACGTTTTGAGTCCAGAGTCATTTATAGTTGACAGTGAAGCAATCGCGGAGAGCAGCGCGGGGTTATGCGGCTTGTTCGAGGGTACTACGGCGCCAACAGCTAAGACGAAAAACAATGTTTTGATTCAGAAAGTGGATTCCCAGCAAGCATTAGGATCTGATTAAAATCTTTTCTTTGGCACAGTATGTTCAACACCTGGTACTGGAAAAACAAGCCATATGAACAGTTATAAACAGACACCCAACCCTGCTTCTCATCCTAGCCTTAATACCTGTCAATCACTTTTTCTGAGTTGGTTTATACCAATTTTTACACGATGGATCTGTATTGACATTCCTAGCTGTCATTGTTTGACCCACTATTACTAGACAGTTCACACAGATGAATGAAAAACCTTTTCAAGCTGCAGCCATAACTCCTTATAAGGTGATCATGTTCTGTTCCTGAACCCAAAAAACCTTTTCAGAAAGTCAGGAACTTGTTTTCACCATCAAGGCAATTTTGGTTCCTAGTAGACATGTTTCATTTAAGAATGATTCAGTCTTTTTGAATGAGTCACTAAAGTGAATGAATGTGTATCATTACTGCAATGCAATGAGTCATTCCTTTTGTTCAGTTTCTGCTGATGAGCTTCACTTTTAGATTTCACTTGGTTTATGTTATATGTTTATCTGTATGAGTTTCTGTAATATCTGTAAATTGTGGGACTCACATTTGCAACTGCCTTGAGTCAGTGAATACTTTAAGTCAAGGCCAAGATTCACTTCTCTCTTGTTGAGCGAATCAGTCGTGTCTGTGATTCCCCCTTGGGTTCATTTGATCAGCTAGCAATAGGGAAGAAACGTTGGTGCAGTAGGTAGCGTTGCTGCCTCACAGCTCCATGGTCTCCAGTCTGATCCTGGGCTCGGTTAACTGTCTGTATGGAGCTTCACGTGCTGTTCCTGTGTCCACATGGGTTTCCTCAGGGATCTGTGGTTTCTTCTCACATCCCAAAAACATGCCAGTAGGTGGAGTATACTGTATATCACCCCTAAGTGTGTGTGTGGCGCTCTGCGATAGACTGGCACTCAGTCTGGGATGTATTCCCAGCTCACGCTCAGTGTTCCCGGGATCTGTGGGGACCCTGACCGGGATAAAGCGCTTAGCAAAGATGAATGAAAGTCACAGTGTTCACATTCATGCTTACTTATCCATTGTAAACTCTTTTCAGCGCCTCTGTGAGGTGTGTGTGTGTGTGTTTGGTCTTTTCCCAGTCCTGTGTAAGTCTCTGTAGGGACAGTAATGACAAGCTTCCTATACAATCCCCTCCCTTTATACAGTGTTATGCCCACTGGCACTGTGGTGTCTTTTTTCTCCCCAGCTGTCAATGCGTTTCTCACCCAGAGCATCGTGGGTAGCGAGCAGCCACACTACAGGCAGTGATGAGGTCGCACTTAAGGCTGAGGAATGTGAGGAATGCGTTCCTTTAGAAGCAAACAGAGGAATACAAAGAGCTTCTATTCCTTTATCTGGATAGCCCGAAGGCTGAGACACCACTCTTAAGACCTTTGTGTGGGTGGATGTGTGTGTGTGTGTGTGTGTGAGGGGGAGGGGGGAGAAAGTGACTGAGTTGGCTAAGAGAGTGAGAATGACAGACAATGAGACGAAAGAATGTGTGTGTGTGTGAGAACAAAACAGCGTGTGTATGCACAGTGGGGAAGAAGGAGAATCTTGAACCATGTAAGTGTGAAGTTTTGGGAAAAGAATATTTTTTTCAGAGCCTGAGAGACCTTTCTTTACAGCATCATTAATGGACTAACCAGAAACGAAAAAAAAAAACAATCCACCTCTCTTTGTTTTCATCTTTTTTTTTTTTTTTTTGCAATAACAGCGCCATCAAAAATCCACATGGAGCTTAAATCCACATGGTTGACTCTCATATATATAAAAATGTATACAAATTTTTTAGTATAAAAGGTATATTTAGGTATAAACGTTTAGTTTCTGTATGCTGCAGTAGACAATGTTAGCAGATATGAAATCGAAATGGACGACATCTTTAGTTTCTTTAGATACAACAGACATTCTTCACACTTCAGAGTTCTAAGTTGTCATGGCAGAGGAGGACAAATCAGCAGCCCAGGCACCTGGACAGGAAATTTCATATTCTTATTGACTTTCGCAAAACAAAAGTTAGAATTTTTTGTTTAGTGTTTAAACACAATGCACTCCACAGTGGTGTGACACACCTCAACACTTCTTTTTTAAATATTATTTTGTGTTACATACTTTGTAAAGCAACCTTAGATGCTAGAAAGATGCTCTATAAACTGAACACGTAAATAAAATAATTAAATACTACACCATAACTATACTATACTATAACTATACTATAACTAGCCAAATATAGCATGTACTACTCGTTCTGAATCCCACCACCTGCCGCCCTACACACCGACTCAGATGTTATCTGGTTCATGGCAAAATGAACGTGAACAGATGATCTTTACAGAATCAGGAATCAGGATTGTGTGAATAAAGGTTGAGGAAAAGCTGTCATATAACTCTCTTTGTAAGTCACCTTTAATTAAACAATTAAACAGAAAGTAAACTGACTTTTCTTGTCCTACAGGCTGCATTTTGCTCTTAAAAAAGAGTAACAAGGCCGAAAGTAACAGGGTTGAGATTTTTGCCTCGAATTAGCAAACATACAAAATGTGGTTCGCTAACTTTCACGCTAATGGCATGAGGATGTTAAGGATAGGCGAGTTCTTGTATAATTATTTTAATTAATCATTTGCAGGTGGTAACATTGGAAAAATGAAGATTCTATAATGTTTTCATCAAATTCGTATGATAAAAACTCACAAAGTTATTAAAGAAAAGGCGACAAAGTTCATCTGATCCTACCAAATGAGCGATAATGAGATTAAAAATATGCGAGGCGGATGAACATCCTAAATTCATAAACTGTCTCATTGCTGTCAGTTCTGGTTGAAGTGTGAAAAACTCGCACTATAGTGAATTTAAAGGGGAAAAAAATGAACTCATATAACATGGTTTCCGACATGACGGTGGGCTGTGCATTATGGGAAATGTACTTCAGTTGCTGACTAACAACCCGAGGCTGAGTGGGCACTCCGTGCTCGAGGGCAAGTAAATGAAGCAATACCTTGGAGCCCTCAGGCAACGGATGCCACGCTGACAATTTTGTCTGCGAATGTTCATTTTTGTGCATTTCATTAATGGATGAAGCCTCATAATGTTGAGGCTTTTACCAGTCTAGCAATATAAATCATTTTTAGTACTGTTTCCGGTATAGTGGTGATAAATTCACAATGCAACGCTCTACATAATCAACATGCTCCTTGGTGAAATCATCTGGCGTCTCTGAAGCATCAACGAGTCTCACAGCTGGTCCTGAATCTGAGAAGTGTGTGAGCAAAATGCGACCTTATCATTCTATACTCAAGTCATGATAACAATCGTCAAGGCGGCACAACTGACGACTGATACTAGTGCGATTACAGTTATAGCTGACAACCAAAGGTATTTCCCAAGAGAAGATACTCTTAAACTGGAGACGGATCATTATTACATGTAGGTTGCACCACAGTGCTGATGATTTCTCAATTCTGATTGGTCAGAAGGTGTTGAGTCATTTTCTATAACAGCAGCTCTGACAGTAGTGCAGCTGCAAACCTCAGGTTTGTATTAATGCATTTGTTCTAATACGTTACTTGTATTACTTATATGGTGAAGTTTTCTGTAAGGATATGATTTCGCATTTGCGGAAGGAGTCTCCAGTGTCAGAAGTTGAACACCATGGGGAAAGTCTTCACGACAGAGCAGTTTCTTGGTAATATGCCACGTTTTTCCGTCTTGTTAGCTTCAAGAGAGAGAGAAAAAAATAGATGCTGTAGAGGGATCGACTGTTTAGAGCTGCTAAAATGTAAGTGAGAACAGGAACTAACTTGTTTCGTAGATGTTCCAAAACACGACAGGTAACTATAAATGCATAAAAAAGCATAACGTGTCATTCTTTAATTAATAGAAATTGTAATTATTGGCAAATTGCTGTGATATAAGAGGAATAAACACTCGCTGTTTTAAGAAAATAATCAACCTTGGGTTGGTAACAGTAACCCCGCTTTGTCACACCACCCTGCTCTTGATTATTTTCCTATTATTCCTTATATAAACTACAGCAACTGTTTTTCAGATTTGGAAATTCACTGTACCAATGTCCAGTGAGATTTTAAATTCTCCATACAACCAATAGTTTCGGGGGAAAAAAAATCTTTTTGTTATTTTGGTCAAACCTAAACCTCTTGTCACATGTCAACTTTTGGCACGTATCAGACACCAATAAGTCACCAAGGTTCAGTGAGGAGAGAACCATGCAGAAATCACTACCCAATCACTAAAGCCATTTACATATCCAGGTAAGATTATTCTGGAAATGGATTATTAATGGATGGTGTGATTAAGGGTATGGTGTTGGGCTGAAGGTCAAAGAGGACTTTTGCTCAAGACTCCCAAAAGTTTAGTTGTGCTGCTGACTAGGTGACTTCCAAAACTACTTACAATACTGAAACTCATGGCGTGAAGTGGCTATTTTTGGTCGTGTGACCTTTTGTCCATGCTCGAGGAGGAAAAGAAACTTGTCGCTGAAGTAAATTGTCCACACACACATACACACACACACACACAAAAAGATGAAACTCAAATTAGGAATCATGTCTGTCCGGTAACCTTCACAGGACAAAATAACATGCTGATAATTTGAAACCTCAAAGCGTCCTGGCTAACTTGGCGCCGATTTGTTTACTGCATTTTTTTATTCGGAGGCATATCTCGTCACTTTGTGTGCGGGTAATCAGAGGTAAACTCATGCAGTGTGCCCTCCCAGCATCTTGCATCTTATTGCAGGAAGGAATATATTCAGAGCTCATTAAACTAAAGGCCAGGCTGCGTGAAGGTTAATGAAACAGCCGTGTGTCTCTCTCCCGCTGAGTGATCGACCAATCGCATCTGCTCGCGGCTGCCATGGCAACGCGCCAATCACTAATTTGCATCTGATATTAGATGCAGAAATGACTGCGCTCAGAAGTACTGGCACAAACAAGTGCACACGCGTCTGAGTATATTACGTGTCTAGGATGACACTGTTGTGCTTGATGGATATTCCAGAATTCTCGATTCTCATTGGTCAGAAAGTATTGGTTTATTTTCTATAAAGGCAGCTCTGACAGTCATGCAGCTGCAAACCACAGGTTTCTTTTAATGCGCTGGCTCTAATACATTTCTACAGTAGCACGAGGACGTGTGATTTTACAGATGTGATTTTTGAATTGTTGATATGGTGAAGTTTTCTGTGAGAAGCTTATTTATATTTAACTAAATGGAAGGAGTCTCCAGTGTCAGCGCTTTTCAGGGGAACAGCTGCGAATTTAAGTTTCCCGACAGCTTCAGGAGAGAGTAGTTGACAGTTTTTTGGTTTCCCTGTAACATAACAAGCTGCATTTTTTTTGTCTTAATAATGTCAAGAGCGAAAAAAAAGTGAGGCTGTTAGGGAGCTGCTACAACGTAAGTGATAAAAGAAGTTCCACAACATTAAATGGATAAAATGTACAACAGGTCATTCTTTAATAAATAAACGATTGTAATTGTTGGCAAATTGCTGCAGTACGTGAGGAATAAAACACTTCAGGACATGTGGGTTATTGGAAAATAATCAACTTAGGGTTGGTGACAGTAACTTCGCCTCCTTGTCATTGATTATTTTCCTATAACAGCACACCCCCAAACGTTTTATTCCTTACATATAGTATATATTGTGTAACTGATTATTGTCACATGACTAACGTAGCAGCGCATTCATTCCTTTTCATATTATTCACCAATACACTCGCTCAGACTCGAAGGGACGAACCGTATAGAGTTCATTCCCCATCTCATTTACTCACCACAGTGCCGGTGACAGTTATCTCCTCAGGCAACGCTGGTTCCTCTTTCATGGTTAGCAGTCTGAGGTTCAGGCTCGCAAAAATGATGGATGATCAGCAGAAATGTGAAATGTGAGGACATTTTTTGCGGGGGGGGGGGGGGGGGGGGGGGGGGGGGGGGGGGGGGGGGGGGGGGGGGGGGGGGGGGGGGGGGGGGGGGG
>CM075005.1:30123497-30134852 GCA_037576675.1 Pangasius sanitwongsei
GCAACGCGTGTTCCTCTTTCATGTTTTTCTTTTTTTGGTTCTGGCTCGCAAAAATTTTTTTTTTTCAGCAGAAATGTGAAATGTTAGGACATTTTTTGCATCCCCCCCCCCCCCCCCCCCCCGTCTCTCTCTCTCTCTCTCTGTCCATCTCTCCCACTCCTGATCTGATTTCACCCTGCGGACAAACCCCAAAAAGAGAAAAGACAAAATGAAGGAGGCATGCTATCAAAGCTTACACTTAATATTAGTATTCTCCTTTCCCAGAATGTAAAGAACGTGCAAGACCGACTAAATATCACAAACATATTTTATTTATATGGAGGAATATTCTGAACACATATATGTAATTTATTTCTTCATACAGGATGATGGATCTTTCTTGGCAATATTATAATCCCTGTGTGAAAATGATTCTTCACTCACTTGCTCATTTACTCCCTCGCTATCGCACTATCTCACTGAGGATCTCAGTATCTCACTCACTCACTGTTTGCATCTCATTCGCTCACGGAAAATTCACTCTATCAATATTTTCGTCACCCATTCACTCACTCTTTCACTTACTATTTCATTATTTCACAAATTGTTTCAGTCACCTACCCAATATCTTAATATTTTTATATTAAGTGACTTTTAATAAAAACTCACTCATAGTATTTCACTCACGCAGTATCTCATTATTTCACTCACTGTCTTTTTCACTCACCTCATTTCACTCATGCACTAACTCACTATTTGATCATTTCACTCACTTGCTCACTCATTCACCCACTCACTCATTATTTCACTCACTCAGTATCTCGTTATTTCACTCACTCATTCTCTCACTCACTTATTACATTTCTATCACTTTTTCCACTCATATCTATTTGAACTTTATCTTTCTTCTTCCAACTATAGCACTCACATTCCACCAACCAGGCATCTATAAACCCTGAGCGTTTATTGCTGCACTTTCTGCTAAATACATTACACCTTTCCCCTCCTTCTTTCTTTGTCTCTCTCTTACGAAGCTGAAATGTTGCAATCCTGCAGCTGGTTCGCTCGTCTCATCTGTCCTGCTTTTGTTCCTCTCACACTCAGGCATATGGAGCTGTTTAGTAAGGGACCTGAACTTGTTCATGAGAAAGGGGATAAACGCAGCATTCCTCTTTCACCCACATGATTGGCTCATGAAGACGTGTTTCCCTGTTGACCGTGATGCTGATGTGCGCTATCCGTCTTTCTCCCTCCTTATTTCTGCAGCTGTGGCTTTATGCTAGCTGGAGGCTCTCTCTCTCCCTCTCTCTTTCTATCCCCAACGGGAAATCCTAATTCTTTTCTCATTCTTTTCTTCACTGTAATTCTCTAGGAGAGACAGAGAGCTGTGGAAGCCCCTAACACACGTTTACTGTGTGTTTAATGACCATGGATATACAGTACAGTGTATATGTACAGTGTTTGAGCACAAGATAACCTATACAGGTTTCTTACAATGTATTTTGTTGGATAATTTATAAAAACCAAAGGCATTGCCATCCATAACATTCTTTGTCTCAGCTTAGTTTAGCTAAACTTCATGAAAAAGACTTTTGTAGACCTAAAAGACCTAATGTAGCAAACTAGACAGCTAATCCTCACAGACTAGCTAACTAACTAGATGGTTTAGCTTGTGCTAGCCAGTACATACACAACGTAGTTAATGTTTACAGAGAAACCTGGCTAGAAACCTGGCTAGCTAACTAACAAGATGACTTAGCTCATGCTAGTCAGTACATACACATGGCCAGCTAACTAACTAGATGACTTAGCTCATGCTAGTCAGTACATACACATAGCTAGCTAACTAACTAGATGGTTTAGCTTGTGCTAGCCAGTACATACACAACGTAGTTAATGTTTACAGAGAAACATGGCTAGAAACCTGGTTAGTTAACTAACTATATGACTTAGCTCATGCTAGTCAATACACACACAACCTAACATCAAAGTTAAAGTCCACAGCTAATGTTTACATTTACATAATGAAAAAAGGCCTGAAACTTGGCTAGCTAACTACTTAGTTTATGGCAGTCAGTACATACACAACTTGGGAAACTAGTCAGGGTTGCAGGCAAGATGAAGAAACCTGTTCCAGTCTACAAGAGACTTGAGACTGGGTCGGAAGCATCCCCGTATGTTCTGTTATTCTGTTCATATAGTAATTTTTGCTCATTTTAATGAACGGTGCCAATACTTCTGGAGTTCCCTATGCACTATGCTCCTAATCTCTTCACCTGAAACATTTTTGTCTTTTTTGTTCTTCATTACTTTTTCACTTGTTACTCACTGAAAAGTTTCTGAACACACACATGCACACACACTGGCAGAAGCTGCTCAGCACAGCTGGTGTTGGGTGGAGTGTATTGTGCAGAAGGTGCCTCTAATGGCTTCATCAGATTAATCATTTGATTTCCCACCCTCTCCCATGAGCTGCCCCCCCCCCTCGCTTCCCCCTCTCTCTCTGTCTCTCTGTCTCTCCTCCTGTCTTTCTAAACAGAGTGAGTCATCGTCACATCTGGCGAGGGAGAGAGACCTGAATCGCTACTACGCTTTATCATTCAGTTGAGGAAAAAAGTGGCATATTTTAGCAGAAACACCAATAAATAAAACCACACACACTTTTCATTCACCTCCCCGAGAGAGCAAGGCATTAACTTCACATTATGTCCTTTATGTCCTGTCCCTCTTACTCACTGTCCCTATTACTCCCTCATTGTCCCTCTCACACACCCACTCATTCACTGTCCCTATTACTCCCTCACTGTCCCTCTCACTCACTGTCCCTCTCATTCACTCAGTCCCTCTCACTGTCCCTCTCACTCACTCAGTCCCTCTCACTCACCCACTCACTCACTGTCCCTCTCACTCACTCACTGTCCCTTTCACTCCCTCACTGTCCCTTTCACTCACTGTCCCTCTCACTCACTGTCCCTTTCACTCACTCAGTCCCTCTCACTCACCCACTCACTCACTGTCCCTCTCACTCGCTCACTCACTCACTATCCCTCTCACTCCCTCACTGTCCCTCTCACTCCCTCACTGTCCCTCTTACTCACTCACTCACTGTCCCTCTCACTCCTTCACTGTCCCTCTCACTCACTGTCCCTTTCACTCCCTCTCTGTCCCTTTCACTCACTCAGTCCCTCTCACTCACTCACCCACTCACTGTCCCTCTCACTCACTGTCCCTTTCACTCACTCAGTCCCTTTCACTCACTCACTCACTGTCCCTCTCACTCACTCACTGTCTCTCTCACTCACTGTCCCTCTCACTCCCTCACTGTCCCTCTTACTCACTCACTCACTGTCCCTCTCACTCCCTCACTGTCCCTCTCACTCATTCACTCACTCACTCACTCACTGTCCCTATTACTCCCTCACTGTCCCTCTCACTCACTGTCCCTTTCACTCCCTCACTGTCCCTCTCATTCCCTCACTGTCCCTTTCACTCACTCACTGTCCCTCTCTCTCACTCACTGTCCTGCTCACTCACTCACTGTCCCTCTCACTCACTCATTCACCCACTCACTGTCCCTCTCACTCCCTCACTGTCCCTCTCACTCACTCACTCACTCACTGTCCCTCTCACTCCCTCACTGTCCCTCTCACTCACTCACTGTCCCTCTCACTCACTCACTCACCCCCTCACTGTCCCTCTCACTCACTCAATCACTCACCCACTCACTGTCCTTCTCACTCACTCACCCACTCACTCACTCACTCACTCATTCACTCACTCGCTGTTCCTCTCACTCACTCATTCACTCACTCACCTATTCTCTTAATATCTTACTCACTCACTCAATCACTCATTCACCCACTCATTCATTAATGCATTCATCACTCGCTGTCCCTATCACTCCCTCACTAACTCATTCACTCACTCACTAATTCACTCACTCACCTATTCTCTTATTATCTCACTCATTCAATTTACTCATCCACTTACATACATTCACACACTTTTGTATTTACTCACTCACTTATTCACCCATTCACACACTCACTCATTCATTTATTCACCCATTCATACACTCACTAGCTCTCTCAGTCATTTACTCATTCTCACATTCACTGTTCCTTTCACTCACTCACTCTCTCACTCACTCACTGTCCATTTCACTCACTCACTCCCCCACTCACTCACTCACTCACTGTCCATCTCACTCACTTATTCACCCATTCATTCATTCACTCACTCAACTGCCCACTATATTTCATTCCTTTGTGAGAGAATATGATCTGTCTGTCTCTCTCCCTACCTCCCTAAATCTATGCCTCTCTCTTTCTGTCTCTCCCTCTCTGTCTCTGTCTCTCTCTCATACACACACACACACACGGACACACTTCGGGTCCACTGTGAGGAGAGAGATCAGACTCAGAAGTGCACGCGGGGCATCATTAATCTGGTTGCTACAGTATTTGATTAAACAGAGTGACGCTGCTCTCTGGCTCTCCTCCATATTAGATTAACGCCAGCTTAATGTGGCAGAAATGGAAAAAAATGGCAGGAGCTTCCATCTGTTGTGCTTTGAGTGTGTGTGTGTGTGTGTGTGTGTGATGAAAGATTGTTTCATTCAGACTTTAATACCTAACATCATTTTTACAACACTCATATTAACTGTCAGGCTCACCTGCTGACCACTGCTGAAGTAAGAGTGTGTGTGTGTGTGTGTGTGTGTGTGATTATGGGAGTCACTTGAGCCTGTTCAGACCCTGTGTTAAGTGTGTCAGATAGATGGCGCTATCTCCCTTTGTGTGTGTGTGTGTGTGTGTGTGTGTGTGTGTGTGTGGTATCGTCTGCTCTTTGCTAATCCATCCCAGCAAGTCCATCCTGAATGTGTGTTACAGGAGGATGAGCCGAGACTGCCAAATATTACCATGAGTGATACACACACGTGCACACACACACACACACACACACACACACACATATACACACATATATATATTCTCTGTCTCTTTTTCTCTCTCTTTCTCTGTCTGTCTGTCTCATTCTTAAAGCACACACGCACACACACACACACACACACACGGTGTGTTTGGTAGGGAGGGGGCTCTCTGTACCCCAGTAACACGCCTGATTGGAAAGTGTGTCGCCCCCGGCAACCAATCCTCCGCCAGCACCACGCAGGCCGTTACTGTGGTAACCGAGTGGTTGGGAGGGTTGACGGGATGATTTGGGCTGTGTGTGTGTGTGTTTGTGTGTGCGTGTCTGTGTGTGTGTGTGTGTGTTGGAGGGCAAGGGATTTAAAAATGAGTTTCTCAGACACGAGTTTCTCACCGAGTCAAACTGCCAGTCTGAGTCACTGTCGTCCCTCTCTCTACTTCTGGCTCTCTTTTCGTCCATCAGTATCCCTTTCTCTATCCCTCTATTTCTGCTTTCTCCCATCTTTCTCCGAGACTGCCAAATGTTGACCCTCTTTATGGCTCACATTTTTGTCTCTCTCCATCATCAGTATCACTGTTTCCTGTCTCTATCGGTATCCCTCGTTTTCTCTCTTTGTCTCCCTCATCCTCCCTCCCTCTGTCTACCTTTCCGCATTTTCTCTTTCCCCCTTTCCCTATTTTCCTGTTTCTCTCTCTGTCCCACTCTCTCCATCCTCTTTCCTCCCTCTCACTCTCTTAGTTAGGGAGTGACTATTTATTTTCCTTCATTATCTTAATTTCTTTCCCTTTCTCTGTCGTTCTTTCTTTCTTTCTTCATTCTTATTTAAGCCCTCTCTCTTTCTCTATGTCTTTAATTCTGTCCCTTTTGTCTTTTTCTCTTTCTTTCTCTTCACATGCCAGTTTTTTCCTTTTCTGATTTTTTTCTCTCATCTTCCTTCCTCTCATTCTTCAATTCTTCCCCATCTTCATCCCTCACTCTTTTGGTGTGTTTTAATCCCTATTTATTTTTTCCTTCCTCCTTTGTTATCTCGCTCTCTTTTCTCCCTTTTTCTAATTTCTTCATCTTTTGTTCTTTCATTGCCTCGATCCCTCTCATTCACTCACTCATCCCCTCTCTCTTTCTCTCTTCTCAGAATCCCTTGTTCTATCACTTCTTTCTTTCTTTCTTTCTTTCTTTCTTTCTCTCTCTCTCTCTCTCTCTCTCTTCCTCTTGCTGTTTTTATGTTCCTTCCTGTATCTTTATCCTACCTTACCTTTCTCTTTCCCTCTGTTCTCTATTTATCCTACTTTCTCCTTCTTCCTCTCTCATGGTGAAGACACCCACTCTTTCATTTTCCCTTTCCCCATTTCTCTCTCATTCCCTCTTTTATTTTCTCTCTCTCTCTCTCTCTCTGATGTATCAGTTAAAAGGAATGAATGGTGTCAGCTCTTCTTATATTAAGAGTGTGAGTGTGGTCTTCTGTTAAGCAGCTGCCTTTTAAAGATGTCTTCCCACACACACACACACACACACACACACACACTCAGCCTCCTGCAGTCTGGCTTTCTTCATGGATCATGGAAGAGCTGACACACTTACATTCCTGCCACTGTGTGTGTGTGTGTGTGTGTGTGTGTCTGTGTCTGTAAGCCCACTGTCCCCTAGTGTCTAAAAAAACCGGGTGTTTGGAGATTACCTTCCTTAACCTCAGCATGCTGGAATGAGATTAACAGCTGTCTGTGTGTGTGTGTGTGTGTGTGTGCAAGACAGAGAGGAAGCTAAGAGGAAACAAAGAAACCCAAGTCACTCTGTTTTTTCTCGCTCCTCCATTTTGCCCCGCCGTGTTTGCATGTGCACCCCGATCGGGTAACCATGGAGACGGGCTCGTCTCCTCGGCGCCGTAACCATAGCGACTGTGCAGTGGGGGTCTAGCCGATGCGCTTGCATCCCAACTCTCTGCTTTTAGGGGGAGGAGGGGAGGGCAACGGGTTCAAAGACACGCACACACACATACACACACACAAACACACACACGCACATGCGCGTGCATTAATGTGTGGCTGCTGAGTAATATTGTCAGGAAAAATCTCTCGAACACACACACACACACACACACACACACTCCACATTGGTGTTTCGTAGGTGTAATTATGAACAGGCGGGCAGGTTATAATAATAATAATAATACTAATAATAATAATAATAATAAAGCAGGAAGGAAAATGTATGTATAGAAGTCAACAGAAAGACCTCAAACTCGTTTCTCATACTGAGATCCCAAATAATTTTGGAGAGAAAACCTTTAGATGAAACTAGAAACGTGGAATTACAATTGGTACTTAGGCAATGGAATTAGGAAAATCCAGGTTTTGTAAAATAAATAAATAAATAAAAATAATTTTATTTGGACATTTAGGAGGCGAAGACCCCTTAATTATCCAATGAACCCTTAAAGAGTGCAGGAAAGCAGGAAGTGGACTTTGGAAATTAGGAGGAAGAACTGAACTTAAGATTCTCAATTTTTTCTCACATTCCAAACATACCAAAATAAATAAATAAGTAAATAAAATGCTTGCGCTGGCATTATTTGAAAAGGAATTCTGTCTCAAGGAAACTAGAAAATCAGAGTGGATGACTTGTGAAATAAGAAAGCAGGTATTAGAACACCAAGAAACCTTAATTTCCAAACCAGAATGCAGAAATTCAGGAAGCAGAAATTTAAAAACTAAACAGGAGGAAGGGATGAATGGAAGTCGATCGAAAGCTTTCCTTAACTCTTCTGATTTGAAGAATTGATGCTTCCGTTGAGAATCCTGGCTCCTTCGGTGAAGTGAGTTAGGAGGAATTAGGTGGAAATCCAGAAAGCAGGAATTAGGAAACTGGTAGGCAGGAATTAGGAAACCAGGAACTGTGAATTTGGAAACTAGGAATGATAATCCAATCCAATGAATGGAAGGAAATCAAAAGTAAATCTCTCAACTAACCCGCTAATGATGTGCAATCAAAAAGTTCCCGCTGGATCACTGGAGGATACAAGAAGTAGGAAATGCAGGAAGCAAGAGGCTGTTGACCAGAAAACAGGTATTCCGGAAGTAGGAATTTGAAAACTAGAAAGGAAATCTTGGAAGAATGGGAGTCAATTAAATGTCATTCTTGGTATGTGAGTCATCAACTCATTCTTTTGTGCTAAAAAGTCCAAAAAATTGTTGCTTCCATTGGCGTCATTTGGAGAGGAATCCTGGCTCCTTGGATAAAAGCCGTTGGATGAAATTAGAATAGTGGGAAAGCAAAGTTCGGAAAACAAGAACACAAAATAAGGAAACTGGAAGGAAGGAATGAAGAAACCATTCCTAATTTCCAAATTCCCACTTTCCTTTTTCTTATTCCTGCTTTCCAGTTTCCTAATTCCCTCTGTCTGGTTTCCTAATTTCCATTTCCTGGTTTTCTAATTCCACCTAACTAGTTTCATCCATTGAGCCAGGACTCATCTACATCTACTCATAACGTTGCCAAAGTAGACGACAAGCTTCGCTAAGTGGGAATTTGGAAATTAGGAAGGAGAATCTATAAACAGACGACTATCAAAAGACTATCACTCAACTCATCCTCTCTTGTTGCTTCCGCTGCCATTTGAGGAGAATCCCAGCTCCCTGGAGGAAACGAGGGAGCAACGATTTAAACCAGAAGGATAGGATTATGAATCCAAGAAGTGGAAAATGGGAATGATATGACTCAAAACTAAAATAAAAAGATCCAGATGTGCTTTAAAAGTTGTAGCTGATTTAAAAGAAAACAGCGTAATGAATACATTGGGAATGTCGGTAGGAATTTTTTTGGATTATAATAACAAAAGGCTTCTTTTTAATCATGTCTGTGTATAGTGTGTAGTTTAAACTCCACAACCACAACCACACACACACACACACATACACACACGCAAACACACTGTAATTCTCTTTTCCACCTCTCTCAGGTTGTGATTCCCAACAGGACGTGAATATTCCCAAATCGATTTAGCATCATTTGCTGCTGCTGCTCTGTGTGTGTGTGTGTGTGTGTATGTATGTGTGTGTGTCTTTTGCTCGCTCTCCCTAATTGAAAAAGTGTGTGGCGTAACTACAGCTACTGCATTAATCAAACATTCACAAACCAGGAATCTGGAGAAAAAAAGAAAGAATCTAGGTCACAGTGACGAGGCCAGCATGCTGCTTCTGCGACTTTCTCTTCTCCTTTTTTTCTCTCGTTTTCTCGTTCTCTCTCTCTCTCTCGTCTCGCTCTGTCTCATGTCTCTATTATTAACAAACTACCCCTTCGTAATTATCTATTACGTTCAGAGAGAATTATTGTACAGTCTGCATTCTGCGACTTCAGTCTCATCCCTTGACTCATTGTTCAGTCGGTGTTGTTTTTTCCTTCTCTCTTTTCCTCCATACCTCCTCCACAGGGACGTGCTGAATTCCAGAACACACACACCAGCTCGTCTCCCAGGGTGTGTGTGTTTTTTTTTCTTGTGTGTGTAGATAAATAATTTGCAGCTGTTGCTTGTTAAAGCTCAGACAGAAAAGGAGAAATCAGAGTAAAGACCAGTTTCACTCTGGTTCTGTTCTAGAGACCAGAAAGCTGTGAGTTCAGATCCAACCATTCTTCACACTGCATCATTTGAGAGGAATCCAGCTAGGTGGAAATACGAAACCAGGAAATGGAAGTTAGGAAACCAGAAAGCAGAAATTCAGAAACTGGGACACAGGAATTGGGAAATTGGGATGTAGAAATTCAGAAACTGGGATGCTGATATTCAGAAAAAGGAGGCAGGGATTTGGAAAAAGGGAGGCAGAAATTCAGAAACTGGGAGGCAAAAGGTAAAAACTGGATGGTAGGAATTCGGAAAAAGGGAGGCACAAATTCAGAAACTGGGAGGCAGGAATTGGGAAACTGGGAGGTAGAAATTCAGAAACTGGGAGACAGGAATTGGGAAATTGGGATGTAGAAATTCAGAAACTGGGAGGCAAGAATTGGGAAATTGGGATGTAGAAATTCAGAAACTGGGATGCAGATATTCAGAAAAAAAGAGGCAGGAATTTGGAAAAAGGGAGGCAGAAATTCAGAAACTGGGAGGCAAAAGGTAAAAACCGGGTGGTAGGAATTTGGAAAAAGGGAGGCACAAATTCAGAAAATGGGAGGCAGGAATTGGGAAACTGGGAGGTAGAAATTCAGAAACTGGGAGGCAGGAATGTAGAAACCACATCCACCTCAGGAGTGTCAACCAATTGCGATGGGAAACTTTAGCTAACACTTCATATTCAGTATCATTTCAGTCTCTGAGGTGTAAAATTGTCCAATTTTATATGTATAACCTTACAAAGTATATTGTGAGGCCAGATTTGTAGGATTTATCTGACGGCCGTTACGTGTGCACAAACTTCTGCTCGCACAAATTTAATAATCCACCTATTTAATGAATAAAATCACCCTGAGGTTGATTATGATCCTATAACAGCACATCGCAAAGTGTTTCATTCGTAGACGGCACATCACGGTATAGAAAACACTCGCTAAGACACAGCTGGAGAGATCATACAGAGTAACTTGGTGTGTATGTTTAAGGACCTGAGCTTTGCCAAAAAGCCGAGCTGGCTCTGGTTAAACTTGTTGGCTGAGTCTTTCAGTGCCAATTCTCAAACCCCAGAGGCGTTGTACGTTCTGGTTTTTTTTTTTTTTTAGGAGAATTTCAGTGTAAATAAGTCGAAATAAATTGCTGTGTGGTTCACTTTATAGTGATGTGTGAATAAAGGCCTGTGTGTTAATACAATGCAGAATTTATAAGCGTAGTTATAAAAACTATAAGCATGTTTATGTTTTATGAGACTGTAAGAGTGATTTATAACTGGTTGTAAAGCTGATTTATGAGGAAATTGTGCTATTGTGTGTAAGCAGTCGGTGTGTGTTATGTGCTGGATACGTGTGAGTCCATTATTAACTTCTTTATTTATTCCATTATTTATCAAATCTTTATGAAAAATCACTTTACATTCCGCAATACTTTGACTGATATTGACCGCATTACTCAAACTATAAGGCTAAAATGCTAAGTGCTAATTTAATTAACATATATACAAACATGCCAAAAATGGGAGTACTGGTACTGATCGTTTCCTCTTTAAGCCCGGGTCAGAACTCTTTGTTAAATAACAACAAACATGCTAACAACAACAACAAATAGATAAAAAAAATATAACGTGTCATTCTTTAATGAATAAAAACTGTAATCATTGGCAAGCTGCTGAGGCATAAGAGGAATAAAACACTTCAGCACATGCTGTTATGGGTAATTAATCAACTTCAAACAGGTAACCTTTAACTGCGCTTCATCGCACCGCACTGTCATTGATTTTATATATACACTGCCCTCCAAAAGTTTGGAAACGCCTGAACAAAATAGGGTTTTTGGGCAATATCAGCATAAAT
>CM075005.1:30134952-30147187 GCA_037576675.1 Pangasius sanitwongsei
GTTCAGGCGTTTCCAAACTTTTGGAGGGCAGTGTATATATATATATATATATATATATATATATATATATATACTGTGTATATCATTTCTTTAAAGGAGCAGTTTGTCATTTTTACAGCCCTCTCTTACCTTATAGCAATTATAATAAACTCATTCAAAAGCTTTCCCCTCCCCCACCCAGGATCACCCCTTCGCTTTAAACCGTGTGCGCCTCGTAAGGTGGTTGGGTTACATTTTCTGGGCCAGAAAAATGGTAACAGAGGCTTGAAATTTAAAAACTAGAAACATCCATTCAATTAAGATATTGCAAATCACAGTTTTTCCCCCCAAGTGCCTGTAAAATATGATTAATAATTTTGAAGGACCCGCCCCTTTATGCATGACATTATTATTATACATTTTATCTACTGGCTTTCCTTGTTTAATTTAACACACACACACACCCACACACACCCCCATCAGTCATAACAGTGCATCAGAGTGTGAGTGCTTAATGAGTGATCATAAGTGTCACTAAGTTCTCTCTCTCTCTGTCTCTGTGTGTGTGTGTGTGTGTGTGTGTGTGATAGTGTCACATGCATACACTCGTGGGTAAGCCCTATGACAGGACGCCAATGGACTGAAGACCCTTGTATTAATTTTCTGTTCTCACTTCCTCGTTTTTTTTTTCTGAACATCAGAAACATGTCTATCTATCTATCTATCTATCTATCTATCTATCTATCTATCTATCTATCTATCTTTTTCTCTGCTTGCTCAACCTGAACTAATCTTTTATTGAGCAAAAAAGATGCCTTATTTGAACCTCACCCTCTTTTTCTCCCCATCTTTCCTCATCCACTCTTCTCTTCATTCGTTTCTTCTCTTTCCTCTCCTTTCCTAACTCGCTTTCTCTCCTCCGTTCCTGCTACATTCTTTCTCTTTTTCCTTTCCCTCTTTCTTTCTTTTGTTTCTATTTTTCATCCTCTCCTTCGTCTTGTTCTCTTCTTCTCTCCATTTTTTCTTCGGTTTCTTTTCTCCTTTCCTCTTCCTTTCTCCCACATTTCCTCAGATTTCCCCCTCTTGTCTTTGTCTTCAGTTCCTCACCTCTCTTCTCTCCTCCTTTCCTCTTTATTTACTTAAATATCCTCCTTTATTATCCCTCTTTCCTCTATTACTCTTTTAACCTTTTTCTTATTTCCTTACTCTGTTACCCTCCTTTCCTCTATTCTTTCCTTTTCTCTTTCTCCTTCTCTTCTCTTCTCTTTCTCTCCTCTCTTATCCTCTACCTTTCTCACCTTTTCTTTTAATATCTTTTCATCTTTCCTCATCTCTACCCTCTCCTTCACTTCTTCTCCTTGTCGTCTTCTCCTTGGCCTCATCTCTTCTTCGCTTCTTTCCCTGTTCCTTTTCTCTTCTCCATTCTTCCTTTTTACTTTCCTCCATATTTTCATAAATCTCCTCCTTTACTATCCCTCTTTCCTCTCATTTCTCCTCCTATATCTGTCCTTTTTTCTGCCCTTTCTCTGTCGTTCTCCTCAGCTTCTGTCCTTCATCTCCATTACTCTTTATGAGCTCATTTCTTATTTCCTTACTCTCCTATCTCTCTTTCCTTCACTCCCCTTTCCTCTCCTCTCTTTTCCCTTCTGTCTTTTCTTTTAATATTGTTTCTTCTTTCCCTCTCTTTTCTTCTCTCTCCTTGTTTTCATTTCCTTATCCCTTGTCTTTCTTCCTCTCTTCTCTCCCTGCTTACTTTCGTAAATTTACTCCTTTACTCCCTCCCTCTCATTTCTCCTTCATCTTATCTACTCTTTCTCTTTTCCTTCATCTCCTTCTCTATTTCCGTTCGTCTTCTCTGCTCCCCAATGCCTCTCTCTCTACTTTTCCCTCTCCTCTTTTACTCTCTCTCCTTTTCTTCCCTCTTTCTCTACTGTTTTCCTCTCTTCAACTTCTGTCCTTCGTTTCTTCTCCATTACTCTTTTTTTAAACTTTTTCATTTCCTTATTCTATTATATTCCTTTCTTTCAGTCTTTCCCCTCTTTCTGTCTTTCTTTTCATCTTGCTCATCTCTCCTCTCCTTAACCCTCTTAACTCTCATCTTCTCTTTTCACTCTCTCCTCTTGCTATTTTCTCGTTTAGTTTTTTTTCTACCCTCCAATTCCCCCTCTCGTCTTTCAGCCACCTTTTTTTCTCCTTGCTTATCTACTTCCCCCTTTATTCTCCTTTTTATGCACCTTCCTTTTCTCTTTAGCAGTGTATTTTCAAAGTTTGTCATGCGATTAAACTTCAGATGTCCTCTATTGTCCCACGCAAACATACACACACACACACACACACACACACACACACACACACACACACAGTACAGCGACTGAAGGCCCCCTGTTCCTGGCGTTACAGACATAACAGTGAGAATCACAGCTGGTGCCATTGCCCCAGTGGGATACAGGCCTGTGTGTGTGTGTGTGTGTGTGTGTTTGAGAGAGGCCCCTATTCTAACATTATCATTCTACAATGCATTAAACTGTATTGGCTCTCTCTCGTTCTGTGAAAAAGCTGATGAAACCCTTCATATAACTCAGTGACCTCCAAACTGATGTGATATTAATCACACACACACACACACAGGCCCAACCTAGTGGTCTGTCTCACATACCAAGAAGCCAAGCCTACGACCTTCGACCTCTTCCAGCTATTCATCATCATCCGGCCCCGTCAGCGCGACTGTGGATGGGCCTGCCAGCTGTTTCTGAGATGCTTCACACACACACACACACACACACACACACACACACACAGTCTGCACTGGAGGAGTCAGGGGGCCAGTTTATCAGAAACAGGACACACCGTCTGGATTCCTAAAGTAAAGAGTTTCTGCAGGATGGAGCTGAAAAACATTTCACTTAAAACCAAAGCATATTTAGTAACCTGCTTTGTTTGACGTATTTATCACATGCGTTGTATAGTCTACATTGTTTGACGTAACCATAGCGTTAACATCCGACGGTAACCACGGACTGGTACAGTCAAGAAAGCACATCCAGTTCACAAAAACGTTATTTTAATAATTTAACAACTTGGAATAGCGAATTAAACACGTCCCGTGCACACATTATGACCTCAATTCAGTATCTAGATTTGGTTTTGCTCCGGATAACCGGATAATCGGACAGTACAATGCACAGGTGTGCTACCTTCCAAACGTAGCAAAGACTTGTACCTCAAACGAAGTGATTTTGGTACTTTGCGTAGTTTGACATTTTGTGTATTTGCATATCGTTTCAGTAATGAATAAATTAGACTGGAGAGGAGTATTACACCTCCCAAATCAGCTGGTTGTAAAGAACAGGCTTTGTTGTTGTTGTACAAACAATTCTATTAATTTTTTAACGCAGCACATCTACAAGCCAAAAGACTACAATGACGTTTTTCTGGTGCTGGTACCACAAAAAAATGTGTTAAAACGAAAAAGTAATTCATATGGCGTCCTCAAAGGGATAACTAAAGGGTTAACTCCAATAAAATGCAATCTAATAGAATGTGCTGGATCAAGTGCTATTCTATAAGCTGCTGAATAATGAGGATGGAAGCCATTTTGTTCAATTAAACCAAATCTGCAGTGATTAATGTGAACATTACAACTAGGACTATTCAGGTAGCAAAGGAAAAAACACTATTTACTTCTTCAGTCCTCATTTTCTATCCCTGTTTTTTTTTTTTTTTCTTAAAGCCAGGTTCTTGTGCTTCTAACCAAGAAAACTTACACACTGGTAATTTTAATCATCTGAATGTGTAAATGTGTCTTATAAAATGATTATTATTATGGCATGTTATGAACGAAGCTCATTATACTGTACATTAGGTCTTCGTAGAAAGCGTTGCCATCAGTTTTTTTTTTAAATTTTATTAAACGTCCCAAACATCACAATCTATTTTATGAAGAATTCTTTTATAAGGTTTTGTATGAGAAATGTGTTAATAAGACATTGAGATATAAAATTTTTATTCTCAATAATATCAAATCAGATACGTTTTAACTTGTTTTTTATTTATCTGCGTAAAACATTCGTGTTCATAACATATTTATGTTCACTCATTTTTAGAACATTTAAATTGATGTTACAAGCTGAAGCGTAAAGCTAGCTTCGTTATAGATATTTGTTTATCCTATTGATTTCTGCAGAGATGCCTAATTACCTCATTTCATTAACTGCTAATGAACTAATTTCACTAATTATAATCAGCCTACTTCACTATGGCTAATTAGCCCATTAGCTAGCTACTCAGTGGCCTACTTCAGCACAAAGTTATGCTAATCTGTTTTATTTTTCTTCTTTTTTGTGACACAGCTTTCTTAACAGCATTTACATGCTTGTAATAAGTTTGATGAAATCAGTTTATCAAACACTAATGTTTAGAATATCACTGTAGTCTAAAGTCTGGTCGTCGCATTAGCGCACTCTTCTTCTTCACATGTCATCACAAGGCTTTAAAATGCTCTTCGGCTTCCGAGCTGATGGCGCCGTTAACATTTCCACTCTGTTGATGCTGCAACCTCTCTAACCCCAAACGAGCGTTTAGCAGCACGCTCCACTGGCTAAGCTAATGAAGGAGCTGTAAAATCATTGCATATGGCCGAGTGTGTATACGCTTAAGAGATTTAGCATTGGTAGTAGCTGGCTTTGGAAGTAGTTGGTCAATTTAAAATGTCAAGAAGCAGATGTGAATGCCATAGCAAGTTATAAATGTTCTCTTTAACATGCCAGAAGTCTTAGTGTCGAAACTACAATAGAGTCCAAGAGTCAACCCTAGTGGTTTTAGCTCTGCGCTAAAACAGACGTTTAGCACATCAAGTATACTTTTAACTGGGTTCATTTTATATTTATAGGAATACTTTTGGTGGTTTTTAAGATAATCTTTATATATCATATTTAGAGTGTACGTGTGAATACTAGATACAACATCTTCACATTCCGACTGGTCAGAAGGTGTTGATTAGTTTTCGCTAACAGCAGCACCAACAGTAGTCCAGCTGCAAATCACAGGTTTATATTAATGCGATCGTTCGGATGCATTATCGTTTCTATAGTAACCGTTCATTCGCAGGGACTTCCATGGCAGACGCTCGACATGAACGGATTTAAAACTGTGTTGTCATTTAACAAAAAATAAAAACATGTAGTTGTTGATATGGTGAAGTTTTCGGCAATGTGACGTTTATTTAACATTTAAGGAAGGAGTCTCCAGTGTCAGCTCTTCGTAACAGTCAGTACGTTTTTCAAGACGAGAAAGTCTTCAGGAGTTTATGCTTTGTGGTTTTTGAATACATGATACACGACAAGTTTTTTTATTAATTTGTAGTAACAGGTAATGTTGTGGGACAAAAGTTAGTTCATTCCCTCATAAGCCTCTCTTTTTTCTGTCTCTTGAAGTTAATAAGCCTCAAAAAATAACGCAGCTTTTCATGCTACAGAGAAACCACAAAGTCATGAAAACTTACAAAGCACTTGCAAAGACTGTTACAAAGTGCTGACACTGGAGACTCCTTCCACAAAAGTTAAATAAACATCTCCTTACAAAAAAACTCATCATATCAACAATTACACACGTTTTTAAAATCCGTTTATGTGGCACAAGTCCCTGTGAATGAGCTGTTACTATGGAAACGATAACACATTAGAACGAGCGCATTAATATAAACCTGTCACAGCTGCTGTTACAGAAAATTAATCAACACCTTCTGACCAATCAGATTAGAGAATTCAACAGCATGACAATTGTACACGTTTAACCTGATTTTTTGAGACATTTTGTGGATGAATGAGGTGAACTTGGATTTTGTTTGTTTTCTGACGTAAGAAAAAAAATACAAATGCTAGCTCCGACCCCAATCCAGACCTCAACATTTGTTTCATCTGACAAGTGTGATGTCTGATGAATTTGAATTAAATATATTAAAAAGGAAGAAAATGGCGTGCGAATACGATCCTTTTTTTCATACAAGGTATTCTCTAAATAATGGATTCTTGAATATCAATGAAAAAATGAATTCTTGGACCTTACTGTACAATTACATGGAGCATAGTGAACACATTATCTTAATAAAAGCAATTTGAAATGTATCTGGGTTTATATTAATATATTATTCATAGCCACGTCTGGATTTCCTCCTGGGATCAGATGTTCTTCAATCCCCTCCCTATTTTTCTCTAACATCTATAACGAATAGCAGATGTGGACAATCCCTGATCCTAATGCTCTTAAGTCTCCCATATCTCCCCCGTCACACACACACATACACACACACCCTATCTGTAGTCTGTGCGGAGGCCTGCAAAGTGTGTTTCGCATCAGCGCACACGCACATTGTATTTTTTTTTGACTCTCCATAACAATTTGAAATATGAATTTTCTGCTTGTTGAGCGTTTCCAGGCTTAACGTTAAAGCTGATGTTAGTAATGTAGCTGAGACGTCGAGGGGGAGTTTAATTGGGAACAGAACATGGAAAAGGTTCACACCCTGTCCGCTGGGTCATATCACAAACACACACACACACATATATACACACGTATGTCAGGACTGAATAACTTACACGTACAATGAAAACAAATGAGGTTTGTGCAGCTCGCACATTCACACAAAGCGATCATCTCAGATGGGTTTAATATGTCGCCCAACGCCTCTTTCTGGAGGTGTATCAAAAAAGACGGATTCGAAACACACACATACACTCAATGACCCCTCGAAGGTTCTTAAAACATGCACACATTCTCTGGGAAATCCCTGAGGACCCCGATGGACTATAGATCGCATTCCTGCACTCTGCTTCAACAGTGAACAAACCGAGCAGAGCAGCAGGATTATGGCTGTAAAAATGTATCGCTACGACAGTATATCATGATTAAAAAAAATATGAAATTGTCATACTGTGAGCTTTATGTGGATCACAAGAGAATGAGATATTTTAAAAACAACCAGGGATGAAAATATGAGTGGGTTTTTTTTTTCATGTAGAAAGAAAGATGACCATTTTGTCTGACTTCTTTTTTTGCGTAATCTTGAGATAATATTAAAAATGTTGGGTAATAAAGATGTACGCTGGTATAAAAAAAAAAAGACAAACTTTTCAAAAATGCAAAAAATAAAGAACAGTGATATAAGAAAATGCAGCAAGGTTCCTGAGTAGTGCAACAGAAAAGCATTCATCTTGACATCAGCAGATCACGAGTTCAAATCCCAATGAGTGCCTGGGAGCTCAGGTATGTGGAAGAGGGCAGAAAGCTCTTTCGTCTGAGTGTGTTACTCAGCCCTGTGATGCAACATGAGCAGCGCTGCAAAATGACACGGTCGGTTCAGAGACTTCACTGAAGAAGCACATTTTAGCCTGCACCCTCCCCAGGTGTAAATGATGAGAGGATTTCATAAAAAAGAAAGAAGAAGAAGAATGGCATGGCCTCTCTGGATTTCTATACTGTAGAGAAAACGCTGATGAATCTCAATGCAGCATCTGTTGAACACTGTCTTTTTGTCATTCATTTCTGTCTCCATCAGTGCGAGAACTATTTCCTGTTTTCCCTTTCTTTTTTTTCTCCATCTCCAAGACCAAATCCAGATATAAATCCAAATCAAATAACTCCCACTTATAGTCTCAAACAAAATCTTTCATTTGTTTCAATGAGTCACAAACAAGAAATAATAAAAATGTAAACATTTCTACCTCTAGGGCACTGTTTCTCTATCTTGGTCCTGGAGTAGCAGCAACTCTGCAAAATATTTAGTGTTTTTGCATCATTTAATTCAACTCATCAGCCAATATAGTACGTATATATTACTTCGTTACTATATTGAAGTACTATTATGCCGTATTTATACTTTATGTATGTATTAGTGAAATTGAGTACATTTCCAAGAAAAAAAAACTTTTTACTCCTTACATTTTTACAAGTATTTAGTTACAAATCTCAAATGTCTCTTCTTCTCTCATCCATCCAGTGACTGTACGCTGTACATCAATTCAGTTTAGCATCCAGTCAAGTTCATCAATGTCATCCATGAAAGTTTATCCATGCCATTTCACTAACTACACAATGTATTTAGTGCTATAGCTATCTGTGTGTGTCTGAACATGGATAATCCCCCAGAATGCAGTGGAAATTGAGGCCCTGCCTCCGTAAAATGTTTAAATACGCTGGAGTAAGCAAAGACTTGCATAAAATGAGGCGACTTTACTTCCTTTACTTCCCTAAAAAGCATGGACTCCAATTAATTTGTAAAAGCACGTCGAAGTAAGGCTTGCTAATTTGCTAACATTACCTACATTTTGCTAATTTGCTAAAACCAGGTAGGACTAGCATCAATTCCAGTAGCTAACATAATTGGCTAGGCAGCAAGTCAAGTTCTAGCTAATGGCTAATTCTGATTAATTCATTAGCAAACTATGTAGCATAACTTACAGAGACTGATGATTTCAAGCTAAATGGCATTGTTGCTTCTAACAGTTTTAAATAAGTAATAAAAGTTACTTTTCACATGAAAAACATGAAATTAACTCATCAGGTACTTTTTACTCTTTAATACTTGAATACAAGTAGAAACTTTTTCACTTTCACTTGCGTACATTTATTGCTTGAACACTTTTGATTGAGTAAGATTTTGACATATTATATAATTATTTTCACTTAAGGATCATTTCTCAGTACTTTTTC
Source organism: Pangasius sanitwongsei (assembly GCA_037576675.1). Taxonomy (NCBI): domain Eukaryota; kingdom Metazoa; phylum Chordata; class Actinopteri; order Siluriformes; family Pangasiidae; genus Pangasius; species Pangasius sanitwongsei. The sequence goes on from CM075005.1 coordinate 30,143,638, forward strand.
CAACTCTAACCAGGATTGAGAACCACTGCTCTAGGGAAACCCTAAATATTCCGTGCAGAGCCCTACAACAGAGGGTTTTCCTTTCAGTAAAACCTTCGAAAAGAACCATTAAACACCCAAATGACACTAGGGGAATCGTTTTTCCTAAGAGTATATTCTATGAATTATGAGCATAATTTTTGGTCATAAGAGCTTATAAAGTGATGCTGCAATCAAGAAGTACAAGCAGAAGAAAAAAAAAAAAGTCATTCCTAGAAACACAGCTTAAAAAAAAAATCACTGTTTTTTTAAACACTTTGTGGTTTCTTGTTGCAATAGTGATCTCATGACTGGATGTTTAAAAGTATGATCATTTAAACTTCTTTACTTCCCACAATTCCAGAGCAATACATCATCTGCATAAAGCTCTAACAGTGTGATCCCTATAAAACTGCAGGCTTACATTCTTTCTTTCTTCCTCGTGTCCCATCTCTCCTCTCCACAGCATTTTCTAATTAAGATTAGTCTCACTGGAAGAGAATGAGCTTTTTTTTTTTTTTTTTTAAATTATTTTACCCATAAAGATAAAACACGCTGTCCAACAATTTATGATTAAAATGGTGTAATTAAACCCCGATTTTTCCGTGTCAGTATTTTCCGACCAGTTTGAGTACAAAATCTTTCCATGGACCCAACAGAAGCATTTCAAGTACTTCTGAAGTTTTAGTAGCCATTAGATTTAAAGTTATTTTTTTAATAGTTTTGTGTAGTTTAGTTGTAACTTTGCCCTTTTGTTAAGCACAAAAAAAAAGTTTTGTTCAAATAAATAATGTTAGTTATAAATCTGAGTGATATTTTTTTGTTCTAATTTCAGCAGCCTGTTTATTAAACAGTCAAACAGAGAAAACTTTTGGAGACACTAAATTTTTACAATAAAGTGCTGCTGGAAGAGAGAACACCGTTTTGGACTTTTAGGTAGATAGCTAATAGCCTGATAGGTAGTTAGCACAAATCATCACACTCAGCCAAAGCCGAAGGAGGACACAGGGATGCTAAACTAATTTTTTACCACAGTGCTGTTGAATTCTCGATTCTGATTGGTCAGATGGTGTTGATTATGTTTCTATAACAGCAGCTCTATAGGTTCATATCAACGCATTCGTTCTAATGTTATCATTTCTATAGTAGCAAATTACACAGGGACTGTCTACAGAGAACGTTCTACATTTACAGAGAAAAAACTGTGAGTATTCTCCGAGATGTTGAAGTGATGGTGAAGATTCTTTGAGGAGATGTTTATTTAACAGTTAAGGAAGGAGTCTCCACTGTCAGTGCTTTGTAACAGTCCGAGGTAAAGTTGCATACATCTTCAAAACAGAGGAGTTTGACGGTGTTTTATGGCCACTGTTACAATATTTTGAGAAAAAAAGTCATAATATATGGAGAATAAAAGGCTAATATTATGAAAAAAAACAACAATGTATCCAGAATAAAGTCCTCATTTTAACACACTGTCTAATATGTGCCATTTTGTCATAGTTTTATGACTTATCTCATACTACTGCAACTCTTTTCTTGCAATATTACGACTTTTGTTCTCAAAATATTACAACATATTCTCAATATATTGGAAATGTATTCTCTAAATATTGGGATGTTTTTCTTGTAATATTAGATATTATTATTACTTTTAGTATTTTTCTCAAAATACTATGACTTGTTTCTAAAAATATTGCAACGTTTTTTTCATAAAATTAGATATTTTGTTCCCGATATCTCTATATACATGTAATAGTTTTATGATTTATCTCGAAATACTGCAACATTTTTCTCATAATATTATGACTTTTTTCTCAAGATATTAAGACTTTACTCTCTCAACATATTACAGCTTTCTCAAAATCTTGTATTCTTAACATCTTGTATTTTTTAAACAGTGGCCCTAAAACACCATGGTAAAAGAGTTTGCAGTTTCTTAGCTGTAATTTTTTTTTTTTTTTTTTGTCTTATTAATGTGAAGAGTGTTGAATAAAAGAGAGGCTGGTGAGAAAACAACTGTTCAGAGCTGCTATAAGGTAAGTGATAATACAAATGAACTTAAACTATAACTGTATGACATGTCATCCTTTAATAAATAAAAAATTCTAATAGCTGGTAATCTCTTGTTATTGTAAGATGAATAAAACAACTCAGGATGTGCTGTTATAGGAAAATATTCAACACAGCACACTCACAAGTGTTTTATTCCAGAAAGCGATACTGTAATACAGCATGCCAATCAAGTATGTGAATCTGTACACGTATTTAGCTCTTTCTGCAGACCAAATATGAACAAATGTCCTCACAATCACCTGGACCGCTAAAAAAAAAATACATGTTTTTACAGCTTTTATCTGAAAAAAAAAAAGAAAAGAAAAAGAGCCTAAATGTTTCCATCTGGTAACAGAGGTTAAAGTTAGCATAAGTTATCTACAGTAATCATTATGTCAATGGAAAGTCCTCAAAAAACCTTTGTGTGTGTGTTTTACAATCAGTAGAAAAATTTATTTATTCTCTACAGGCCACTTCACTTTGAGCTCATGATTCCAGGAATGTCCAAAAACGACAAAGTGAGGGATGGAGAACGAGGTTTGAGAAGGAAAAAATTCATTTTTCTGTCCTGTCACGCAGCGCTGATACATAAACATAACTCAAGAGGAGGCCTTTCACTGGAACCTGAATTTCCATTCCTCTAAATTCAGCCCCAAGAAACTGACACAAGTTTCACTTCTTAAAAAAAAAAAAAAAAGAGTTTTCTTGCTGTTTTGATGAAGATCAGGAGTGGTGTTTATACATGCTGGACCTCTCAGGGACAAAACGTTTGTGACATAAAGTTGAGTTAAAACAAGTACAGTGCGTCTGCTGAATGCATTTAGACAAAACAAAGCCAAGAAGCTGTAAATTCGGTCTGGAGATTCATAAACTGTGCTGGTTTGAATGACATAGGAAGGTTATATATGCTGTCCATGTTTTTAAAAAAAATACAAAGTGTGTGTGGTTTTGCGTGTGTGTTTCATGATTCAGGGTTGACTGGTAGCGGCTAGTAGACAGAGCTTGTTTTATGACTTTTGTATGTAATCCAAAAAAATCTCTCAATTGTTAAATTGCCTACTTTAACTAGGACTCTGGACATTTCCCCTCTCTGCCAGCTGAGGTCATGATCACCTGAGTACTAGCACGGCCTCTGCCACTCACTTCCATGTCACTTCCTGATTATTCATTATATGAACAGTTCATAGAAATTCATTCAGTGCGAAGTCTTGCCAACCATTCAAGTACGTTTTATTGTGATTTGTACCTTTGCTCTGTTTATTGGATTTGTCTTTGGCCTTTGTCTTTGGATTGTGTTTTCACTTGTTATTATTAAACCTATTGCACACAGATCCTCAGTTTTCACTGTTCCACAAATGATACATGAATTTGGAGCTGCGTAAAAACATGACCGATATAGAGTCATATATATATATATATATATATATATACACTATATTACCAAAAGTATTCGGTCACCCATCCAAATGATCAGAATCAG
>CM075005.1:30147287-30206610 GCA_037576675.1 Pangasius sanitwongsei
ATGGCACTTAAGTTCATATGTGAGTCAAGGCAGGTGACCGAATACTTTTGGTAATATAGTGTATATATATATATATACATATATATATATATATATATATATATACAGTGGAGTTGATAAAGCTCAGTGCTGTAGCAGCCTTAAGGCTGTCAGTTCAAATTTGAGAGCTAGCAGCCTAGTTAACAATTTTAGGTTAGCATAAATATTTCAGAACGCTACGATTTACGGCACTTTAACGTTTATGTAGATTGCTTCAACAGTTTGAATTGTAGGACTCTCAACAAAAACATTTTGATAATACTACTTCTTTGGCTTTGTGAGAATGTTTGCGATGTAGTTTTCGAGCATAATGTTCATTTAAACCATATAGAACGTTCTGATAATGCTCTGGGAGACAGTATCGTGGGCTTATGTTCTTCCTCACTTGTACGTTGTTTTGGATAAACACATCTGAATAAATGTCATCCCTAAAATTTGATCAACTGTTTCTCTGAACTTCTTTAAATGAATAAAAAAGAATTTTTCCTCTATGGTTGCAGATCTCCAACTCAGCAAAAAAAAAAAAAAGGCCAAGAAAAGTTTTTCTGTTATTTCAGTACACATCAAACGCTTTCTTTCCTGTGGTTTGGTGGCCTTTGTTCCCTTTTCACTTCTCATAAACATTGTTCCTATAAACTTTCATTTGTTGTGTCTTAGTTACTGTTTCTGTATGCTTCGAGGGCTTAGCGGGGAACGGGAGGGTTTTGTGTCCAGGCCATGACAAGAGCCAAGCTAATTAGCTGGAGGAGGACACAACTGAAGGGATGAGAGAAGGAAAAGAATGGAGAATGAATAGAGAGAGAGAGAAAAAAGAGATTAGACTTTAGTAATGGTAAAGAATGGATTTAGGCTACAGCAGGAGCAGTGAGATGGTTGAGGGCCTGAGTTAAAAGACCAGCAGGGTTAGAGAGCTGGAGGAATGTTTTTCATGAGTATTTATGAGTAATTATGCTATACAAGCCATTAGCATCAGGTAGAACATCTACCATAAGAACAAAGATAAGTAATACCACAGCCCTGTTCTCGAATTTGCAAAAAAAAAAAAAAAAGAAGTTTAGCACACTGATACACATGAACACTTGTATTAGCACACTTTTATGATTGCATACTTGCTTACTAGCACACATGCATCCTTGCATACTTACATATTAGCACACTTATATGGTAATGCACTTGCATAGCTGCAACACCCTTGCATACTTGCACCTTATATGAACACCCATGCATACTAGCCCACTAGCATAGTACTTGCATGCTTTGCCCACACGCATAGTTGCCTATAAGCACTAGCATCCTTACTTGGTAATGCACTTGCATACTAGCACACTTCATAGTTACATACCTGAATATTGTTTACTAGTGCACTTGCATACATACATACTAGCACACTTACATGGTAATGTACTTGCATAATTACATGGTAATGCACTTACATAGTTGCTTTCTAACACACTAGCATCCTTGTATATTTACATACGCACACAATTATATGGTAATGCACACCTGAACCCTTGCATACTAACACACTTGAACCCTTGCATACTAGCACACTATCATACTTGTACTTGCATGCCCACTTTGATGCCAGCACATTTACATCCTTGCATACTTATATACTAGCACATATTTTCATAGCTGCATATTTGAATAGATACGTACTAGCACATTTGCATCCTTGTGAACTTGTATACTAGCACTCTTATATGGTAACATACTTGCATAGCTGCATACAAACACACCTTCATGGTTGCATACTTGAATAGTTGTATACTAGCACACTTGCATTCTTGCAATTTATTATTTATTATTAATCTAACCTATGTGTACTTGTACACCTGCATACCTGCATGCTTGCATACTTATATACTGTTTCAGTTGCATACTAGCACCTTTGCACCTTATATCACCTACACATGCTAGTACATGTGCATGGTTTTAGCACACTTGCATACTTGCATACTTACATGGCAATACATATTAAGGCATACTGCATACTTGCACCCTAGCATACTAGCACCCGTTCATGCTTGCCTGCTTGCATAGTTAGTTTTTATACTACAGTTACAGTTGTACTATATATATACATATATATATGTGTGTGTGTGTGTGTGTGTGTGTGTGTGTGTGTGTGTTACTCAGTGTTTATGAATGCTTTATTAAGTTATTTAGGGAGCCTTCATATAAAATTGTCCTTATGACTACAGTATATAAATTCACAGAAGTATGGAAACCGAACACACCCAGTTCACACACAGACACACACACAGACACACACACACACTCCATATGCTTGTCATATCCACTCTTATGGTCCAAATGTCTCCAGCTGTTTTTCATAGCACGCACAGCTTGCACAGCCATATGTGTGTGTTTGTGTGTGTTTGTGTTACACGCTATAGCTATATGACTGCAGCTGCAGTGGGTTTCCTTCCACTCGAGTGTGGGTGTTTGTGTGCACACACGTGTGTGTGTGTGTGTGTTTGTGTGGGTGGGTGAGTTTTGTTGTCATTGGGCTAGCAGCTAATCAGAGAAGACGGTGTGTTTTTTTTTTAAGCTCTTTCCTGTGAGCTCGTAATGAAACGTGGAGCGGAGCCGCAGTGTCTCCACCACCCCAGGGAACGTGTTAGTTTGGCCCAGCTTCTCCGTGTGTCTCTGAGCGAAGGCGAGTGAAATCGAGAGCAGCGTGGTGCGAAAAGAAAGCGCCCCAGTTAAAACAAGGCACTTCCTGTCAGAGTTAACTGCTGGTTTCACCTTTGACCTCGGAGCCATTACATGGAATTCACAGCGGCGTAGAGCTCAGGCCCTGATCGGGTTAACGCGCCAGCGCTAATGGCACATCCAGGGCTATTAAAGCTGGTGAGAATGCGCTGCAGCTGGAATCTGGTGCCTAGGAACACTCTGTGTGTGTGTGTGTGTGTGTGTGAATGTGTGTGTGGCATTGCTTACATTTTTACTGCCTTGTTGAATCAGAGTGCTGTTTTCTTACAATGATTCACACCAAAGTGTGTAGGTGTGTGTTGATTATTCTTCATGTCAGATAAAGGAGGATTTTTAAATATTGTTATTCAAACAGGAATGTTATCTACATGTGTAAAAGCTTTCTTATAACGCACACACACACACACACACACACACTATTTAATCCCCAGAATGCCATAACACACTTTACATACAACAACGTCCCAACAAGACTAACTTTTCCCCCACAGCTCATTTCAGTCACGTTTACTGTAATGATTACTATCCCACTATCCCTCATAACCCAGTTCCTTTTGACTCTGGTTCCTTTCTTTCATCATAAAGAGCTCTTACTTGTCTCTGTCGCATCTGGTTTCTTCATCAAGCATCAAAATCTAAACCCAGATTTCTTTGAACCTGCGTTATGGACAATGTCTACTGACAAAGAGCGATAGGAATGCAAAATCAGTTTTCCAAAAAAGTAGATTTCTTACTTTGTCTATGTCACAACTTCCCCTCTCAAGCACTGAACGTTTGTTTTGGTGGTTAGAGCCATGTGCCATTGTTTGGGTCCTCGCCCCTGCCTTATCATTGGTTTGTTTACCTAATGTGTACACCTGTTCTGGGTTCACTTTATTTATACCCTCCTGTTCCCCTGCCTCATTGCCAAGTCTTGTCATCGAGATTGCTGCGTTACTGCCTGCTGTTTCATTCTGATTATGGATTGTCCTGTTGTGAAGTTGCCTATGTGGTTTTCAGCCGCTTCTATCGATTATAATAATGATCATTGGTTTGCTCTTAATAAAGAACACAGTGAGTTTACACAAACTGCGTCCTGTCTCATCAGCCCACACGCTGTGGTTGATGCTTATTATTCAGAAATAAGTTATTTAAAACCATTAGAGGTATCTTTTTTTAAGGTGCCTAATATAAAACTGAACATACTGGTGACTGCCACCTGAGAGTGTATTGTTATTCCTAATACATTTCTAGAATGAATTAACGTACAGACTCCATCTTCATTTTGTAATCTATAGTTAAGAAATTTATTTTTCTTTAAGCAGTTTTTTTGAGAAATTGTTCCCGAATTTGAGCAACCTTGCTTCAAACTCTCTCTCACACACAATCCTTCTTTCTTTCCCCTCTTTTTTTTTTTATCACATCCACCTATAGGAAACATAGGTCACGTTTATAGGTAAAGTTCTACTGTATGTACAGTAACAATAAGGGCTAGAGGTGTGTGTATGTGTGTGTAGCTCATTTTTGTGACAAATAACTAAAAATAATACTTTCAACTACGACAAAAAAAAAACTCTTACCATAGCTATTTTTACTTCACAGCAGGTATAAAAAGTGTGAAAGGAAAAGCAAGTCGACTTCTCTTCCTGTAACCCTTTAACTCAGATGCTAAGTTAAGCTCTTAAAAGAACCCAGACTTCCATAAGACCCTGTGTGGAAATCAGGGACTTCCTGCTTGATGCTAAAATCTGACTTAACGAGGATCATGGCTCGGGCTTCTTGAATTGACTCAGACGTTATTCACGGCATTACACAACGTTCAGAGGACATTCATGAGGCATAAAATGTTTAGGTTGACAAAATCTCATATATTTTATCATGACACAATATCTAGCTCTTATGAGGGAGTCTGACAGGAAGAAACTCTGCCTGTTGAATGAGTATTGAAAAGTTTATGCATTATAACATGGTGTGCCGTTTTGCAAAACTAATCTAAAATTAATATTAAACCTGTTTGCATTATATTGATCAGTACTACTCTTATGCCGATCAAAATGGATAAAAACAAAATAAAAGACACCTACAGCTCTTGAAGAGTGCCACATAATGTGTGTGTGTGTGTGTCCTGAGACAAGTTACAAGTCAACAATCTAAACAATAAGGCAAACTCAACAGTTTAAAAAAAAAATTATATAGGATCAGCCATTTTGTTTTCCCTGAGTCTACAAAAGCTAGAGAAGCTACACTTGTGTCACTGCTGTTGTAGAGCTGAATTTTTATAACAGTGCAGGGAATTTTCTGGTTGAAACTTTCACGATTCAATTTAAAAATTAAAGATTGAAATTGCAAATTAAAAAAAAAAATTGTTTCGTCATAAAAATACATAAGAATATCAGCAACTCATTGGCACCTGTAGTGTCTTGCCTTAAAGATCATGTAGTGAATTTTGTCTTGATGTTATTTGTGTGTGTGTGTGTGTGTGTGCAGTGGCGGGTGCTGAAAAGAAGCAAAGCTGTGAAAAGCCCACCGAGGTGTCACTGCTGCATCCTGCGCTGACTTTCAGAGCTCAAAGCAGTAAAATAAAGCTCTCTCATCCACTCTCTCACACACACAGATGGCTGACACACACACACACATACACACACACACTCTGCATATCCAAATGCACATAAAAGTGTTTGTTCTGTGAGAGTAACCAATGTGGTGACAGCTTTAGAAGCGAGTGAGTAAATCCTGCTGGAGCTGCTTCTGACTGAGCAAATCTGAGCAAAACAAACCGGATCTAAACGTCTGTGTACGTTCTGTAAAAATAAATTGTGTGTTTGTTGTGTTTTTTTTATCAGCTGGATTTGTGTGCTGTTAACACGCTCCAGCACTGTATGAGCAAACCCGTCTCGATGCATTTTTGCATAAATGTAACCTTGTTTGACCTTGCTATAAAAAGAGGGCGCTCCATAAAATGCTAATAGACGACTGAGAGGATAATCGCACGTACGCATTAGCAGCTCAACAGTACCGACAAGCATCTGGTTTGGATCCACATGTTTAATTTGGCTATGAGCTAAAAGCTGGAATTAGGATTTTTTTTTTCTGTTGTGTGAGAAAGTGGGCACGAGGGAACACTCTTCAGTCTGGTTGTTATACGGAGGACGAGATGCGAGTCGTCCCCGATTCTATCCATAATTTCCCATCACCAGTGGTTTTATTAAAAACTAAGGCCATCTTCATGCTCATAATCGCAGGTTTGCTTTCACATAGAATTCCTTCTGAAAAGGTGGATTGATTGCGCAATTCCACACAACACTTTCGGCTTGCAAGTGGTCGGCACTAGGTTCACCCGTTTGCTGTTTTTTATTTTTTTTCCTTTGGTACCAACATGAAGAACAGTGCTTTTTGGATGCATGGCATGCCGTCGTGCACGAATACCTGTAAACGAAGAGCCATTCTCATACAAGAAGGTTTTTAGCTGTGCACATGCACCACAAAGGTGAGCTAATTACACCTTCTAGTCCTATGAGAGTCTAGTTTTATACACTGTATAGCTAAAAGCATGTTGACCTCTGACCTTCACAGCCATATGTTTTTTTTTCCCCAAACTGTTGCCAAAAAGTTGGAAGCACACAATTGTATAGAATGGCTTTGTATGCTGTAGGATTACAGTCTCCCTTCACTGGAACTAAGAGGCCCAAACCTGTTCTAGCATGACGACGCCCCTGTGCACAAAGCGAGCTCCATGAAGACATGGTGTGTGAAGGTTGGAGTGGAAGAACTCGAGTGTCCTGCACAGAGCCCTGACCTCAACCCCACTGAACACCTTTAGGATGAATTGGAACACCGACTGCACGCCAGGCCTCCTTGAAATCCCGACAATGCCTGATCTCACTAATGCTCTTGTAGCTGAATGAGCACAAATCCTCGAAGCCACACTCCAAAATCCAGTGGAAAGCCTTCCCAGAAGAGTGGAGCTTATTATAACAGCAAAAGGGGACTAAATCTGGAATGAGATGTTTAAGAAGCATATTTTGGCCATATAGTGTATATCAGTAACAATATTCACCCTTTCCTTGGCATCACAAAAGAAGAAACAGGAAGTAAGGTGACCAGTTGAACCAATCATGATACTTGGTGTGCAGTACCGAGAACGGATAGTTTCCATTCCTGATGTAGGCCGCACTACAGTTCGGTTGAAGTGAGCCCCAAATCAGTATTTTCAAAAAGACCACGAATCAGTTCTCTGGACCACTGCCAGGCTTGAAAATAGCTTTCACACATCACCAATCGTACTGAACTCTGAGACTAGAAAAAAACTAGCGTGAAAATGACCTAAAACTGTGTCTAGGACCATTGGCTATAACTGTTATAACATACTTCCCCTGGTATACCTCGATTAGCTAGTTTGTTTATATTTTGAAAAACAGAACCAACTAAATTCATTAAAAAATATTGCGGGCAGATACAAATCACAAGCTGCACATCTCTAGTTGTGACTGATTATGAACTGGAGTGATGTAGCTGAGGTTGAGGAACTGTGAAAGTCAGAATTCACACTCCATGATGACAAAGCTGATTTCTACATCTGGGGTTTTCCCAGGCTTTTCCAGTGTTTCCAGGGATATAGTGGTAGAGTTCATATTTATTTAAAAAAAAAAAAAAAAAAAAAAAAAAAAACTTTAGATTTAGGACATGCCTACTTCCTGTTTGAATACAGATAGTGCCATTCCGTTACACTCATAGTATCTATAGTCCTCTCTTGACATCCTATTTTTTTTAAAGCTGCATACATTTTTTTAAAAAGTTGCCTCAAACTCCTGGAAAAAAGCTCAATGGGAGGCTGAAAGAAGCAAAAAAAAAGTGAGCAAGTGTGTTCTCCAGGAGGTGTGGGAATGAGAGGTGGAGAGAGAGAGAGAGAGAGAGAGAGAGAATAAAGCATGAGATCAGTAGAGGAATGGTGTTCCGTCTGTAGGAGGTGTGGGAGTCAGTGAGAGAAAGCGAGAGAGATGTAGGGAGAATTGTTCAGTAGTGTGTTGTGGGAACGAGGGGTCATGGCTCAGCAGGAAGAAGCCTTTCTTGGCATGACAGTGGAGAAAGGGATTGTGGGAATTTACACAGGATTAGTGGGGCATCTGATGTCCGCGCACACATATAAACACGTTCTTCTCCATGCACGCAGAGTCGCAAACACACACACACACATTCGGATAAACACACACTTACACACACTCACGTTCTCTTCTCAGCTCTGCAGGATTGTAAAACTTCTCTTCGTATTCCCTAGGCCTTATACCACAGTCATGGTCAGAAGGTGTCGATTAGTTTTCTCTAAAAGCAGCTCTGACAGTAGTGCGGCTACGAATCACAGGTTTATATTAGTGCACTCGTTCATACACGTTATCGTTTCTATAGTAACATGGCGGATGCTCCACATAATCTAAGCCTAACATTAAAAGGATTAAACATGTTTTGTTATTCAAGAAAGATAAACGCATAATCGTTGATACGGTGAAGTTTTTGAAGTTTTAAGGAGATGTTTATGTAACAGTTAAGGAAGGAGTCTCCAGTGTCAGCGCTTTGTAACAGTCAGATGTAAATGATAACAGGAACTAACTTGCTATGCGGACGTTCCACAACTTTATATTGTTCTTTGAACTATATTACATTTGATGTCTGTATACAACCACATTTTTAGGAGAGACTTATTCAAATTGTCTTTTTCATGTCTTTGTGCTCACTGGGAAGGATCGTCACTACTTTGTGAGGCTTTATGTAAATCAGCAGGCAAATGAAAGTCCTCAAAGCTTTGTTTGCATGTTGCGAAACGAGAGGTCAAACTTGCTGTAAACACGGATCTCGGGATTGTTTCGCAGCTGAGATTTTACAGCTTGAAAATATAAACCTTTGTTTCAACACAACATTCCATGTATGTTAGTTTGGGGTTTACTGTAGCTCTAGATCCTTACTGTGGTTGGTCTAAAATGTCAGAAAGCTAAAAAAAAAATAAAATGTAAATCAATATTATTTATTCTCACATATGATTCGGTTCTCACATATGATGTAAAAAGTGTGCTGTGTGAGTGAATGTCAGTAACCATACACAGAGTTGGCCATAAACACACCATAGTAATTAACCCTGTGGGTTAGCGCTGTACATGTGTTACCATTTGGATGATATATATACAGAGTGACAATATGAAGCAAATGGTGTGTGACCAGGATGTTACACTATTATACCAAAGCGCTGAATAATTCTTGATTCTGATTGTTCGGAAGGTGTTGATTCATTTTCTATAACAGCAGCTCTGACAATAGTGCAGCAGCAAATCACAGGTTTATATTAATGCGCTTATTCTAACAATTATCATTTCTATATTAACAAATTAGACAAGGACTTCCACGGTGGACGCTCCACATAAACTCATTTAAAACTGTGTATTTATTGATATGATGAAGGTTTCTGTAAGGAGACGCTTATTTAACATTTATGGAAGGAGTCTCCAGTGTCAGCGCTTTGCAACAGTCAAAAGTAAAACTGTAACTTTAGGTTTTCAGACACGGGAAAGTCTAACAAGGAGGTCTTTTTTTAATCATACCTGCTATAATGTAAGTGATAACAGGAACTAACTGTGTCATTCTTTAGTAAGTAATATAAACTGTAATTGTCGCAAAATTGAAAAGTTGAAACAGTTCAGGACACACTGTTATAAGAAAATAACGTAACACAAATTTAATACTTGCCCTTGTATTGTCTTGCATTTTTTTTAGGTAGTACTGCTCTAAATATTCATTAAGACAAATACATGTTGTCGAAAATAAAACGTTTTTGTCTTAATGAATGCATAGAGCATTGCCAAATAATACAACCCAAGGACTAGTATTAAATATTTTCCTCATGTGAAAGATGCAGCCTTTCTCTAAACAATTTCATGTTGGAAAGGTTTTTATGAAAAAGTTAAATGACCTCAAGAAGAATTTAAACCATGCTTCATGGACACATGTCCATCATAGCTGCCATGTTCTCCAGTCTGTAGAAACAGGAAATCGAGGCCTGTAAGGGGCCTCATAAAGTCGACTAATGGCCCGCTGAAGACTCCGGTTGCTGAGGGCTTCTCTCGCAGGAATGTAGTTTAACACTGCGCCACTCTGAGATTCTCATTCCTTCAGACTGCAGTGTGTGTTCGTGAGAAACCACATCTCTGGGAATCTGCAGCACAGCTTTTCTTCGGGTGCGCTGTGGTTTACGCTGTCATTAAAAAGAGCTTAAGTGCTGTGTACCAGGGCCGATTAGGCAGTGGGGGATAATTACGAGGTCGGGATTCAGCGTATTCCATCTAATTGAAATGCACATCTGTATGATGGGGGGTTGGGGTGAGAAAAGATAAAATACAACATACCACAGCATGGCTGAATTCTCGATTCTGATTGGTCAGAGCTCTGACAGTAGCGCAGCTCATTCTAATGCATTCGGTCAGCAGACGACCAGGAGTGAGTAGAAAAAAGAACAGGACGTTTTGCACATATACGGAAAATTTACAAGCAATCTAGAGTTAAGGAGGGCATACTCAGGGACGGTGTGTGAGTGATCAGTGAGTCACGCTTTTCTTCACACACACACACACACACACAACTCTTATACAAGTCTCAAAGTAATAGTGTGTCAGAATTTCAGGGGAAAACCTCCATCAAGTTTCTATCTTAGCTGCTGACCACAGCTCCTAGACACACACGCACACATGCACATATTTAAAACTTAAGGAAGTCCTTACAACAGTAATAAACCACAGGAATTGGCCACCGCCACAAACACACCCACACACACACACACACACAGAGGTGCGAATAGCTAGGAATGAAGTCCTCATTCCTCTTTAAATAGTCAGGTGATATTTTGGGGGATTTCTGGGCTAATAAATAATCCAACACACACACACACACACACACACACACATACATTATATAATGCCCCAGGATCAAGCTGTACTCTGCTTCTACAAGACCAAGACCACTGACTATCTAATCTGCCTCTCTCTCTCTCTCTCCCTCTCTCTCTCTCTCTTTTCCTGCCCATCACTGTGTGTATGCCATCTTTCATCTTTCTCCATCTTGTAAACCCGCCTCGAGCTCTTGTTTTTGCTTTGGAGGTCAGTGCGCAGATGTTGGAAACCAGAGACACACTGTCTTTTTTCTAAAATGAACAAGGGACACATGACTCAGGGTGTGAATAAAAGTATATACCGTGATGAGGAATGCTGGAACAGAAGTATAACGTTAATCACGTTTCGTAACTCAAATACAGTTTACAGTTACACAGTTTAGTGCAAAAGTTAGCATCCCCGCTTGGCTTCCTTGCCTTCCACTCGTTTCTACTGACATCCCTGAACTTGAGCGGCTTCACAGCCACCTGGCATGAACTCGTGCACATGTGCGCTAGCTTAATTTATCTAAAGATGATAAATTTAGATTTTAAATTGTTTAATACAGAATTGTTGAAAGTCTATGCAATGCAAGTACATCAAAGAAACTGTAATTGTTGTTGTTGTTCCTCTTCCGGCTGCTCCCGTTACGGGTCGCCACAGCGGATCATTGGTCCGCGTATTTGATTTGGCACAGTTTTTACGTCGGATGCCCTTCCTGACGCAACCCTCCCAAATTTTATCCGGGCTTGGGACCGGCACTGAGAGCACGCTGTTGCACCCAACCCCAATGGCTGGGGTTGGTTCCCTGGCCAGAAATCAAACCCAGGCCACAGCGCCTAACCACTAGTCCTCCAGGGACCCCATAAGTAACTGTAATTAAATTACTTATTACTAATTTTTATTACTTTAAAAAAATCCCTTACTTTACTTTTTTTCAGGGAAAAAGTAAGGTAATTACAGTAACTTACTACTACAGTAACTTACTACTACAGTAACGTAGTTACTTAGTAATGCATTATACCCAACACTGCATGGGATCATCAAATACAAGCTGTCCCCACATGGAGATTTTTTTGTGTTTTTTGTGGAATTTATTTGGCACTTCATACAGGGAACGTCTCAAATGGCGCCCGGCTAGCTAAGTCGGTAGAGCATAAGACTCTTAATCAGAATTTAGAGGCACATCAGACATCATACATGAGCCCCACATCGGGCACCAAACCCAGCCACTGGGGTCACACGAGCTAGTGTACTCCAAGCCAGACCCAAGCCCGGATAAAATGGGAAGGTTGCGTCAGGAGCCATGCAGACCATACCATGGATTTCCGGAGGATCCGCTGTGGCGACCCCTAACGAGAACAGCCGAAAATACAACAACAACAAAGAAGGAACGTCTCAGTGTCTTCATTCATCATTTTGTGAGTTTGTGTTCTTGCTCATCCAAAGCGAATCTTCCAAAATTGCATACTAGCATACTTAATAGTAACTTTATTTTTGATGAACAATGAAACAGTTTGTATGTTATGCTACAAGAAGTTACTGGAAGTCTTAGCAAAGTGACAGACAACCTTTCACTCCCTATGCAAGCTTGAAACATGTATTTCCATATTCTGGCGATGGAAACAAGCAAACTGTGATGTTCTCAACTTTATGCACAGTAGCTTTGACAGAGCAAAGCAACAAATCCACTGGTTGACAGGTTCAGTACTATGGTGAGTGATGTATCATGTCCCCCTAAATTCTGTATTCTTGGTAAATTTTGAATTTCAATTCTTACCTTACAATTTAATTTATATGGAAAATTTATATGGCAAATAATTCATTCTTGCATGTTTTTACCAATTTACACTTTGCTACCGAATTACCTGTTAATTAATTAACAAATTATTATAGTATTTGCTTGTTTTAACTGTATAAGGATCAGGTTTATTATTAAATGTTGCTAAATAAGTGCACCAGTAGTTATTACTTTATATAATGGATTACTGTTTAGAACAATAGTATATGGTTTCAGTGATGATTGCTGTATGTTAATGTAAGAAAATCAGCCGACCACAAGGAGCTAAGGAACTCAAATGAGTTACTAACTTTAGCCATGGCTTGATCATCGCGATTTATTGAAACTAATTTCTCACCAGAAACTACTACAGAAACTGTACTAGGTAAAGATTTATAGTCTAGAAAGCCCAAAACTATTTACATGTAAAATAACTTACTGTTAAGATCATAAATAAATAAATATGGTAAATAAATATGACAAACATACCAGGCAAGCATTAGAGAATGGTAATATGAAGTAACACATGCACACACACACACACACACACACACGGTGCAGCTGGTAAAGTCACGTGAAGTGGGCAGAATTTACAATCTTAACAGTAAGTCATATTATTCGCTGAGCTTCAGCTGTTGCAAAAGCTCAAAAAAAAAATTCTGTCGCAGATGTTCGAGTTCAAATCTCCCGGAGTTTCACGGCAGGGGCTTTCCCAGCATAACACGAAGTTCCCCTGCCATCTTGGTACATTTGTTCAGTGTGCATTGAGAGAACTGAGTGTCAGATGGCTGAATGTAAGTAGAAATGAGGTTAATATAATAAAAAATGTAATAGTGTTGTCTTTCATTTGAATAGGATTTTGAATTTTGACTCTTAGCACATGGAACTGAGATGCACGCACACACACACACACACACACACACTCAGTAGGCAGCTCACACTAAGTGACACAAACAGAAACTCTTACACAGGTTATGAATCTTGTGCCATCCTACAAACTTTGACTCAAATATCACTCACAAAGGGGCTTTTTTTTTTAAACCAGCTAATAATACAGTGAGTTGCTAGTTCAGTGACTCACTACACCTGTGAACTTTGTGCTTTCACAAATGGGGGAAAAAACAGTGACACTTGCCAACCACGATGCTCGCCAACCATGATGCTTGCCAGCCATGATCGTAGTTTTGATTTTAGAAATCGAGGGTTGGGGTGGCACTATAAAATTTGAGTCATTAAAATGGGTCGAGCCCGTTCTATATATCAGTCATATACCACTCTGATGCTCAGTTCTGGATTCTGACTCATTTGGACGGTGTTGATTAATTTTCTGTAACAGCAGTTCGGACAGTTGTTCCAGCTGCAAGGTAAATCACAGGTTTATATTAATGTGGTTGTTATCGTTTCTGTTATTGTTATTCCTATTTTTCAATTTTTAAACTTTTATCTATTTAATTATTTTAAGTTTTTTTCTATCATTAAACATATTCTTTGTTCCTTTATTCTTCGTCTTATTTTCCTTCTTTTATGAAAATCCCTTTGAGTGTTTGACTCAAAATGAAAAAGTGCTATATCAATAAATAAAGAGTAAAGATAAAGAGTTTGACCTGAGGGTGTGCAAACTTTTGCACTCAACCATAACAGGGTTTTTTTTTTGGTTTTTTTGGTTTTTTTCTCATCAAAGCTCTATCATTTCTCCAGATTATTTTGTTTGCATTCTCTATTGTATGACATCACCGCCATCACACTCTCACCATCCCTGCACTCTGATTGGCTGAATGAGGGGAATTCTCTGATCAGGTTCAAAGATCACAGTGTGATAGCAGCGACTGACATCATTCACTGGAGCTTTGCCAGTAACTGTGAACTAACTTTCTGCAGCACACACAAGGAAATAAGTCCAAGATCTAGCATTTAGCACAATATGAAACGTGCCTCTGTTCATAAAGAAACGTCAACGAATTAGTAAGCATGCATCACTGTTACACCTAAGTTGTATTTCCATCTGACTATTTAACACCTGTGAGAAAGTACCCTATTAAAGTCTTGAATATAAACACCAGAAAATATAAAATAACATAAATAAAGAAATAACATAATTCAACCCATATGTGTTGAGTTGCAGACGTTAGCTAGTATGTTACATTATATTAGCTAGCTAACTAACGACATTGACTAGACTAAAAATGCCAGCTAACCTAATTCATACCAAATGTGTTACAAGCTACAGTAGTTAGCATACATTAGTATACATTACATTATGTTAGCTAGTTAACAACACTGAGTAGTCAAAAATTGGCAACTAACATAATTGTGTGATGAGCTACTAAAACTAGCTAGTTTGCTAGTAAAAGTTATTACATTGTATTGGCTAGCTAGCAAATTAAAAACAGTAACTAGGCTGAACATTGGCAGCTAATGTAATTCAATTCACAGATGTGATGAGATACAGTAATTAGCTAGCTAACTAACAACATTATCTAGGCTAAAATATCTCCAGGAGTTAGCTAGTGAATTACAGGAGTTAATACAACTTATCAGACTAATAAACATAATTAGCAAGAAATATATAATCCACTGGGTTAGTCAGTGACTGCTTTTTTAGCATCAGGTTTAACTTAACCTGATAAGTAAGTAGGTAGACGTTCTCAGAGACAGATTCTGTTGCTTTTTGGGGCCCTAAGGCTTGAGAGGTTTGCAAACTCCACAGAGAGAAAAGAAAAACAGAGAGAGAACAGGATGATGGAGAGAGAACAGAATGATGGCGCGAGAACAGAACGAGTGTCCTGATTGATTTAAGCCTCGCTGTGTGTTGATCTTTACCGCTGGCTGAGATGGAAGTGTGGAAAAATAAGCTACGATGGGGAAAAAGGGGGGAAAAGGAGGACTGTACTAACTTTATTTGTTCTGTCCGACCCCTTTTTCCTCCCTGCTCCCTCTGTCCCAGAGAAGAAATTAAAGTGTGTGTAACATAAACCTGTGTCTGTCATGCTGTAAATTCCTTTCAGAATGACAACGCTCCAAATCAAACATCACCCCAAGGTAAAACTGCTATCCTCCCTCTCTCTCTCTCTCCCTCTCTCTCTCTCTCTCCATCTCTCTGTGCTTCTAATGGCTTCTTAAGTCAGATGTTTCCTGTCAGTCTGTGGGATACAGCCTAGCTAAGCTACGCTAACACTAAGGTAACACCAGCGTTGCCCAAGTCTTAAAAAAAATGCTTTTAAAGTCTAATAAAAGTAGAAGCAGTTTGTCTGGAGGTTATTAAGTGATTATATGAATAGTAAAATACACAACGATTTTAAACAGTATTGGTTTGTTGGTTTTAGAGGGATTTTGCACACTTACAAGCAGGTTCTAGCTGGTGTTGAGTTGGCCAACCTGGTTGGTCAGGCTGGTTCTAGCTCTTCAGGCTGGTTTGATTTAATATTTTTAGAGGGGTTTTGGACACTTACAGGCTGTTTCTAGCTGGTCAGGCTGATTCTAGGTGGTCAGGGTGGTTCTAGGTGGCCAGGCTGGTTCTAGCTTATCAGGCTGGTCTGTCTTTGCTTTAAAAGACTTTTGGACACTTACTGGCTGGTGTTAGCTGGTCAGGCTCTTCCTCTTTCTTATTCCTTAAGAATTTTCTCTGTAGATTGAGCTAGTTGAGTCCACATCTCCAAGGTTGATTCATCCTTGCCATTTGATTTTATTTCTCTGCTCTAATATATCTGATCCAGCTCATGAATGCCTTAATAAAGTGTTGATGAGCTCAGATGCGTTAGAGCAGGAAAGCATTATGCTCCTAGAAATTATGCCCAGAAGTAATCATTTGGGCAAATTTGAAGGCAGCGATACATATATCCTTCCCAGTAAATGGAGTCTCATAACTCAGTAATCATTTCAAAGGCCTAATTTTTTTCTTATCATGGCTAAAGGAGACTAGAGAGGGAAGAAATGTCATACAGGTTAGATATGATTATTGTATATATGATACAGTGAAGGGAGTCAAACTCTCTATTTGGTTAAAGGCTGCTTCTGGTTGTCTTTGAAGGTCAAAGTGTAGGTTCAGACTTCAACCCACACACCCATTTACGGAAATACTCTTACACATGCTAGCTAACCTACTGTTTCCATGTTAGTTAAACTGTTCCATGTCCTTATAACCTTCCTGAAATATGAGGTCTGTTATAGATGAGGAATATGGGAGTATAGTGCCTTGCATAAGTACTCACCCAAATGTTCCCTGATCTGATGAGACCAAAAGGTACACGTTTGGCCTCGGCTCAAATCACTTCACTTTTACCCTTCCAACAGAACACCATACCTACAGTGAAGCATGGTGGTGGTAGAATCACATTGAGAATTGCCCTTGGCTTCTGGGTTGCTTCTTTGACTAATGCCTTCCTTATATGGTCACTGACCTTTAGTGGATAGCCTCCTTTAGACATATAATTCCAGTTAGGTCCATTTCAGTTCCTGGTTGTAACACTACAAAATGTGGAAAGGTTAAACAATACTTATGCAAGCCTCTGCATGTATTTATAGATCTTTGCACTGGATATGTACGCTTATTAGCATTTATCTGGAACGCAGAAATTGCAAACATCTTACAGTTACACTAACTCAGCAATGCTGTGATCATTTTATCTACAGTATGTTTCTGCGCAGACAATGTAGGTAGTTTTGCTGTCTTTCTGCCCATCAGTCTGCGTGCATTACTGTTGTGTCTCTGAGTTTAGCAGACCTCTAACAAGATGTCATCCCACTTCTGGAAGGAAGCACCTTGGAAAAAATCTGGGTTTGTTTCTTTAAAAGCATCTCTGTTGTCTGTGTTTCGGTGTTTGGCAGTTTAGGTTGTTGTTTTGCTTGTTGTTTTGGGGTTTTTAGGCACATATTACAGTTCCCATATGAAGTCAATACAATTTTACTGTAGAAATTTAACAGTCATGAGAATCTCATTGGCTAGTTTCCTTGCAATTGCCATTTAATGTCTTCAAAGTGTCATCTTTCTTATATCTTGTGTAGATAATAACGTGTCAAGTTTATTTAGTAACACTCATGTTTTAATCCATGTGCAGTTCAAATGTTGACTTTGAACTTTGAACCACTTTGGTGATCTACCAACATGATCTCATGAGAAATTTGTGCACAGGTTGAAGTGTTGGATCTACTTTAACACGAATGCGCTTTTATTGTATTTTTCAATCGCCATCCCATTGATTCAGGCTGTTCCTTTAGGTACTATAGCAATATAGCTGCAATATGGCATCATCTCACATATTAGCAATATAACCAAAAAGGAGGCACAAAATCCTTATTCTCCTAATAGCAGGTGTGTGTATAGCCGAGAGTGCAAATAAGAGATAGGGGAAGCGGGACGGTCAATAACATCACCTTTTTTTTCAGATTATAGTGTTAATAGTGTTTTACAGTTGAGCCATAGCAACAAACACAGCAGTCTGACATGATCATGTTGTTCATTTCATTAGACAAGAAGTGTTTTCAAGTGGGCAGTCAGCTGTTGTCATTCTTTTGTGGATTATCTCTTGTGTGTGTGTGTGTGTGTGTGAGTGTCACAGGTCTCCTGATAGCAGGTACTTGAGAAGTTGAGATGAATTTAAAGTAGGGGACGTATCTCTGACTCAGCAGATAACCCTGCATACTTAGTCAACCACAGTCACAACAAAAACCTGCAAAAATGTGCATCATGCATACACACACATACCGCACGTAGCAGTGTAGCTCAGATGCATCATGCTGTCTGCTACATGCTGCTGCTCTCTCTCTCAGACATGTTTACGTTCTTACCTTCAGTCTGAATTACTTTTTCTCTACACACACACACACAAACACACTCCAGTACACTGTACTAACTCTGAAGGAGTACCCAGACCTTACATGGCTATGGCTATTCAGTTATTATCTCAGAAACATTTCTTGACTTTTCTTCTGTCTTTTTTTTCTTTTGATTTGAGTTCTGTGAATGTTTTGTTTAAAGAAAGAAAGAGAAGTGAATAAATGAATAAAATGGCAGCAGAATACGTATAGAAATGTTTTGTTAACAGTCGTGTGTGCTTAACTTGACAGAAGTTGTTCATTTTGTTCAAGTTTGACTTGAGGAAGATTACTTTTTCATTAAAACAACATACGTGTAGCTAAAACGATTATAATTTGTCATAAAATATCATCACTGCATCAAAGGCTTAAACATTTGTCATGACAGAGATTTATCATTGTCACATGCGTTTTCAGTAAAAGCCCCTAACACCGCTCCTGACCTGTGAGGCTTCGTCTGGCCCTTTTTCTGGTTTCTGACACACACACTGTTATTTACAGCTAATTATCCTCAAATACCGCAGGACCCATTTGCGTCCACACATCATGATCTCGTTAGTACCCAAACGACCTCTAGAATCTCATTAATGCATCATGGAGGCTGAATGGACAGTCTTCGGTCATCGCTGGTGAATCTGTGAGTGGATGCGTGTCCGGGGGTTTTTACCTCCAGCCCATATATAGTCCTCTGCATGTGTGTGTGAGAGAGTGTTACAGAAAACCACATCAACAACGCTGTCCTCTGAGAAGTCCTATTTTTGCCCACAAACATAATTGTTCACCTGGGAGGACTTTGGGGTTTAATTTTAGCTGGTGGTCAGTGTGTTCAGTTTAAAGGCCAGCACATATATACACACTCACTCACACGCACACACACACTGATACAGAATGGGAAGAAGCATGTATCCTGAAACGGCCCACTACGTAGCTAACTACATACTCAGGTAGGTTCTAGTTAGCACTGATTTACATTACGGTAATATTTTAACAATTGTAAAAGAGTTAAATACTGTTATATTTTTTTGGATCATGGTGTGTCACAATTGGTCCAAACCAGAAACAGCTCTTTTTTTAAATAATGCTGTTGTAAATGTATCTGAGAGAGAGCACTGTGTTAAATACCTACCTTGTGGGGACCGGAGCTGTTATGTGGATAAGAATCACAGCATCTAAAATGGAAATGCAATCAAATGTAAAAACGAAAGATTGATTGAAAAGTTAAAAAAAAAAAAAAAAACTAACAATTTTGAGCTGGTGGAACATTTTCTGGTTCAGAAAAATCTTTACTCTGGTTTCTGGGTGTTCTAAAAACATTTTACATCATCTGTTAGCAGCTCATTTACTTTCTACTGACAAAAATATGTAACAGTTGAATTATATTTGTCATTTGGCTATTGTTAGTTTTAGTCATAACTTGGAACTGAAGTGTTAAATGAACATTAAATGACTTTTTAAAGTGCATCACATAAAAGTCCCTGTGAAGGCGGTGCAGCCCCTTTGTCCGTCTGTCTGTCCCAGTAAAAACAGGGTGTGGCCTCAGTGTCTGTCTGCCTCAGTAAAGGAGGCGTGGCCTATGTACCTGTCTGTCCCAGTAAAAAAGTTGCTGTGGCTTCTGTTTCTGTCCCAGTTAAGGAGGTGTGGCTTCAGTGCCTGTCATTCCCAGGAAAAAAAAAGGGGGTGTGGCCACTTTTCCTATCAGCCCTAGTAAAAATGGGCGTAGCCACTGTGTGTCAGTCCTCAAAAAAAAAAAAAAATAGGGTGTGGCCACAATGTCTGTCAGGCCCAGTGCAAAATGGGCGTGGCCTCTTCTTCCCCTCAAAGCTAACAATTTAGGAGTGCGTTGCAGCAAAACAATTTAATCTTGTGTGGTATCGTAACATCGCTTTCAACACAATCTCAACTTGGAGAGGTGTGTGTGTGTGTGTGTGTGTGTGTGTGTGTGCAGATGGTTCTGTATCTCATATAAGTCAGTTGAAAGAAATACATTTTTGATAGCAAACATCATTTCTGTTCGAGCCACATCCATCAATAAAACAATCTGAAGCAGCTGAGCTCCATGTCACTTCTAATGGAGATGGAAAAGTGTATCAGCCTAAATAAAGCGAAAACAGACGTGAAGAACACGCTCCGCAGAGTGTAACCCGGGGTCTGCCAAAGGTGATGGGGTGTGTGTTTTTTTATTTTGTCAGCGAAGAAATAAAATCACGTGCAGAGAAAAACCAGACGCAGGGAGAGAGATGAAACCCAGCTGAGGACGAGTGCTGAACATGGTTCATAAACCCAGGAAGATTAACAGAACTTGGATTACTTCATTAATTTAATCTCTTGATAAAAAAGTCAGACATGTCCAAAGACTTTTGATGATCTTGTTCAATGTTAGAATTAAACAGGAAACCCAATTTACACGTTATATTTATTTCAAGCTGTTTAAATGTGATGTAATCAAATGTATTTTAGAGTATTAGAGAAATGTAAAATTGTTTAAAAAATCTTGTAAATATGCCATATTTTATTAGAAGTTTACACTTCTTGAGAAGTTCCAACCCCCTTTTTTTTTAATAAAATAAATAATATATAAGGAATTATTGTAAGGATGACAGGTTGATGGATGTCCTCATACAAGCGTTCACACCAATGCATCCATATTATTGTAATGTGAAGTTTTATATTATTTTAATGTGATTGCTTGGTTGATTACACGTTTTACAACCAGTAAGGTAAAATAAGTGGGAAGGACAGTTTTTGTGTGCATGAATGTTATAGTGAACTTCCTCAACCTCATGTCCATGTCAAATTTCAAGGCACTAGCACAATTTAATTTATTTAATTTATCAGGGGAAATCTGGCTACCTTAATGAATAATGCGGGGGGGGGGGGGGGGGGTAGTAGCATAGCATAGATAACATTTAGAAAAGCATGCAAATCTGAGGAAAAGGTTTAGACAAATTAAAACTGAGGTCTAAAGTCGGGGTTATTTCTGAAACCTAACTACGTATGCTGCTTTGCTTACATGTTCACCTGTGTACATGTTGTACATCAACCTGTTAAATGTTTAGCTTAGCGATTTTTAACGCCAAATCTTCAACACACACAGATCAGCTATATTAGGTTAACATTAAAGCTTTATGCAGTCATCCTGAGTACAGTCATGATCTGCTTCTCACACTGACAAACTATAACCTTACATTTAAAGATTTGCTTTCAAAACACCCTTTTCGGTAAGTCCGAATTCGAACGCTAACCATAATAAAGAAATCGGATATTAGTCAAAAACGGTCTAGAGTGTGCAAGTATGCGATTTGAGACACAGCTCTAGTTTGTTTGGTCAGTTATGGACATTGTGTGCACACAGCGCTAATTGTTTTTTGTACATTTACTACAAAATGCTGAATGAACGCAGGATACGCACATATACATAGTTAGCTAAGGAATAAAACGTACCAGGAACAAAACTGACAGCTAAATTCACCTCTGATCAGTGTAGCACAGTTCCTATTACCACGTAGATGTTGATTATTTACCCATAACATCGCATCCCAAAGTGGTTTATTCCTCTTAAAACATAGCAATTTGCCAACAATTACGAGTTTTATTGTTGAAGAACATACCGTTTTGTTCTTTTGTTTTTTTTTGGCATACAGTTATTTGTTTATAATTACATTTAGTAATTATACGCAAAACAAGTTAGTTCCCATTACAGCAGCATGAAACAATCGTTCCCTCACTATATTGATTTTAATAAGACAAAAAAAATGCTGTCATGTATCGACAGAATGTCTTGCGTTGGAAAACGCAAATTTACAGTTTTACCTCTGACTGTTAGAAAGCGCTGATACTGGAGACTCCTTCCATAAACGTTAAACAGCCGTATCCTTCGCCATTTCAACGATTATGCATTTTTCTTTGTTAAATAACATGTTTTTAATTCACATAGTTTAGTATTAGGCACGGATTATGTGGCGCGTCCTGCATACAAGTCCCAGTGTAAGTTGTTACTGTAGAAACGATAACGTTTCGACGGAAGGTCCCGGTTTTCACACTAATCTGAGAAAGTGTTGCTTTTCATATAAGGCTACTATTTCTGCAGAACAGGATACCGTGTCCTGTTAACACCATGTGTTTGATTCCCCTCTTCTTCTTTTTTTTTCTTCTCCTCTCTCAACTTTCTCCACTCATCATATTTCAGATGACTTCCCCCTCCTCCACATTTTCCTCTCTCCATTCTCTCCACACTCTCACTGGGGTCGCATGGCACTCAAGCAGAACTCGACTGCTTCTGTAAATCACTCAAGTGTCCCAAGTGTGTGTGTGTGTGTGTGTGTGAGATGTGGGAACTTTCTTTCAATGCCATTCCAGCATATTCCACATAGAAACAGCAATACTCATGTTGCTGTACCAGTTACTCAAGAATGTTGCTTTGTTTTTTTAGCTCGTAGAATGATTTTCTTTTGCTTTTTTTTTTGGGTTGCGTCAGCTTGGTTGTGCATCATTTTACCATAGAGCTGTCACCAATAAGTAAAAGAAGCTCATACCTTCAGTCTAGCATCATGCAAACTGCAGAATAAATCCTCATTAATGTAACTGATTTCATAAATTTTTTTTTATGTATCATTTCTTTTATCCATATCGGATGGTGACTGTGTTAACATGAGAATCTGTTCATCAGTTTATCGCAGACACTCATCGTGTTTGTAATGAAAGAACTCGTTTTCTCTTGTAGTAGGCCACGGCTGGGACTCTACGAACCCCTCTATGTTAGCCGCTACCGCTTGCCGGATCTGCCCAGTTTCCGGACCCCTCACCAGGGTAAAGGCGGGTACTGGTCCAGTCCTCAGCGGTACCACCCGAGCGGCAGCACATGGCAGAACCTACGACGGCATCTCCTCATAGTGCCGGGCAACACAGGCTTCTCCGACATCACGTCCACTAAAATGGCAGGCAGCTGCAGACTGCGCCACACACTAGTGTAAGATTCTGATAACAAGTGTGTGTGGGTGGGTGTGTGTGTGGGTGTGTGTGTGGGTGTGTCGGGGTGTAAAACAGCTCCGCTACGAGCTGTCAGCACAGACTCAACTTAACATTCTGTCCACTTAACACTTCACTGTAACTATGTCGCTGTGGCATTGCTTAGTTTTTTTTTTTTTTTTAAAGAAAACTAACGCACAAATGCACAACCGTGTCGATGAAACAGGCACAACTGAAACCGGGACAGCTCAATAAAAACATGGCAGAAGACAGTGAATAAACATCCTTTGTCTAGTACAAACATTTTTTCGAATGTTTACTTAAATGTAATTTAAATGGATTTATGTGGAATTTATGCTTCAATTATGTGTGCAATTTACAAAAAAAAAAGCCAGTAGGAAATTGTGTACATTTATTTAAAATTGTGTAGTGTACACAAAATGATAAAATGTTAAGGAAAAAAAACTCAGTTTTCTCAGCCTCATGGTCTTTTACTTCTTGTCTAAAAGTGCTTCAGAAACCGTCCCGTTTGGCTTTAGATTTCCATCTCTCAATCACTCGTGCATATTTTCTTAAAAAAAATATAAATATAAAAATCAATCAATTTGTATACGGTATACAATACTTAATGGTAGTTCATCTAAAAAATGTATATAGTTTTCTTTTTTTTTTCCTACTCAAATGTAGTCAAACTGCCGAGATGTATCTGGTGTCTGAGGTTGAGAAAAGGGAACGTTCTATAAACTTTTGGCTTTTGGCTGAACTTTACCTTAAGCGGGTTTAATGTGAATCACAAGCTTTAACGGTTAAATTTTTTTTTTTTCCTTTCCGAGTCCAAAGTCTGGACTCTGGATTTGTGGTTTCAGGTGGAAATATCACTGGTAGGAACCAAGGTAATGAATTACAAGTAACCCATTTTTGGCTAAACGTATTATCATAAATAAAAAAAAAAGCAGCAGTCACACATCAGTGAAACCACTGCCAAGGATCTCAGGAACCCAGAGGTTAAATTCCCTCCTCCTGTCCTCTTTAATAGATAGACCCCATGTGGGCTTTAACAGCTGTGTATCCCATAATGCATCACGCTGCTACTGACCAGCATTATGCACAAACTCTATAGTTCATATACTCCTCTTCTGAACTATGGAATTTAAAGGGATGGTTCTACAAAACAAAACAAAAAAAATTACAGTTTTCCGCTTACACCAATGCACTCGACCATGTTTGTATGTACGTTGATACAAGATGTACGTTGATAAAGTGTTTTTTATTTGAGAGATTTCATGCAGGCTTGGTATATTGAATCTGTCAATAAGTATTTTTTCCAAAATTCCTGGTGATTGTGGTTTTAGGTGGAAATATCGCTGGCTAAAACTGAAGGAACTGATGAACAGCTACAGATCCTGCACGGCGGCGAGGTCTGTCTACAGGCCTTGAGTTTATAAACTCATATTTTGGTGACAGCAGCTCCTGCTGTTATCAGTTCTCCATCCAAAGCAAGGAGTGATGAAGGCATCAATATACAATATTACAGTGTAATCCAGCTATGGACATACATTTAAATCGCAGGACTAAGACCAGGGCAAGGCCCTTAACCCTTAAATTAACAGCTGTATGATTGAATTGTATTTCTGCCTTAAGTAAAGAAACTTTTTGAAATTTGTACATGAGGGAATTGAAATGAATAAAAGTTATCTGATTCACGAGAATAAAGTGAATAAAGTGACTGAATGACGAGCAGAATCTCCACATTCCAGCACACTGTCTCACTCTATCCAGGAGATACGGTTTGCCTGAGATCAAGATTTTTTCCCGCAGATCTGATGCATGACAAAAGAGAGAGAGAGAGATCTGAGCAAGAAAAAGGAAAGAAAAAGGAAAGGAAAGGAAGAGAAAGGAATGAAAAGAGCAAGGTAAAACAGGACCTTAATTTCAATTAAAGCAAATGGAAATGAAAAAGAAAAAAACGTCAAGTAAATGAAAGGACAACAACATCATCGATATTATTTGAGCAGCCATTAGCCTCATGCTAATCGCCTCATTGTAGAAAGAGTGTTTTCTACAAGCAATTGTAGGAATTTCCTTCCACACGAGCTAGCTATGTAGTGAGCATCCACCTTGTCCTTTCATTTTCTTTTACACAAACCCGTACTCGCTCTCTCGTTCAATCTGTTACTCCTGGACTCCCAGCTTTTCGCCTTCGGTGTAATTGGCCAGAGAAGCCACTGAAAGATATCCCGCTTCATTGCCATATCGCTGCCATTATCTGATTCGCTAGAATAAAACGATCCACGTGTGTTTGTACAGCACTCCACCTTTTCCACATTCCACTGCAGCGACTCACTTTTTAACCTGAAATCAATGCGCCTTCCAGGAGACCTGCTGCTCGGCGAACCGGAGATACGCTGACAGATAAAAAGGTTCTGTGCAGGTACTTTTTCGCAAGATATTAAAATGCGGTAAGTGGGACTTAAGTTCCAATGATGTGCCTAAATTTCTTTACGGTACGGTACGTTTGCATACATTTTTGGTATGAACGATACATGATAAAGGTACAAAGGTTGAGGGGACCACTACAGCAACAGGTTTGTACCTTTTTCACCCAGTTTTGTGCATGTTTTCCCTTGTGGAGATGGAAAACGGCACAAAAAAAAAAAAAAAAAAAAAAAAGGTTGCCAAGGCTTTTGTCTTTATATAACATCCACTGAAAGGACGTTCATTTTATCCACATTTAAAACCAGATATACTTCAGATACAGTCGTGCCCTGTCTAAAAGGATGTTTTTGAGCTTGAGAGAGTAACAGAGAAGGGATATGATTCATCAGTTTATTATAGCACAGGAAAAACCTTTTCTTCTTTTTCTCTCAGAGCCATCATAGTTTACTGGCTGAAAAGTTCTGGAAGTTTTTTTTTTAGTGCGAGTTGTTTAGACAGCAAAAAGACAGAAGGAAAACCCGAGCTTCAGAGAAATTCCCACTAAGAGGAAGTTTTCTTTACTTCGGTACGTGTTAACCTTCACCCTCCCTGGTTGGTAGCTGTCAACAGCAAGACTAAAATGATTTTCGATTAATTTCATCCGCTGCCTTTTAAATCAACGTATCAATTCAAATCGTCCGATCGTTACTATTTGAGGTACCACTGATTTCCTGCTAAACACTTTATCATAGACAGCTAGTTATACCGATACTTCATTTTAAAGAATGCTAAACTGGGGATTTGGTCCATGTACACGGCATTACATAAGTTGACCCAAAGCATGCCAACAAA
The DNA here is from genome assembly GCA_037576675.1 of Pangasius sanitwongsei. Classification (NCBI taxonomy): domain Eukaryota; kingdom Metazoa; phylum Chordata; class Actinopteri; order Siluriformes; family Pangasiidae; genus Pangasius; species Pangasius sanitwongsei. Next base: position 30,173,754 of record CM075005.1, read on the forward strand.
ATTAGCCCGCTAGATAATTATCTAACTAGCTTTGCTTGAGGAGAAACTCTTACAGCTAACTAAAGCTAGTTACTGCTTATTTGGGTTGTGATTTCTGAGATATTCAAGATCTTGTTTCTTGTTTCTAAGCGAATCTGAGTTTTTGTCCATCCACACACTGTAATCTATCTGCAATAAGTTGATGTAAATGTTTTGGTAGATTTATGTGGCGCATATGAAGCCGTTTTGGCCTCAACACCACTTGAGCTAGCACCTGAGCTGGCTAGCTCGGCTTCGAGAGCTTAATCATAGATATTTACAGTACGTGACTGGATCATGATTTTCCCCAACATTTAGCTAGCATTACTTGTGGAGAAGATGACATAAGTTCATGGACAGTAAATATAATTGATAACACTTCAGACTGTTTTCCGATTAAACATGATAGACAGATAGTTATATAGAGGCTAACAGCCTAATGGTTTCCATTAAAATGAGGAGATATTGCTGGAAAATGCTTAAAAGAAAATATTAGGTCTGTTCTTTTTCTTTTTTTCAGATAGCATCTGTCAAGCTAACTTAGCTTGCTAGCTTTTCTTGAGAAGAAACATTTTCTAATTTCCATCTGTGGAAAGTGAATGGAAATTCCCCTCCACTATCCAGATTTGTGGCTTTATTTGAAAGCTGAGTGTGTGTGTGTGTGTGTGTTTATGCTCAATATGTTTGAGACAGAATATTTACAGTATTACTTACAGTCTGGAATCCTTACCTGCTAAGCTAAAGACGTGGACACTAGCATTGTGAGCATAGTGAGGTAGAGTTTTGGAGGACAGTGAGATATTCTTTTCCTTTTAGCTCTTAGACATTTGTCCTGTCCATATCAATCCCAGCGTACACACACACACACTTCCTACTATGTGTATTTAATTACGTGTGTTAGATTAGCAGCAGGTGGCAGAGCGATAAGCATAAAAAATTATCACAGACTAACACACAGATTTACTGTAGTTGCTGTAGAGGATTTAGCATTTCTTTGGAATATAAGTAGTGTGTAGTAAAGCAAATGAAACCGTCTCATTTCGGTTTCAGGACATCAGGCAGAGTGAAAAAAGAACTCAGAAAGGAGGAACTCTGTGTGTCTGTGTGTGTGTGTGTGTGTGTGTGTAAGGAATGTGTGTCAGTAGGCTTTCACTATGGCCCAGATCTCTGTGTAACCTCAGCAAAAACTGCAGCTTGCCAAGATACACCACTATTACTCAATGTTTTGTGTGTGTGTGTGTGTGTGTGTGTGCGTGTGGAGAGAGAGAGACAGAGAGAGAGAGTGAGAGAGAGAGAGAGAGAGAGAGAGAAACATACACCAGAAATGTATCAACAAGATGATATTTTAAACAGGGAACTGAAATGGCTGACCAAAATGCTGTAAATAATGTGGCTTAAATAACACAAAAAATGGATTATTTCGTTTCGGCTACTGCACATGCAACTTTATAAATTGTATAATAATATTTTTGGCAACAATCCAAAAATAACCTATTATGCCACTAAACCATATACATGCAGCCTTTCCCATAACCGAAAAGCATAATTCCCTCTGATCGATACGCCCTCGCTACATTTGCCCTGGATATTAAACACAGTTTTGATGTACACGAGTATAACCATAATCTTCTCTTTGGAGCATCCAGTGAGGGAATATAGGACAGGACACACTTACAACCCACACACACACACGCGCACACACACACACATCCAAAATTGTCATGTTTTAAGCTTTGTAAGTGGGGTAGTCTGAGATCTGATCTGTCACATGTCATGTCAACAAAAAATATACGATAATAATAATAACAACACAATATTCATGTATGTGTCTGCACAGTGGTGTTTTGTTTGCACAGGGATTTCGGAAACAGGAAGTGGATGAAGCTACTTTGGGAAGGATATAGGCGGGATTTAAAAAATTCGTCCCTGTTGAATTGCACACTGGATGACAGCAGAGACGAGAATCGACTCACTGTTACTGTCGACAAAAGACACAAAAGACACAGCATCAAAGCCTGGAGACCAGATATATATAGATATATAAACGCTAATAAATGTAGCGCTTGTACAGAATACTGTGGCTACGTGAAATTGTAATCAAACACTGACACTGGAGTCTCCTTCCATAAATGTTAAATACAGAAAACTTCACCTTATCAATGATTACAGACGGTTTTTAAAATCCATTCATGTGGCGCGTCCACCCTACAAGTCTCCGTCTAAGTTGTTACTATAGAAACGATAACGTATTAGAAGAAGTGCATTAATATAAACCTGTGATTTGTAGCTGCACTACCATCAGAGCTGCTGTTCGAGAAAATCCATCACCGTCTGACCAATCAGAATCCAGAATTCAATCTGGTATAAAGTGGATTACGAGGTTGCAGAAATTAGGGGAACTTTTTTTCCTGTTTGTCAGTTAATCCTGGAAGTTATCCTGAAATGTTTATGGAAATAGATGTCTATGAATATCAGTTACCCTAATTAAATAAGTAAATATAGCAAAAAATAAAAAGCATGATATTACGTTGTACAGGTATGATATTATGTTGTTAATTTTAAAAAAAATCTGATAAATAAAAAAAATCTGAAATTTAATAAGACCAAATAATCTTTGCTTTTTCATTTGCTATTTTATAGCAAACCATTAAAGTGACAATGTTTTTTTTTTTGTCCATTGTGTGATGGTGTGAATCATTGTGGAAAAAAAAACAACAAAAAAAAAACGAACAGTTAAATTAATATTTTTCTTACCAGAAAAAAATCCAAATCCCACAGTCCATATCAGAGGGAAACACGTAAAGTGTGGGAAAAGCACATCAGTCTCCTTTACTTCCTATTGCTCACAGCTGCATGGGAAATGTGTGTGTGTGTGTGTGTGTGTGTGCGCGCCAACCTTCTCCATGCAGGTGCTGCCATGAGATCACTTCCACTACCAGCCGCCATTTCCTGTTCCAAAACAGGAAGCAGGAAGAGCATCCCTATCCAGCAGGGGGTCGAAGGTTAAAGGTCAGGAGCAGGATTTGCGTGTCTGCGTGTCCTTTTTTGGTTTGTTTCTACGGATTAACCAATCGCATGGACAGAGCTTGGTCCAGAGCAGAAATGCCAGAACAGTAAAACGATCATAACGTGGCGAGACAAACGTCTGAATCTGTTTGTAGAACAGTTTCTGAGAGTCGGCCGTCGTTATACATCAAACGAGAGCCTTTATGATTTCTTTTTATTTTGTTCTCTAATATGTAAATGATCTGGTATATTTGACTTATTTCCATTGGTTCATTTGGCAGACACTTTTATTCAAAGTGACTTATAAGAGAATTTGACGGTTATGGCCTCGCCCAAGGGTTTAACAGTCATTCGCTAAGAACTAGCTTGATGATTAAGCAATAAATACTATGAAATGACAATAACCAGGAATATTTTTGCATAATGAATCATGTTTTCCACTGCACATCATTTACATTAAACACCCATGCTAGAAGCATTTTACTGCATTAACACGATGACTAAAGGGCCTTTTTCACACCTATTAGTCTGTTTGTTGAATCTGAATCAGAGCAAAATTGACCCTTTTGATTCACTTGCGATGTGGTTTGGTTTGGTTTCACAATATACGAAACCAAACAAACCAAAACAAAAAAGGTGACTCTTTCTTTTACTTGTCAGAAATGTTGAAAAAAAAAACAAACAAACCTTTGCCGAGCACGGAGAACACACAACCGGTGCTATATAACTAGTTTAAACATCGTTTATTTTCTTGTTTATCTCCAGCATTTCTGCAGCACTGCAGCTTAGTCATTTGGTTCAGTTTTGCAGCTCACATATAATTAAAAAAAAAAAACAAAAAAAAAAACACTATACTTTGGATTCGCTTCCTGAAATCAAGTCGAGTTAACTCGGAAGCAAACCAAGAATCATTCTGCTCACACACTCTCGGATTGGTTGTTTTGGTCCACACCTGAGTGCGATTGCTGTGTTCTCACCTGCCTAAAGAACCGCACCGAGGTGGAGAACACTCCAGGAGTGTGTATAGCGGCTGTACAAGTCACCCAGTTTAAATCAAATACCCTTGAATTAAAGATGTATGTCTGTGACTATACATACACGCCTGCTCGTGTATGCACTCCTACTTCCTCTTTTATACCAACTGTTTCCTGGTATCTGTCAACATGCACCAAGTGAACCCTCGGCCGCATTGCTCAGCACTTGTGTCAGCCTGTAGCGGGCCTAGACAGGTTTCTTACTATCTGTGTCACTTCCCATGTCATCCTAATGGAAAATGTGTCATCTGTCAGGCAACGTCATGTTTCCCGCTCACTTGTGCGTGTGAATGTGTGTGTGTTCAAGCATGTTATTATGTACTATTACTCTACACTGCTTGTCTATATGAATGTGAGGAACATATCTGCGTTCGACTGCTATGAATACCTAAGTGAAGAATGAAGAAAGAACAAGTGGGTGACACTTCTGGTTTCTGGGGCATATGTAACGTATCATTTCCTGCTAGAGGAAGCTACGCTGTTTGCTCACAACAGAGTAACCAAAAGAGTCATGTTAGTGAGAAACTCCCTCGAGACATTCCAGTGTCTCAACTTTACGCAATATGGGGTCATAAAAATGTCCTTGTTTTACCATCAGAACCTCAATTTAGAATGGCATTAACATGTATTTTTGTGGAATAAAACACTCCATGTTGTGCTATTATAGAAAAATAATCAATGACAGGGAGGTGTGGTGAAGCAAACTGCTGAAATCCTGAATTCTTTTATTCCAGTTAAAAAACAGCAATTTGCCAAAGCTAACTTTTTTTTTTTAAATGAAAGAACACCTAGTCATACTTTTTATCTGTTTATAGTTACATATAATGTTGTGGAACGCCCTCAAAACAAGTTATACAGTATAGTAGCTATACAGTTATTCCCTCGCCAGCCTGGCTTTTTTTCTTCAAGTTAATAAGAAAAAATGGCACGTTACAGAGAAACCAAAAAGCGTTGGAAAAGTTACAGCTTTACCTCTGACTGTTACAAAGCGCTGACACTGGAGACTCCTTCCATAAATGTTAAATAAACATCTCCACACAGAAAACTTCACCTTATCAACAACGGCACACTACTTTTAATTGGTTTATATGGAGTATCCGTGTAAGTTGTTACTACAGAAACAATAATATATACAAAAGTATTGGCTCCGAATTTAACAATTAAACTATGACATTTAATATGTCTGTAAGAAATGTGAATCCCAACCCTTTACACACACAGCTCTCCCATTTCAACTGAGCAAATGACAGACAATTGGCTGTTCAGCTTGTGTCTCACTATATCTTTATTTAATTAATTCCAGTACTAAGAAAAGGTTTAGAGATGTTTGTGGGGGTGGAGTTTGAATTGTGTGTTTTAAGTGTTTGGTCTGTTGCTAAAAATAAACTAGAACTAACCAGTAAGCTTCGCCAGAGCAACAATCTGCCAAACAAACAAATAAAAAACCACTGATCAGATAAACAGGAGACTAACATGACCTCATTGAGTTTAGCCACAAGATACAAACCACTGGCAGGATTCAACAAAGGCCAAGGTCTCTGCTCGCTTCGCATTAATGAAGAATACTTTCACTTTTGAAGGAAGACTGTTAAACAGATAAACAGAGGAACCACTATGACCTCAGTGGGTTTAACCACTACTTACAAACCACTTGTCAACCTCAAGAATCCAAAGGTAGTGAAGGTACTTACTTGCTAAAATGGACATTGAATCACCTGGGATCAAGTCCTAGGGATAGATTCACCTGGCTCTATGTGATGGAGTCAAGGACGTGTAGAAAATGAAATAACGGCTCATGTGACTTTCCAGTGACTCTGTGAAACATGGTGGTGGTAGCTCCGTGGCACGAATATGTATTGTTGCTAGTGGAAGCAGACCACTTATTTTTACTGATGATGTCATTCCGGCCCTAAATATCTTTGAATTCTTAATAAATTCTTCCGTCCTGTTATTTGAGCGCATACCTGGAAGAGTCTTCGACTCATCTGGCTTAGTGGCACGAGTACACACAGCAAACACACAGCTTCCACTTCAAATCTGTCATCAAGAGCACTTGTCTACACACACACATACACGCACACACACACACACACACACACACTTCACACCACTTGTTATCTGTTATCAGTGGCTCATTCACAAACTCAGGTATGGCAGGAATGAGAAAAACACACTCGCACGCAGAGCACGAACAATAGCCGTACAGACAGCCTTATTAGATATAACAAATTAACCATTCATGTTTATATGCCAAGAAATCCTAGAAATTAACGTTTCTCTGTTGACCTTTGACCTGGGTACAGCTCAGGCTCTCTCCTCACATTCCAGAAGAGCCGGAAGATAAGACAGGAATACCAATTTTGTGCGTGTGTGTGCGTGTTACAGAGTTCATGGCTGTGACGAATGTACTGTGATGCTGTTCCTTCTTTTTTCCCCTTTTTTAAAGGTCTGAAACGTACGCAATTCCCCATTTTCCACAAACGCAGATCATTTTTTCCGATTATTCTTTTCTTCTCTTGTGTAGTGCAGGAGCTATGATGCTAATGTAGCTAATGATTAATGGATTTATTTCTCACCCAAATTACAAAATTCGATCTGTAATTTAATTATAAAAATACGATTCTGTAAAACCTTTAGAGAACCATCAATCAATCAATCAATCAATCAATCAATCAGTGATTTCTTAATGGTTCCTCCATAGAACCATTCATTTTTAAGAGTATAACTATACAAAGAACCCATTCTAAGGAAATCAATTGACTAAACAAAAAAAAAAGAGTAAAGCAGTAACATTATGGAGTTTTGGAAAACTGATATTTTTAAGTCTCATAACACAGTCTTATTAGTATCCACCTCCCAAAGTTTGGATATGGAATTGTACCAGAAAGATGGAAGTTATACGGATAATAATATTTGAAGTTAAATTTGTAATATGGACCATTTATAGTTTTTCTGGTGGCACAGAGAACTAAAAAAACTCCCACCATAAATAAACCAGTTCAAAACTTCTACATCTATGAAGCCTCTTAATGCCAAAAAGTGATGTAGTGATATGTATGTTGTGTGAGGTTCTACGGTTTTATGTTCGATTTGGTTTTTTTTTAAAGTGCTTATCATAATTTAACGACAAGCAGATGGCTGGAAAGCCCAAGAAAAAAATCCCCCCCAGTGGAACAATAAAGTTTATCTCTTCTCTCTCATCATCTGTAAATGTCAGCGCTAAATGGAAGGATCTTTGCCGTGGATAATTGTTATTCAGTTTATTATGGCAATGACACAAATAGATGAACTGAAAGGTTGTTTAGGGAACCAAAAGTGGCTCTTAAAAGGCCATGAAAAATGGTTCTTCTCTGGCATCACTACTACAAGTACCTCTGACATTTTATTTTTTAAGAGGGGGACTATCCAAAGAACCCATTTTACTAAAAGTGTATAAACAGGAACACCACTTCACGGTGTAGCTAAAACTGCATGGTGGAAGCAGCCATCTTGGACAACTGGATCACTTTTTGGTACCAAAAAAAACCACACACACCCTTAGGATCCGTCTCGGAAAGTTTGGATTCGGAATTGTACATGTAAGGAAGGATATTTGTGATGGGAAATTATTCATTTATTAATCTTCAGTAAGCGCTTAATCCTGGTCAGGATGGAGGTGGATCCAGGGCCTAGCCCGGGAACGCTGGGCGTGAGGCAGGAATACACCCTGGATGGGGTGAAACCCACATTCACCCTCAGGGGTTTTTATTTTGTTACCATAGTGTTTAAGATAGGAAATGTAAGCTTGTGTAAGCTTCTACATAAAACCCTCAGGAGTTGCCCAGATGGAAAAACCGAATCAACCGAACAGAACCTGTAAATTACAGTAGGTCACACTCTAAGTCTGGATGTCGTTGGCAGCAAATATTTATGAAAAAAGATGTGTGTGAGAAAGACTTCCGTTACTTGTTGGCTTCGTAACTTTTCCAAATCATTACTTTATTGCTGAAGAGGAAATCCTTACTAATTGAGTTTGGTGTGTGTGTGTGTGTGTGTGTGTGTGTGTGTGTGTGTGTGTGTATTCCCTAGGGATAGCTGGACTGAAGCTGTTTAAGCTGTCCCTTCTGATCTCCCGTGGGGGTGGGTTAAGTGGCAGAATCTGGACACCAGACACACACACACACACAATCACACACACACACAGTGAGATTAAAGCCTGAGATTACAGCTGGCTCCCACATCACTGTCACATAGTGTGATGGCACTAATGCTAAGTGACTGAGGCCTCTGCACTCACACCCTGACATTGCATGTGTGTGTGTGTGTGTGTGTGTGTGTCTGTATGCCGGAAACACATGAACCACAACAATCAATTCCCAACATCCCCATATCAGATGAATGAGTGGATTCAGACTGAAAGATGACAGTGTGTGTCTTAATATCTGTGACTCATACATAGACTCATCCACCTGGTGTGTGTGTGTGTGTGTTTGCTAATTGTCATATAAACTGAAGACATTCCTGACATGCAATCTTGGATGAATTCCAACATACTCCTAAACACACACACACACACACACACACACACACTGTATATGTAAACATGCCAATACCCTCTGGATGTAACTGCATAGCTTCACACACACACACACACACAACCTTTCTTACCATGTCAGGCATGAAGAGGGTGTGTGAGGACACTTCCTGTTTCCTGCAGGATGAGTCGTTGGTGTTCACACATGCTCAGTGGGGTTGGGAAAGAGGGGCACTTCCTGTGACCCCAGGGAAAAGCGCAGGTCAGGAAAGAGAGAAAGGGATGAGATGGATGAGTGCCAAGTCTCGATTACAGTGAAACTTCTGACTTTAAGGTGAAATGGGGTCAGAGTGTGATTGATGGAGTGATGAAAGGGCAGATATCAAGAGGAGTAACAGGTAAAAGAGAAAGAAAGTGATTTATAATGCCACCGATTTACAATGTCGACTACAATCTCAACTGTGCATTAAAATGTTGCTCAACCAACTCAGTTTGTCATGTTGATCCATAATTATTGGCACTCTATATGGCCTATCAAAGGGGGTGCCAATAATTTTTCCATCGATATTTATTAAAAGAAAAATATTATTTAGCCAAAAAAAAGGAAAGGAAAGGTACATATTTATGGTACATATTAAGGTACATATTACTCAACATGTATAGTCAACTCCATGATCATTGGCACTCTGTATAGCATATTACAAGGGATGCCAATAATTTTGCCACTGACATTTATTCAAAGAAAATGTTTAATATATTTAGCAAAAAAAAAGGAAAAGGAAGATAAGTCAACGTTTATGGCTTTTTTACATACATGTACTCAGCCGTGTGTAGTCAATTCCATAATTAATGGCACCCTATATGCATACACTCATTAGCTATTTTCACAGGTACACACACTCTCCCATGCTACGTGACTTATACGGCACAGGAAGTGACAAACAATTTACTGATATGTAGATTTGTCCAATAAGACCATGAGTATGCGTGTGTGTGTTAGAGTGTATGATGAAAGTAACTGTGTGTGTGTGTGTGTGTGTTGAAACTCTTGTGCCTGATTTCATTTTTCAAATTCCTCCTCATGGTTACATTTACAAACATCTCCATCTGTCCAAAACATCCTCTAAACATCACACACACACACACATACACACACACAGTCCTGGCTTCAGTGTGGATTACATTCTTTTCAGAATCATACAGAAATTCATTGGCAAACAACAGCAGTGTAAATAACATTCCAGCAGATAAGCGAAGATAAGCGAAGGCCTGTGTTTGACTCGTTATCTGACATTCTTTATGTGCTTTCAGCTGCACGTCTCAGCAGGAGGGATCGCACCCACACACACACACACACACACACACACACACACAGATGGGACACAGTGCCATTATTTCAACATCAAATCAAACATATTCAGATGCTTATAGAAACTTGATTATTTACATCAAGTGCTCTTGACTGAAATTAAACACAAACCGAGGAACGCCTAGCGATGGAGAGAGAGAGAGAATGAATATTAGCAAAAAATATAAAGAAAGCATGTGAGACAGAGCGAGTGTGTGTGTGTGTGAGTGAGAGAGAGCAAGAGAGAGAGAGAGAGAGAGAGACAGATGGGAGGAAAGCAAGAGTGAGAGGAACAAAGTCAGAGAGAGAGTGAGAAAGAGAGACAGGAGTAAAAGTAAGAGAATGGGAGACAGGGAAACGGAGAGAAAGTGAAAGATTAATGGGAGGAGAGACAGACAGAGAGAGAGAGACTGACATGAGGAAAGAAAGACAGTGATAGAGTGAGAGACTGACAGAAGGAAAGACAGAGAATGGGAGAGACAGACCGAGACAGCGTGAGACACAGAACGAGACGGGAGGAAAGAGAATGAGAGACACAGCAAAAAGTTTTTAACATGGGTTAAAAACCTTATGTGTGTATGTGTCTTACATGTGTGTTATCTATCCCTGTGTGTGTGTGTGTGTGTGTCAGGACTATGGGAAGCCTAAAGGGGGAATCTGTTTAAAAAACAACCATGTAGTCCCTGTGTGGTTCCCATACACAAACACACACACACACACACAGTGACAGTGACTGCCCTGATGGTGGATAGATGATCTGTGCAGCCCCAGGGTGCCTCAGTGCAAACGTGGATCCAGCTTATTGGGTTTAAGACATAAACACAAACACCACCAGATGGTTTCAATTGGACACCACACACACACACACACGCGCGCGCGCGCGCACACACACGTGCACATACACACATCTACACACACATACACACAGCATACAGGTGTGTCCAGGTGTGTTTCTTACTCCATCCATGTTTCGTTTCCCCTGGCATACAAATCAAGTTGCACACATGAGCCAGCATCCTCTTGTGCATCTCTAACTTGTATACCAAGCCAGTACAACGTGCAAATCAGTTCAGAGCTGTCGGAAGATTACATCTTCGTATTTGAAGCTGAACGATCCACATTTGAACGTTAAAGGTCAATCGTGATTTTGATGAAATGACTTTTGTGTCACATGATACAGTGAAAAGGCTCTCTATATGTATGTGATTCATTTCATACTTTATTTAAACATATATATTTTGTTTAAAATTATGCATTTACTTTTTTAATTAAGCAATTAAAAAAGCAAAAACAATTATTTACATATTTAATTTCCAACAGGTCCATTTTTTTAGTCTCTCCTTTTCTATGGCTAGATTTTAAATGCCATGCTATTGGGATGGCATTGGGATGATCTTGGGATACATTGTTATTGAATTCCTCAATCTTGAACACATGTTGTTTGTTTTAAATTCATGTGCTTTTCTTTATGTTATGGCTATATGTCTTTGTTTTCGTTTCTGTTCTGACTCCGCCGCTGTAGTATCATTGGTTTATTATCCTAATGTGTTCACCTGTTCCGTGTTTGACTTTGATTAGTTTGTCTGTTTCTACCCTCCTGTTCCTTTGTTTCATTGCAAAAGTCTTATTGTAGTAATCGTGCATTATTTCTCTGTTTGTGATTTCTGCTTTCTGAAACCTTATTGTTTTGTTGCTAAGGATTTTGGAAGTGATGCTTGGATCTTCCAAAATTAATCAAAATAACAGCATGCTGCTATTATGCTTTTTTTTGTGTGTGTGTGTTCTGCCTTAATTAAACACATTCTACAATTTGTAAAACCATATGTTTATGTTTAAAATGTTTATTTTGATTTTTTTTCCCCTATATATCACATTTGTGCTCGACTGCAGATAAGCTACTACAGCAGACACAAATCTGGCACAAAACATTACAGGGAATGATGGATTGGGAATGAAAATTGTCTCCCAGCTGTTCAGTGTCTTTAGGTTCAGAAGTCAAAGATAAACCTGTTAAAATGATCCACTTTCCTGTGCACACTAATCTGTAGCATAATAGCGCAGGAGTTTAATCTCATTAGAGACTGAACTGCGACACTAATGGCTGAGGTCACAGCTAATCGTTAGTCTTTCGACCTTTTAATGAACATGCGGGATGAGCTATTGATCTTTGACCAGCCTCTTTTTTGGAGAAACATCATGTGTTCGTATTTGGCATTTGGATTTTTAGGACTATTTCTGTTGTTTTCGCCGCATCCAGTCCAAATATCTATGTCTAGGTGCTGATAGCTGACTATGTTTAAGGCTAATTCATATCTGGTTACACTGTCTAGTATTAAGCGAATTTAAGAAATCCTGTTACTATTTCTACTGCCTTGATGGCTGAGGGACTGTCTGACATCCCACAGTGCACTGCTAGCATACATCACCGACAAAATGTTGCAAGTTAGCAGTGTGTTTATTTAGAATGATACGATTTGGATGATGAAATAAAGCATAATGTTAGCTAAATTTTCTCTACCTATTGTTGTGCAATGTTGAAAAGATTTAGCTGAGTGCTATCCAGTAGAAACTGTTAATTAGCCTATTAGCTAGATTGCTATTCATGCTATCTCGCTGTTAAAGCTGTTCTTCAGAGTGTAGTTTTTTTTAAGTGAACTGAAGCATTTGGGAAACACAAATAGTGCATGGTTCTTCATTTGGATGGCGAACATTTGGTTGTCAAATGTGTGTGTTCTCAAGTCTGCATCGGTCTTCGTCTTCTCATGAGGTAACACACAGCTCGGAAAAAAAAAAAAAAAAGAAAATGTATAATAATGTTGGGAGCATTTTTTTTAGCCACAGCACCTGATGCTAGTCATCGTGCTAGTCAGCCAGTGTCCGAATCTGCCGCTCTGTTTCCGATCTTTTGTTTAAGCGAGGAGACTTGTTCTGTTTTAGCACGCCAAGGAAGGAAGGGAGAGAAGAATCAAGCAGTGGGAAGGGGATAGCAAAGACAGGATGGGGAAAGGATGAGGTTTAAAATACTTAAGGGTATTTACAGGAGGAGGACACACACACATACACACACATGTGGCAGCCATGTTACTGTCCACCATGAAGCAGAGAGACAGAGAAGAAGATACAGATAGATAGAAAAGGGTGATGGAGTGAGACAGTGAGGAATAGAGACAGGGAAAGAAGAAGAAATAGTATGAGAGACATGGTAAAAGAAGAGAGAGAACGAGACGGTAAGGGAGAGAGAGAGAGAGAGACAGAGAGAGAGATATAGCATGAGACCCAAACGATTAGATGGGGAGCAAAATAGAAAAGCATAAAGACAGAGATGGAGAGAAGGACAGAAAGAGAGAAAGAGAAAGAGAGACAAAAGGTAAATAAAGGGTTAGAAACAGAGAGAGAGAGAGTACCAAACAGGGACAGGTGGGTGGGGCTAGGAAGAGCATCGTCCACTGATTGGTTAAATTAAGGAATAAAAGCATGAGTTACTGCTACTACCCCGAAGTTGATTATTTTCCTAGAACAGCATGTCCTGAGGTGTTTTATTCCTCTTTTATTACCACAACAATATGCCAATGTTTACAGTTTACTATTTGTTAAAGAACAAAGTATCCTACTTTTTATCCATTTATAGTTACATTTAATGTTGTCAAACATCTGTGAAACAAGTCAGTTCCTGATTTCACTTATTTTTTGCTTCGGTCCATGTTTATAGATAACAGCATCACACAGAGTCACAAACCACTGAACATCTGCACAAAACCGAGTGAGGGGAGTGTGTCATGTTTTGAGCAGGCAGTCTCTGTCCGTCTTTCTCTCTCTCTCTCTCTGTGTGTCACTCCCTCCTTTTCCTGTCTCTCTCTGTCTCTGGTTAGCAGGTGATAGATAAATATTTTACTCGCGCACCACACATCCGTCTAGTGAAATATAAAATGAGGCTCACTTGGTCGCTTATTCACTGCATGTGAGAAATGGACACTCTCCCTCTTTTCTGTTGCTCATTTCCCTATTTTCCTCTGTCTGTCTGTCTGTCTGTCTGTCTTCTCTGTCTGTATTTGTTTCTCTGTCCATATCTGTTTCTCTCTATCTGTCTCTCTATCTTTTTTCTGTCTGTCTCTTTGTCCATCTCTTCATCTCCGTGTGTCTCTGTCTGTCTGTCTCATCATCTCTGTCTGTCTCTACCTGTCTAGCTATCTGTCTCTCTGTCTTTCTGTCTCTACCTGTCTGTCCCTCCATCTCTCTTTCTTTCTTTCTGGCTTTACCCATCTTTCTGTCTGTATCTTCATCTGTCTGTCTGTCTACGTCTCTGTTTTTTTCCCCACCATCTCTATGTTTCTCAATCTACCTGTCTGTCTCTCTCTCTCTGTCTGTCTCTCCATCACTCTTGTCTGTCTCTCTTGGATGATGATGTAGCGATGTAGAGATAATGATGATCTCATCTCAGTGGTTGCCATGTCAACACCATGACAACAGTGGTGGTATCTTGATAACGACAGAGCTAGTGATGAGGAGTAGAATCTCTCACACACACACACACACACACACAAATACAGAAAGAGAGCAAAGGAGGATAGAGGAGATTCCTGAGATATCTTTTTATGTCATTTTCTCTCAATTTATTTCAAAGAAAGGAGTAAAGCCCGAGAGACAGAGAATCATAATAATGGAGAGAGTGAAAGGAGAGAGCAAAGCAGTGTTGTCAATGTTTTATTAATCTGCATGTGGCTATATTTAGATCTTTATTAGATTTTCTATTAGGCTGAGCGCAAGTTTCACAGCGCGTGCGTGCACTCGCACTCACACACACACACTTCCATCATTTGATGACCAACTGCTCCATTCTCTCTTCTTCATCATTATACTTCCATCTATCTCGAAGCAATCTGCAGCTTTCTCTCAGTCATAACAACACACATACACACACAAACACACTTCCATCACTGGTGATACTTAACTACATGAAAAATCCATTTACATCACAGAGAGTGAGAAAGAGAAGTGAACATGTGCACGCAGTGAAACAGAGAGTGTGTGTGTGTTTTGCATGTGAGAGAGGAAGCAGGAACTTGCTGGTGGAACAGGAAGAAATCCAGTTTGCTGCCTCTCTGGCCTTATCTCTATCAGTGCATGACTGTGTCTCATACCTCTCCATCACCCTGCGTGTGTGTGTGTGTGTGTGTGCATGCACAGTTGGATAGTGTTTGGGTAATAAGGGAGCATGCTGAAAGATTTATAACACAGATATGGAAAGAGATATAGAAAAGGGGACTCAGATAAAATGTGCATGTGTGTGTGTGTGTGTGTGTGTGTGTGTGGATGTGTCTGTCCATGCGGAAAGAGAATATAAGGAAATTATCATTTGCCGATGTTGAATCAGGGATGTTAGAACAATGTCTCCCAGACACAGTGAATTTAGTCATGGTATTGTGCATCTATTTCATTTAAAAGATCAGCAAAACATTAAAACATAAGACAGACCCCAAGACTGTGTGTATGATCTTCTTGTGCTATTTGCTAATTGAATGGACATGTTAGGCATGTACTCAATTTAAACTCGCACATCATTATAGCCCAAAGATGTGGTTCAATGCTGTTATTCTCTCCACATGAAAAGTGTGTGGGTGCCAATATTTTTGAAAAAAGGATTTTTTGCAGACAAATTTTCTATATTCTAAATTTTCTACAAACTATATAGCATCCACAAGTTCAGGATATCGCTCACATGTTGTATTCATTTTAGCATATTTCCACAGAGGGTGCCAATACTTATGGATAGTATATGGTGGTTGAACCTAATAAACTGGCACCTCAGTGTATGTACTAATTATGTACATATTCCTTATTTGTATTTGAACTCCTTACAGAAAACGTCACCATATCAACAGTTGCATGTGTTTTTAAAAAACCCCTGTGTAAGCTGTTACTATGGAAACGATAAGGTATTAGAATGAGCGCATTAATATAAACAGAGTTACTGTTACAGGAAATGAAGCAACACCTTCTGACCAATATATATATATGTATATATATACACACACACATACATGCACATGTATGCGTGTGTGCACGTGTGTGTTCAATCTCATACGCGTAATCCGTAAATCCTTAAAACTGTGAAATCCAGGAATTGTGGTTTTATTGTGATTCATGTGCCTCAGCCTCAGATTTTCTTTCACACACACACACTTAAAGGTCGTGGGGTCGCACACATTATCCTCTTCGGTTACCCATTTTCTCCGCAACACACATCCGTTCCACTCGGCCCCTTCTGTCACACCACTTTTCCCTCAGTCCAAACCCCCGTCTCAGGCGTGCCATGCCTTCTGCTCCTGTTGTTTCTCTTCCTCTCTCTGGCAGACGGATCAATGATGGAGAGCTGTGGTTACATTCGAGAAGGCAGCGGGTTTGTGGCGCACAAGTCAAACGTTATACGCCAAAATTTACAGGCTTACTAATACAGAGTTATATTACTCGAGTTTATATTCCTCACTACTCCAGTTCCTTGCCGATTTAAAACATTTAGCCATCGATGTGTCGCTCGCAAACGTGACTGTCTGCCTCTACAGCTCTACTTTTGCTACTATTTTCGCAAATAAACAGAAAGTACATGATCCAGAAACTAAGGCTGTGAACTAAAGTTAGCTAGATATACTATACAGTCAGCTAGCTAGCTACAGTTATTTATAATTCATTTAATTGAGCTGTATCCCTCATTACTCCAGTTCCTCGCCAGCTAGCTAGTCAATTTACCTCAGTCTGATTCCTTCTCATGCTAGAATGTAACTCATATCACAAATATAGAAACAAATTTAAAGAATCTTTTGTGTTGAATACCCCTTAGTTGTATCTCGCTAATCCAGGTCCTCGCTAGCTACCTAGCTAACAACTTTACCTCAGATTGATTCCTTTTAAGCCGGAAAGGCAACTTGTATCCAGACTGCATTTTGTGCAAAATATAGACACCAAATAAACAATCTTTTGTGTTGGATTAGCACTGGAGGAAGCCTACTTAGCTTAGCTAGCAAATACAATTAGCCAACGAATTTCTCACAACCACGAGAATAAAATGTAAAAATCTTGGACCCCCGGCTATGTTTCACAGACTCCATTTTGAGAACCATGTGCTTTAGTGGTCTGTTCTTCTTCTTCTTTAGTGGTCTGTATTTTCTATTATTAGCATTATAACATTGTCTTTTCATTAGCATTCTCTAATCAGCGCCTGATTGTAGCTTTAAAGGTCAATCTGCTCTTTTCATCTCTTATTCTTCCGATCTCTTTCCATTTCCAGGGTTGTCTCTATCTCCTCATCTCCCCCTCTTCTTTTGTCGCACCGCCACTCCGTCCACTGGTCCCTAACGTCCTTTGTTTAGATGTCGAGCCATTGATTATCTGCCAGCTTTCACGGCTGGACATTAACAGCTAGCTTTGTTTGCCTGCTACGCTCATGCTCAGGATTATAGTTGCACTTTATATGTGTATATAGTTTATACACATTACACTTTTCCCACCACTTAACAAAAAAGGATAAAAATGCATCAGAATTTCACTAAAAAAGGGGGGTGTAATGTGGTTTAAGGGAAGAAAGTAAAGTACACATGTTAGAATCCTTAAGTAAGGAATTAAACACTTGTCTTTGCGCAGCTACAGGAAAATAATCAACAATGATAATTGGAACTGGATTGGAATTACTGTTTTCACCTCAGAGTTGATTATTTTCCTATAACAGCACAGCCCAAAGTGTTTTCTTCCTTTTGCACCACAGCAATTTGCCAACAATTACAATTTCCATTTATTACGAACAACAGATCAACGTAAACTCCTCTGCCCAGAAAACATAAAGTTACAACTTTCCGTCTAATACTTACAAAGCACTGACACTGGAGACTCCTTCCATAAATGTTAAATAAAATGGAAAACCAATCTGTTCGAGATTTTCTTAAGAAATATCTGTAAATATTTGTGGCCTTGACCATTCTTGACTTACCATTCAGTGTTATGATTATAACTGTACCTGACTGATATTTAAATATAAAGTTAGATCGTCACGCTTGGCTGCTTATGATGATGGTTTTGTAGCCAAAATAAATAAATAAAGTTTTAAAAGAAAAAAAAAAGCTGCAGGTCTGACGTGTCCTCAGATTACTCTGTCGCTGTGTGTTAATACCGGCTTGTGTATTTATCTGTGTTAAAGTTTCACAGCGCTGCTGAGAGCTTCATGTGAAGCCTTTTCTTTTTCTCCATCCTCTCCTGTTATTGTAAACCAGCGGGGGAAGGTTTATCTCGGGTAGGAGGAAAAACAGGAGGGGTGAAACTGGGTCACACACATGGAGACACACACACACACACACACACACACACACCATGCAAGATGTGCAGATGGGTGAAAAACACAAAACGGCAACAGAATCATGAAAGGAAAAGATGGAAGGCTCTCTCTCTTGTTCTTTGTGTGTGTGTGTGTGTGTGTGTGTGTGTTCCTCGTCCTATCTCCCATCTTTTGTTTACTCTTTCTCTTCATTATACAAGGGCAGCGCTGTCCCCAGCTTCAAGGACAAATAGTGTTAAAGAGAGAGAGATAGATAGAGAGAGAGAGAAAGACAAAGAGAGATCTACACACAGACACAAATGCTGGAGAGGCAGACATAAGTGTGTCTGACCCACACACACCCACACACACACACACTCACAATTCCACTCTATTGACTGCACTGCCACTGCATAAGTGAGTCTCTGCTTCCCCTTTCTGTCTGAGAGAGTGTGTATAAGTGTGAGACAGACAGCGGGGGAGAGAGAGAAAAAGAGAGAGAGAGAGAGAGAGAGAGAAAGAGAAAGACAGAGAGAACTGATGTAGTACGTGACTGTGCTGATGAAGAGCCGATGCTGGCACACTGACCCACTAACACTGCAGCTCCACACTGCCAGACAGACTCATATGCTTCACTCAGCTCACACACACACACACTCACACACACACACACACACGCTCCCAGATCCCAGGTGCAGTTCATTCCAGCAACTGCCTGAATGTATTTAGCACTAGCAATACATGAAAATGATTGAAGCTCATGAAACTATATCACACATTGACACACACATATTCATGATAGTGTTTAAATATGTATCTGTCTTCTACTTTAATGACAACAAGCACCAAATGCATAATTTTCTCTCAGATTTTATTATTATTATTATTATTATTATTATTATTATTATTATTATGTTACATATGTATTTGTAGTCTAGAGAGATGAAGATGGAGAGGAGCCTTTCAGTGAACTGGAGGGTGAAATTCAGTCGTGCTTGGTTTGTTGTCGTTGTTGTTTTTAAGTGTAGATGGAATCATAAAATTCTTACAGTACATGACATTTTTTTCATAATAGGTAAAACATAAAACTAATATAGCTAAAATATATAATGTGTAGAAATTTTAGGTCAAATTTAGACAGGAAATTGCTTAACTTAGCTAGAAATTTACAATTGTACAAGTTTGCAATGAACAAAAGCAGGTAAGGTATGAATGTAGACAGATTCAGCTAGGGACTTAAAATTCATAGAAATACGTAATTGTAAGAAAATTAGCTACACATGTAATCAAATTTAGCTAGAAGTTTCAAATTTGTGAGGATTCTTAATAAACAAGTTAAAGTTTTCTACAAGATTTAGCTGAGAATTTAGAATGTGTAAAGATCTGCACTGAGTGAGAGGGAGTTAGCTATTAATTTAAACAAATTTAGCTAGGAATTTAACATTTTCAGGAATTTGAAGTGAACAAGAGCAAGTAATGTACTAATTTAGCTAGGAATTTAAAATGTGTTCTGACCGAGAGCAGTTTAACTATGAATTCAGTGAGGAAATTACAACTTGTACTGATTGGGAGCACATTAGCTACAGAATTGGGCTATGAATTTAGAATTTATAGAGTTTTGTAACAAGTGGAAGCAATTTGGCAAAAGCCGTAGTTAAGTTTAGCTAGGAATTTTAAACTTTTAGAAATTTCTATTGACTGGAAAGAATGTAGCTAGAAATGTCAAATTTGTAGTAAGTTATAATACGAAAAGAACAATTTATTTACAAGTCCAGCTAAAATTGGTTATGATTTTCAGCTACTTTAACCAACTCCAACAGCTGGAATCAAGTGGTCCTCATTCTACGATCTGTGCTCATAATTACGCCCATCCTTTCTTCAGCGTATTGGGAGGAAACAGGAATCAGATGAGGCTTGCTGCTTGCTCTTCAGCTTGGGGATGATCGAGCGGAAACGGAGAACTCTGGGTGGCTAAAACATTCCTCACATACCACAGCTACTGATGGAGAGGGGCTGTGTTTCATTCACAGCTGGAAAGGGGAGGGGGGTGTTAGGGATCAATTATGAATGTGAGGCATTCAAGCGTTTGCAGTTCGCACTTGATGAATGTTGTAGGCGTCCTTGAGATCAGCAGAAAAGCCTTTATATGTAAAATGACAATAGAACTGAATTGAATTGAGTGTGGAATGTGAATTCACTCTGTGTTTAGCTCAATCAGGGACCCCAGTGTTGCCCCGGCTTGGCTTTTACAGTAGCTGTGTTTCCATCCAAGTGTTTATTTTAAAACGCCGCATCGCAAATGACATTTGTTGGAAAATACCTCATAGTTTTGCAGAAATGTAATTCACGGTTGAAATTTTATTTCAGTGTTTGAATGGACACACTGATTACTAAGCTGGACATAGTAGAAGCTAATCAACTGCCTCAAATAATTTTTTTTCTTGAGATAGTAGTGCACTACTAATGATCTAATAAGAAACTGATCATGTGCAAGCTATTAACAAAAATCAGCCTTAATTGCTTTATTGTTGTTTAATTAAATCCAGTACTCAAGTTCTCTTATTAGGTTTATATTGTTGTATAATTTAAACCAGTAGCCATGTTTGTCTAAAAGCTAGCTAGTGTTATGTATATTAGTGCAGTGGTTTGCAATTGGTTGATCAAATTTAACTTAAGCTCCGCCCTTGCGGACACACCGACACCTGTCACTCGGCAAATTCAACCGATCACACCTAATGATCTGTTGCTATGTAAATTTGTATTTATTAAGCCAGTTAGTTTTGGGACAGCTGGTGATTAGCATTCGTCAAAGTTGCTATCAGGATACCTAACATTTGACGGACTACAAACTAAGCTGGCTGGTTAGCCTTAGCTAATGCTTAACCTCATTCCTTGTGAATCTTTCTCGGACGTTTGCTTCATACTTTAAGTAATTTGGGTTTCATCAGAAGACTTCAACTTTTACCAGAGAACTTATTAAGATGAGCAGTTGCACTTTTATGATTAGATTCCACAGAAACGATGATATTCTTTGCTATCCATAGATAGGCACCATAGGCATTGCGCTCGAGGCGGAGGTTATGCTTCAATTATCTAATGGTAATCTGCAATGGATCTGCAGGTCGGCAGCTTGTCTCTACATGTCATGGGTTTTCCAATGCATTTCATTCTAAAGGCACAACAATTGACAAAACCAGGGCCAGGAAGCAGTGCTGCGCTCTGCTCTTATTTAAAACCTGTCTTTTGTAAAACCTTTGTGCCAGCTGGATCAGTTCCCACAATGGAAACATGCTCAGGTTGGCCAGCCGGATCTCGTCCTTCTTGTTTCATCATCTGTATAGGTCTACTTATTATAGGCTTCTCGTAGAGTTCTTGTAGATTGTGCTTGTTGCGAGTTGAGCACAATCACCAGGAGGTAAGTGGAATACAGGCATAGAAAGGTGCATTCAATATCCGCTTTACAACTGTTCACAATGAATGAACCCTCACACAGGCATGTCCTGACAATAGTGCAGCGTTCGACTAAAACTTGCAACTCGGAATCTCTGAACTCCGCCTAGGAAAATCCAAAGAAAACAGTTGGGAAAGTGTCCTCTGACCCTGAGTTCAGCATATGACGTCATGTCTACATGGACACTCACACCATCAAGTGTAAATAAAATATCGCTTCACTGCTTTAAATCAGTTTATAGTTTTATTTTCTTTAGATCATTCAACGTAGATTAGATGGTTAAATCTACAGCTTATAAATAGTGAGTTGTGTCTGACGGAATGGTGGAGGAAAACGCTACAGCATTTCATTTTCTAAATATATTAGACATGTTTTTGTATTGATGGACGAGCTTAGAGAATGTGGAAGATAAACTGATGTAGCTTACAGACTTATTTACAGACTTTGATTAACTTGACCGCTAGTAAAAAAATTTTTAAAGGCGCCATACCAATGAAAGTTTTTTAATCAAGTTTTCAAATAAATCTTCACCACAAGATGATGTGATTGTGTATAAACTTCTTCAGATACACTTGCAAAAAAAAAAAAAAAAAAAAAGGCAACATCCTCATCTCACAATGAGCACTTTCACACATCATGTCTTGTTGTTTCCTGCCCTACACCCTTGTTTGATGGACAGCACAGAGATTTCAGCTCTCGAAAGCAATTCTGATGAAGTACAACGAGCCCTTAGCCCCGCCCCTTAACGCAACCTAAACAGGTCACATAGTGTTTCTAATTGCTTTGTTGATACTGATGTTCAAAGTTTCCAGCATTTTCACTATCATTCCACGCCCATCCCGTCCTCACATAAGCATGCAGATTTCTGACTTCTGACCTCTCATGTTACTTCTACCTTCAGATGAGGCCTCACATCTTACACTGTTGAATCACTGGTTTTTTATTTTTGCAGAAATTGCTAAATATTTGCATTCACTACACATAGACAGGCTACAAAATAGGTTACTATGACTGAGCCTGTAGTATGATTGATGAACGATTAAATCGTGGCCTGAGTATGTTTCCTGCAGTTTGTTTAACTTACACTAACCACAGGAAAACTTTTTGCTAAAAATGGTAACAGTACTTTATAAGGCTTAATGCTTTATTCTAACAATAACCAGCTTGGATTTTCCTCATCAATTCAACAGGAATAGGAAATATATACAATTCCTGACCTACCACAAATGTAGTCAGTCAGCCCTGACATGTTTAGTGTCTGATGTTTGTTTCGAGGTCTAAAAGGAAGCATCATTACAGATCAATCCTTCAGCATCGATGCACACGCCTATAGTAACAGCTTTAACTATACTAACTGCTGATGTGCTCGTAAGTTAAACCATTACATTCCAAAGAGTCAAACCTTTTTTATTTTTTATCTTCTGATAGATTTATCCAGCGGCAGAGGTTTCATTTTAAATTTGGAGCACCTATGCCATCCCAAATCTGGTCCTGTGAACCTAAAACATAGAGCCACCTTCATAAAATATGAATGAAACTAAAACACGAAAACAAGACAATCTACTGTGTAACAATTTGTTGACTTGTTGTCTACCTTTTCGTAAAAGCAACGCGCACAACTGTGCTATGTGGAATTAAATGGGTTAATACCCTGCACCCTTAGAAAAAAGGTTAACTCTAGCATTCTTGAATGAGAACTCTTCCCCTTCAAGGTCAAACCCTTTTAGGAAGCAAGAACCCTTAATTGTCTATTTTGGAGTCTACTTTCAAATTTTAAAAAAGGCCAATAATTGAAACAGGTGGAATTCAATGAGTTATTACGTCTTAGGAAAAAAAAAAAAACTTAAGTATTCTTCAGTTTGTCCCTCTTTGAAGAATGTTTAAAGGAATAGAGGGTTCCCCCATTCAATGTAGAACCTCTTTACCACACTAGAACCTTTAACCATCTAACGTATAGTCTATGTTTCAGTAAAATTAAATGGATTGATCCCATCTAAATCTTTGTCAGTTTGTCTGTCTTGAAGAGCCTTTAAATAACAGAGTGTTTCCCCATTCAAAGGTATGCTAGAACCCTTAACCGTCCAATTTGGAATCCAATATTCAGGGGTTTTTTTTATTTTAAAAATGCCAATAATTATAATTGGAGGACATAAATGAGTTAATACGTCTTTAAAACATGCTACGTGTTCTTTAGTTTGTTCCTCTTGAAGAAAATTTCTATGTAGTAACTTTAAACAGGGCGTTTCTGTATTCAAAGTTGAACCCCTTTAGTATGCTAGAACCCTAGACACCGATTTGTAGTATGTTTCAGTTAAAAAAAAAAAATGCCATTAATTGTAACTGGTGGAATTAAATGGGTTAGTATGGTTACCCGCAAGTCTTCAGTTTGTTCCTCTTAAAGAACCTTTAAAGGAACACGGGGTTTCCTCAATGCAAGTAGAACCTCTTTAGGAAGCTAGAACCCTTAACTAAACAAATAATCCTTGAAGAATGCTGTTTTAAGGGTGCAGGTAGTGCACTAGTGCACTAGCACCCAGAACCCAAGTAACCTCGAACAACTGGCACGTAGCCCACTAGATTTCAGAGGCGGGACCACGCCCCTCGTTTTTCGCCACGCCCATGTGGGCGGGGCCTCGCGCGATATTTGAGCTTCAGAAATACACGCGTCGACGTCTCGAGCAGCTTCAGATCGCCAGGCGGAGACGCAGCGGATGCGAGAGCTCGCGCGCTTCACTCCTTATTTAAAGGGAACAAACCCGGCTGAGGACTTTGGCGCTTCGGGTCTCGTATTTTGAAACTTCTGAGCAAGAAGTTCACTTTTCAGCATCTTTTTTTTTCTTCTCTTGCTTGGCTACGGTTCTGGTTTTGGAGTGAAGATGGGAGCTCAGTTGTCTAAGGGTGGAGCAGCCGAGGCTGAGAGCGCAGCCGCTAAAACCAACGGCCAGGTAAAAGCCGTGTCCATGTGGGGCTACTTTCCATCCCATCTCTCACCTTTTCTACCTGCTTCCCCTCTTTTCCCTTTGGGGTTTTATTTTTTTTGTCCATCAGCATTGTGTGTGTGTGTGTGTATGCGCGTGCGGTGGGGCAGATTTCTGGTGGCGGGTTACAGTTATTCTTCCGTAAATTGTGCGTAAATTGCGTTTAACGTTTTCACGTCCATCCATGTTTTTGTTTGTTTGTTTGTTTGTTTTATAATTGTATCCTCATATTGGAGTAAACTCAGTGTTTCCAGGCTGTGCTGGACCACACAGCAGTACGACATGCCACCATAGTCTGGTTGTTTACTCAGAGAAATAACCTGAGTGTCTTTTGTTGGTGATGAAATGATACGATGATATTTGAATTTTAAATATATATACACACACACACACACACACACATTTGTAATGAAAGTCTGGAGTTAGTGAACAGGTTAGTCATGATGAAATTCGCACTGAGCTGAGCCCATTGTGCTCTGGGGGGGTGATTTAGGAACAAAAGGGCGCAAAGGATGCAAATGAGGGGCTTTTTGCGCTTCTGCTGCTGAGCTGCGAACAAAAGCGCACAGAGTGAGTGAGTGAGGAGCGGCTGAGGAAACGTCCCCCTACACACACACACACACACACACGGTGTCTCACCCTTGTAGCACTTCATCTTCGCCTTTTTTTTGCATGAATTTAACTCGAGTTTAGTGATGAAGCGCGAGGCGTCTGGCTGGATGGTGGTTTGGTTTGGGTTCAGTTCCAGTTGGTGGGTGATGAGTGCGTATTGCGCTGCATGGGGTGCAGGGCGCCATCATTTGATACCCCGAGCAGTGCACGGATGTAGGGAGCCATTTTGGGGTTAGAGGGTTGATCTCGACACAACCGAGCACAGACGTTATGCATACACACACACACATATACATATACATACATGTAACTCTATAAACACTAACCATGAGCACATTACAAGATCTCAGATATACTGGTAATTTGTACACACACACTTTTTTTTTTTTTTTTTAAATCAGACAATTAGGCTACGTCACCGGAATGAACGTATTAAGGCTATTAAACAACGCGCTCTCCAAAAGTCTGAAGCTCAAACGGCTCCCTGCTCCCTCTCTACGTGCACTACATAGTGCATGAAACAATGGATTCTCCGTCCTACGTGGTGCCAATAATGAGGCGTTTAGGACGCGCCCCGGTTGTTTTGTCACGTTTTCAGGGTTCATGTCTGAGTGCAGTTCTGTGGAGCAACAGCGGCGCCTAGTGTTAGAGTCGAGTATTGCACCTTAAACCCTGATAAACACGCGAAGAGCAGGTGAAACAGCGCCGCCTAACGTCAGGACTGCATATGCACAGGATTATACACAACTGCTGTGTTTGTGTTTGGAGGGGTGTGTGTGTGTGTGGTTAACTTGTTCGTGGCTAAGCACATGCTTAGGTGCAGAACATGTTTGTGTTTGCACTTCATCACCCCATCTCAGTTTCATTTAAAAACAGCCACACACAGTTTACAGAGAGTGCACAAATATATGCACACAGCAAGCAGATCATTTTCCACACCAATCTTGTGATCTTGTGCAACTTTGATGCTGCGGTTGTTTGTCAGTGTCATCATATTTTTATTAAATTTTTTTTTTTTTTTCAGTTTACTAGCATGTTGAATTATGCACTGGGTCCAATCCCAAGTCTCGCCTTTGTTCAGTGATGACAGATTTAACTTTTCTATTCCTGTAACTGCTAGGAAACATCAGTATCAGCTTGATATGATGGATTTGTGTCGGATCAGATTTGGAGTATTGTCTAATCTCATCCATTGATGCAGTGTAGACTGATACGGTGCACATGTTACACGTGAATATGTGGCGGTGTGGTGACATTTTGTTTGTGGTGTACATAACATGGCAACAGAAACACGCTCACTCGCTCAGTTACTGTGATGATGGTAGTATTGGTGTAGTAGTGGATGTCGAGCTCTCCTTGGAGCTCTGAGAATAGCATCGTGCCGCAAATTTAAACCACAGAAACAGGTTGGAAATATGCTGAATATCAGCTAATGTCTCTTCTCTAATTTCGTCTCCAGGAGAACGGCCATGTCAAAACCAACGGTGACGTGTCGGCCAAACCTGAGGGAGAGGCGGCAGTGGCCGACGGCAACGGAACCGCAGAGGCCGTCAAAGACACGGCGGAGGCCGGGGACGCCATCG
The DNA here is from genome assembly GCA_037576675.1 of Pangasius sanitwongsei. Lineage (NCBI taxonomy): Eukaryota > Metazoa > Chordata > Actinopteri > Siluriformes > Pangasiidae > Pangasius > Pangasius sanitwongsei. Next base: position 30,200,596 of record CM075005.1, read on the forward strand.
AGGCAGCAGATGGCGAGGGAACCAGCGCGAAGGCAGCAGAGGGCGAGGCACCCAAGGAGACCAAGAAGAAGAAGAAGTTCTCCTTGAAGAACTCGTTCAAGTTTAAAGGCCTCTCCCTGAAGAAGAACAAGAAGAGCACTGAGGAACCTGCGGCGGCGGCAGCAGCACCAGAGGAGAACGGTCACGCCCCCAAGGAAACCAAAGAGGAGGAGCCAGCTGCCGAGACCAACGAGGCAGCTGCTGAGGCAGAGGCAGAGGTGGAAGCAGAGGCAGAGGCAGCACCTGCTGCAGAGGCTGCAGAGGAGGAGCCTAAAGCAGAAGAGCCTGCCCCTGTGGCAGAAGCCACGCCCACAGAGGAGAGCGCCAACTCCGAGGAAGCTCCTGCTTCCACTCCCGCTGAGACCGAGGCCACGCCTGAGGCCACGCCCGCTGAGCCCACACCAGCCTCGGAGTAACCTACTGCGACCGGACTGATTTTCCCCTCATTCCTTTCTTTTTATTTTTTTTCTTTTCTTTTTTCTTTTTTTAAAGATTGAAATATATGAAATATATATATGAGACTTGAGCCACGTCATTGAAGTTTCATTGAAGTTACAGCAGTGTCACTACAGAGAAAGGCGAGTCGACAAAAAAGATAAAGAAAAGCATCACCGTTTCTCTCGTTCACTCGCCCCTTCTCTGCTGTGGACGTACGAATCGGGACTGCGGAGGAGAAACGGATTCTCAAACCAGATCGGAATATTTTCCAGTAGATGAAAGTGTATCATACGTACCAGTCTCATAGCCCACGTTTTTCCCGTCTTGGATGGCGGTGGCAGGCGAGCAAATTGACGAATCGTCGCTGACGGTTAAAGGACAATGTGAAGCCTCTTGAAATAGTGTGTATTTGTTCTTAGAAGCTTTCCATTCCTCTGTTTTTTAACCCCTGAAAACACATGCGAGTATTTAGTGCAGAGACTTTGGAGGGGGTGGTTTAGGTTTAGGCTGCTTTCTGATGAGCTTCTGAAAGCGTGTCGTGTCTCTCTCTGGAGTTAGACGTAGGGGTGTACAAAACCACTGCTTTTATCAGCTTCTTTTTGTTTGCTCATCTGTATATAATTTTTTGTCTTTATTTGTTTTTTTTTAGCTAACATTTAAACGTTAATGATTTTATTGTAAGGGCAAATAAATGTCGGATCTCCTCATTAATTTTTTGCACTTGTAGATTTGGTTCTTTCTTTCTTTTTTTTTTTTTTCATTTAATTTTTATCTTGTTTAGTCCTGGCGGACTTTTTCCTGCGGCCTGGAGTGGTTTTTAATTAAGACATCTAAACCAGAGCTCCATGATGTAATGTCATCACTGATATTTACAAAATACAGAGGTGTTTTTATTTAAAAAAAAAAAAAAAAAAAAAAAGGAAATAATCGATAGAGCATATAAACAGCAGATAGAAATTAAATCACACATTTTAATATCTATCTGAAGGTGTGTTAAAGATTAAATTATTTTAATGAATTATATACGCACAAATTTTATTTCGGAACATTTTATGCAGCGCGTTAAACAAGAGATAACATTTTAATATATACCATTTAATATAGAACTTATGAATATCAGCAGGCTCAGATTTTTATGTTAAAGAGATTAAATCTTTAGTTATTAATGTGAAGGATTTTTTTTTTCCAGTAACTACGGTGAAATGAATAGAGAAAGATGTGTATATACACAAGAGTAAGAGCTGTAAGTCTGACAGTTTAGGATGGTTTTATTTAAAAGAAGCATTTGCGTATGAAGCTAGATATACACTCTGTGTGTAAATTAGCGCTAAACTTCTTATAATCATAGAAAAAAGGCTAAATCTATAGCTTAATGGTGGTTAGGTAGTGCCACTGGCTCTGTGAGAGCCCTTAAAGGTTCTGTATAGTAGTACTCTATTACAAATGATTTCCCTCGAGAGCTAATCAGAGAGCTACGAACTCTTAACTATCCAAAGATAACAACTCGCACGTCACTCAAGTCCGTGTTTTAGATCATACCACAGAACGGGGCTACAGCTAGCGCAGCAACTGGATCTTGCGTCTAGTGCCATCTGTATGCCACAATGATACTATAATGATAATTTTACTGAGAGCGTCAGATCCTTATGCCACCAGGGACCCTAAAAATGGTGTACAATAATGTGTCCATATTTTGCTGAAACACAGAAAGGACTTCACCTGCAGGTTTACTGGGTCGGTTTCAGTCATTTTGTACCATTTTCAGTATCCAATGCAGGCTTGTTTTTTCTTAATTCCCTACTTGTGATTAAATTGTACAAGGAAAGCGACCAGCACAAGCTTCAATTTCTAATAATCTCACCTCTATTATGTGCACGTGCATGATTTGGCAATTAGTTTGTCGCTTCCTCCCGCACAGGGTCAAACTAGTCGTCTTGTTTCTAATCCTAAAATCCTAAAATGGAGAATATGAATTAGCATAGTACTGCCCTGATTAGATATTTGGCCTACTTCTAATCAGAGATCAATTACAGTTTTATCTTTATACAGCTTTTAATAGTAGGCACTGTGACAAAGGAGCTTTACAGAAATCTGGATGTAGATTTAGGTTCCTAAACAAGCCAGAGGCAACAGCGAGGAGGAAACCCTTCCTGAGATGACAACAAGAAGAAAACAGTAGTAAGTGTGTTTGCAGGTTGTTCAGTGTGAGCAGAGTGCGACCGAGAGTCCTGGGATGAGCACAGGGCGGTCTTTATGATTACAGCAGGTACATATCTACAGTATCCAGGTGAGATTATTCACTCAAGCGAAGGTGAGAATTGACTTTTGTGCAGTGCAAAGTGAACAGACTGAAGGCGTTTAAACACGGCATAACTTCATCTTGTAATCCAGCAACCTGCGTGACTGAAAAACCTGGAACTTAATGAAAGAATGTAGCACGATTTACAACCTCTTACAATCTGAAGTCTAGATTCTCAGTCGTAAGAATAGTGGAAATCTTTTCCTGAAATCATTTTAAGAAAAGGCGCACTTCCAGTTGATGGACACAAACAAGGCTGTAAGCAGAAATAAGGTAAGTCCCGGAAACATGACAAGGACTTCCAAAAGTGCTGTTTAAAACACGAGAAAAATAAAGATAAACAGGCTGATATTCATTAATCTCTTTTTGCTTGGATGAAAGCAGCCAGATGGTCAATAAAACTAACCTCAAATCCAAAACTAAAAAAAAAATCCTGTACACCAATTTCAACTTCCAACACAATTCTCAAGTACATTTTAATACGTGATGTAATATTATACATTCGAGCAAAGCAGTTACGACATCACATGATTTCTGTGAATCATTTGGGGGGAGGATGTTTCGAGGAATTTAAGCAACACTAGAGGTAAGGAGTCCCAAATTAACGATCCAGAGAAGTCTAGAACCTTCTGCCAGGATCGACAAGTCATAACATATTTCATCTTCAGTTTCATGACTGAGGAATGCATTAGATTCACGTTACACCACAGTGCTGCTGAATTCTTAAATCTCATTGGTCAGCATTTTCCATAACAGCAGCGCTGACAGTAGTGTGGCTGCCAATCACAGGTTAATATAATGCGTTTCTAATACGTTATCATATGTATGGTAAGGAGATATTTATTTAGCATTTATGGCATTTATGGAAGGAGTCTCCAGTGTCAGTGCTTTGTAACAGTCATTAAGTTTTCTGATACAGGAGAATTTACACTTTGTTGTTACTCAGAGAGAGGCTGGTGAAGGTATGACTGTTTATAGCCACGCGTCTTCGATCTTATCCACAAAGGCAGGAGCCACACCTGATTCCACTTGTTTAATCAGTTCATCTTGGTCTCCAATCATCTTTCAAGTCTGCCTCCTATCTGGCTGGAATGAAAGCTTGCAGCCACACCGGCCCTTTTCAGATAAGACTGAAGAGAGTGAGAACAGGAAATAACTTGTTTCATGGATGTGCCACAACATTAAATCTAACGATAAACAGATAAAAAGTATGGTATGTCATTCCCTAATCACTATTGATACAATAATTGCTGGCAAATTGCTGCGATATAAGCAGAATATAACACTTCCAGACATGCAGTTATTGAATAATCAGCTTTGGGTTGGTAACAGTAACTCTGCTTCAGCACACCACTTAAGCCCACCTAACCAGGTATGCTCATGAATTAATAAATTCAGGCAAATTAAAATTCTGAAACCATTTACAGTCGACTCCAGAATTATTGCCCTCCTCCATCAGTTATATTTTGAGTTCAAATGTACAGGGTACATCCATCCATTCTCTGTACAGCTGATCCTACACAGTGTCACAGGGTAACCTGGAGTCTATCCCAGGGGACTCTGTGCAAAAGGTGAGGGACACCCTGGACGGGGTGCCAGCCCATCACAATCCCACACACACACACACACACACACACACACTACAGACAGTTTGGAAATGCCAATCAGCCTACAGTGCATGTCTTTGCCTGGGAGAGGAAACTGGGGTTCCCAGAGGAAACCCCCGAAGCACGGGGAAAACGTGCAAACTCCACGCACATAGGGCGATGGCGGGAATCAAACCCCCAACCTGGGAGGTGCGAGGCAACAATGCTAGACACTAAGTCAGCGTGCCCCCCTGTAGAGGGTACAGTTTTATTTTAAAATAGTTTTCTCAAACAATAAAAGTTGCCATTAACTATTGTAGGTTACAAAACTATTGGCACAATAAGATGCAAAGCCGCCCCTTGAGAAATGATGAGCACTGGAAATAACACAGCCTCTTCGTGTAATGTCCAAGGTCTCATTTATCAGCCGTACAGTAAAGTGTGCATGCTCAAGTTTCTATGCATCAAATGAGATGCATCAAGTTATTGTAGTGTGTGTGAGGATGAGAGGATACTGAGAACCACTCCTGACCATGAGTACACACACTTACACTGTCCATCATGTCAGCACTTTCTGACTGTGACAGAAAGGTGCAACAAGGTGAAGACACGTGACACAAATGAAATAAGAAGTACAGTGCTATGAAAGGTAATGGCTGACCTTTTGTGCGGTGTTTGAAGAAGAGCAGGAGACTCTGCTGAAAGTGATCAGGGACTCAACAGTCCATTTGGTTTATCCAGTGCACTTTTAGCTTATCTCTCCCAAAAGCGCTATAGGACGCAGTAAACACCAGGCGTTTATGGCACGTGCGAAAGCACAGCTGTACTTAATGCAAGTTAATAAACACAACACTGTGCACGGCCACACTCATTTACATAAAACAACGCCCCCAAATCTCCATATATGGTCAAATAACTTCGTGTAATTGCAGAGTAAACCAAAAGTAGACGTTCTGGTTTATTTGGCACTTTTACGACGGTTTGTTTTTCTTCTAATAAATAATTATTTAATTAACCTAACTAACTAGTAACCTAGTTAGTAACCTAACTAGTAGGGTTGATATTAATCTAGCACCTTCCCAGTGTTGGGTTATTTTTTTGTTTTAACTCTAAAAAATGAACGGGGTATGTTTCTCTACCCAGCCTATTTCTCCAATTGTTTGAGTGAATAATTTATAGATATTTTGAATAATATTTATTTTAAATAATCATGTCTGGCATTTCCTTTGAAGGTGAAATGATTTTTTTTAACCTGTCCAATCAGCTGGCTGCTTGCTTAAACTTTTATTAGTTTAATCATATCACACATGTTACCCATCCTGATCCTGTCAAACTCATACTCATCAAGCCAGATGTTGTTCAGTAATAATGGACAACTTCTTGATATTGTGACAGTATCTATAATATTGTATAATACTATAATGTTAATTTTACTTTTTTCTTTTTCCAGAGGTGTTCACAACTGTGGCTGGGGTCGGTGTAGGGGTTGCTGCTGGAACATGTCAGTACCGGGAGCTTTTTATATAAATAAATGTACTCCTGTTTCCTCCTACTGTCTAAATGCCAGCAGGTGGACATGTGTATGGTGCCTCGTGATAGAGTAGCATCCTGTCCAGGGTTTATTAAGATAAGCTAAAGGCTATATGACAGTTT
>CM075005.1:30221932-30238368 GCA_037576675.1 Pangasius sanitwongsei
ATTGGACTGGCTTGTAACTGATTGTGTCTGATTGGACTGGCTTGTAACTGATTGTGTCTGATTGGACTGGCTTGTAACTGATTGTGTCTGATTGGACTGGCTTGTAACTGTGTCTGATTGGACTGGCTTGTAACTGATTGTGTCTGATTGGACCAGCTTATAGCTGGTTGTGTCTGATTGGACAGATTTGTGACAGATCACTACTGATTCTAAGGGCTCATGATAAAGTTATCTCTAACCGGTGGGTCTCTTGCTAACAGATGTGTTTAATCTGGGCGGGTCTGTGATGGGTCACATTCGATTGGACGGCCTTGCGACAGGTCTCTTCTGATTGGATGTTATTCAAAATGTACTGGAAATACTGCAGAGATGTATTTTAATGGGGACAGATTTTCGTTTTTTTTATTTTAAAGCTTAACACCCAAATGTTATCATACCTCAAAACATATGTAAATGTAAAAATGTTTGTTTTTTTTTAAATGTCCTCAACAGAACATATATGTAAAGTGTTCGAAAAAAATGATACCCACCTCTTAATCAGCACAGACTTAATGCAAAAAAAATGGGCTTTTATTTCAAGTGTGTTTTTACCTCATAATATTTACATTGTTTAATCATTTTAATGCCATGTACATATACACATCGAGACTACTATCTGATGTTCAAGTGATTTATCAGTTAATGTTTTTTACAGGTTTTTATACACATGTTTATGTGAAAATGCTTTTTAAAAAAAAGTCATGGTTGTTGCCATTTTTTGCATAAAATTTTTTTTTTTTTTTAGAAATGTTTACTTGATTTGCTTTTTCACTTTCACTGCTTATAGATTGATGTTAGACTCTTTCTCATGTGTGCAGGCACAAATACTTTACCGAACAGACACAGTGTTAAAGTTAATATCGTTATGCGCAGTTGATATTGATTAGATGTTACAATCTGGCTATAGATTGGACATGATGTAATCTCGTCGGAAAGCGGATGGAGGAGATGATAATGTGGTTAGACAGACAGGCACATCAGTGCACATTTATTAGCCATATCTTCAGACAGATTGAATTTCACTCGCTTTTACTTCTGCACAAGTTCAGAATGTAGACAGTTTTATGATGTTTGGATTCATTGGGAGAGCAACCCACTAAATTATTATAATTATTATTTCACTATTATTTCTATTAGCCTGTTAGTTAACATGTCCCTTCAGTCGAATGTGTTTAATCAAGACACCCATAACTCTAAAACAGGTTTAATAATAAAAAAGCTGTCTGGCTTTAATTAATATCATGAGCTTAGTAATGGAATGGTTGGATTGTGTTCATAAAACATCTCTGTACTGATGGGATTGCTGAAATTTATTTTCAACAATCCCATATTTTACAGGGGAACGGTCTCCTGTATAAAAACATTGAGAATCCACGATCAGAAATATAATGATAGTAATCTTAAAGGTGCATTTGGTAAGATTAGTCCTTTTTTTTTTTTTTTTTTTGTACTCCTTGAGCTCACCCCTATTCCCACCCATGTTCACAGATTGATGATGGACAGGAGGCCCATCCAAACACAAACAAGCATTCCAGACTGGAAGTCAGTTTTGTTCATTTAATATGTTTGTGCTAAGGTTTTTTTTTTTTTTTTAAATCATGTTCTGCATATGTTCCAGGTTATTTGTAAGTAAGAATTAGAAAAGGGGGGAAAAAATGACTATTGCACCTTTTTTTTTTTTTTTTTTAATGCCTCACCACCAGCCTCCCTCATCAGAAGACTGTCATTATGTGATTCATGAGGGAGGACATATATGAACATAAACAATCAAGAAACCAAACAATATGGAGGTAGGCAAACGAAAAACAGAAGGAAAAATACAGAATAGAATAACGTATAAGGGAAAGGAACACAATGAACACATTTAAAGGCCTAGTTACTAACACCAGCAGTAGAGAATACATGTAACAGTTATATATTAGATTTCATTGTTCTGTAGGAACGTTATTTAATGGATGTGTGTGTGTGTTTGTACAGTGGGCTGTTTATTTATGGCTGGGTGCGGATTGTGTGCTGTGGTACTGGGGAACAGATCTCCGTGAACTTGTTGATTGAGGTGACATGGCATGACATGCTGTAGATGATGTTACTGCTGTAGATGAGAGATGTCCATGTTGAGTTGAACTGAGTATTTTGGTTTTTGATGCAGGCAGATCATTTTTTTCCCATTTTTCCACTGATATATGACCCATAAGTACATTTCTCCAGTGGGTTATGGTAATGTTGTTTGTCTGTTTGCTTGCTTGTTTCCAGTTCATGTGGATAGCTTTCTTGCTGAGGATTAATGCTGTGAACAATGCAGCATGAAGGTGGAGGTATTCTTTGTCATATTGTTTACTGATGCATGTTTATTGACTGTTGCACCTTTATATAAAGCAACAGCTCAGAAGCGTTTTAAGGCACAAACAAGGAGAAATATCTGAATAAAAACCGTAAGTATGCTAAATAAATGACTTAAAGCCTCCACCATTGCGAAGCAGAAGTAAACCTGAACGCATGGAGCTGCACGGGGGGCCGCGCATGCGCAGTGGAGGCAGAATGCGCGCACCGCGTCACTGTGGGGAAAAATCCCACTGCATCTGCTGCAATGATGAAGCTGGAGTGCAGGAAATGAGGAGCTGATGCGGGATTTATCTCTCACACAGGACACTTCATTACCTTTATGCATATAAGTAAAATAAAATAATAATAATAATAATAATAATAAAGGGCATATGAAACTACTAAGAAGAGCTGAGTGAAAAGCCACTGGATCTCCTCGATCCGTTTCAGCCATGGCAGCTGACAGTAGGTTACCTGTTTATTATGTTTATTATAAAGCTACTTCATTATGTGTTTGAATTTCCTGCTGATTGAATGTTTTGCATCCTTATATACAGTGTGCAATGCACTGCTACGGTGCTGGACATGCGCGTGCACGTGTAAGCATCACGCGTTCATGTGTGCCTCTCTCTCTCTCTCTCTCTCACACACACACACACACACACACACACTATGACAAGTGTCATCTTGTTGTACACGAAGTCATTTCTGCCTCTCTCTCTCTTTACCTTCTCAGTTTTTGTGTTGATCTAAGAAATATGACAAAATTATATTAATATTGCAATATATAACTTCACATTACACCAACAAAAATGCTCATTTCTGATTGGCTAGGAGGTGTGTATTAATTCCTTTAGGATGCAAACTTAATGACAGGTGTGTATTAATGCTTAGGATGTCCTAATGTAAATGTCATGTCAATATATTTATCTAATATATCTAATGTATTGCAGTGTAACTATGACAGTGAGGCAAAAGAAAGAAAAATAAACCACATGGATGGATCCAGTGAAAACATCCGTCATCAGGATCCCACATAATCCTGCAACCGAACTGTTTCTCTTGTCTGTGCTGTAGTCGTGCGTTAAAATCCTTTTGGGTTGGTATTTTTAATGCAAAAAAGACACTGAACAATGCAGAATATCAGCTTCACGGTATCACGGTATTTGCACTTCCTTGTAAATTTAACCCAAATCACACACACACACACACACACAAAGAACAGAGAGAGTAAATTCCCTAATTGTTCTTTTTGAGAATGACTTTTCAGTAAAATCATTATTTATCAGTATTTATCAGTATTTATCACACTGTTGTTATAAGCTGTAAAAGAGCATGGCTGCAAGGAAAGACAATGCGCTTAGCCAAAAAAAAAAAAAATTCAAACTAGGATGACAGTGTGCAGCGCTGCTTTGCCAAAAGTAGCTAGTGGTTGCGTTAGTTGTGGTCAGTAATGATGTTGCGTATGATAAAGTTGGGAATGTGCTAGGAGCCGCAGCAGAGGTGGCAGTGTGACATGATCACAGCAGTAGTGGATTAAACACAGCCGAAGGGTTTTCAGGGCAGTCGTATCTCCCGTGCTGAGAAACGAAGGCGCTGAAGTATGATTTAGGACGAGACCAGAGGGATGGGGCTGTGAAATCCAGGCAACATTTTTAGTGGTAGTTAGAGCAAAAGGGATGAGAACCACTGGGGAAAGAAACTCGATCATACATCATGACTCAAAGTGACGACCTTAGTGTGTATGTTGCGGCACGTTGTGTGACATGGTACTCATGCACTCATAACCAATCAGCAAAGTTGTGTTAGCTCCATCCCCGAGTTACCATTACTACCATTAGTACTATTTGACTGAAGACCAGTGAAAACCATTTCTGTGCAGCGATAAAGCTGTACGGAGAAACAGATGAGCTACAGTCAGTGATTGTGCTTTTACGAACTGACCCATATGGTGTGAGCACCTCATAAACTGGCCACTGGAGTGGAGTGTGTAGCCATTCTTCTTTTTTATGGACGCCATCTGTCAGCCTGTTTGCTCTTAGCTCTGCACTTCTTCCAGTTTACTCTGAGACTTTCGATTGCACAGTATGTCTTCGAGTCGATCTACATTTGGACGCTTTTTCTCTGCAGCCCTCCTTCATTGCCATTCAATAAAGTCCGATCTGATCAGACGTCTGTTGTACTTCATCTGTGGATGGATGTGTGCTGGTAATCATACAGTATACTGCGATATAGTCCATATATGAAGAATATTACAATTGTGGACACTTGGACGCTGCTCAGGAGGATAACATGACCGGAAGCGGTGACAGCTAGTGGTGATATTAGAAGTAAGAGCTAAAATATTTATTTATATGAATAGCTCAACAATGAAACTATTAGTTTTATATTACAAGGTCTCTAACAAATGGCATGATATTACACACACACAGAATACTACTGTGATATCACAAATCATAATAAAACGTCGGGCAGCTATGATATGAAATTTAGCCAATTATGTAATTTAAAGGAGCAATTTGCGATGTTTGGAGTCCTCTGCTGTCCGTGAGGTAAACTGTGATTGTAATGAAAACATTATCAAGCCCGCACCCCTGCCATATGCATTCTCCTCTGTTTAAACTAAATATGCGTCTTGAGCTGCTAAGATCAAGAGAAGAGCTCATTTCCGGGCCTGAAAAATGTAAACAGCGGCCTGAAACGATGAAACTAGAGAATTCTATTGCATGATGGTATTGCAAATCACAGTTATTCCAAGATATGTTTAAAATGATGATTATTACAGATGTAGAAACTCTTTTAAATGTTACCAGCTGCACCTTTAATACGAACACATTCCTGTAAGCAGCATTACATTTGGACTGGATTTGCTTGCCTTAAAAACACATTCTAAAAATTCCACCTTTTCAAGAGCTTACACTTGTGTATCGGTAGAGCACTCAGCTGAAAATATTGGCACCCTACATTTAAAAAAACTTACATAATCTACAAGAAAGCTTTAGACAATAGTTGACAAAACATCATGTGGTTAAGGTCAGTCAGGAACCAATGCAGAAATCATGCGACTCGGTGCGCAAGTAGCTATTGCATTTATTGCATTCGATTTTTTTTGTCACAGTACAAATTATGCATCCTGAGTGCAACAGAGGGAGACAAGCAGTGCATGTGTTCAGTGAGTATGTCTCCATTACTGTAGATCTTTCATCATTTCCCCACTGTGTATGACTTAATGTTAACGTTAACATCAGCAGTGAAGTAGACGGACGCATGAAGACCCATAAATAGTTATTAGCTGCGATATGATGTGATCCGAGGTCTAATGGAGTCATAATGGCCTCTGTTACAATGTTAGACTCGCCTCTGCATGTTCCTCGCGCTATATATTATGTTTCCCCTGCAGATAAAAGCAGTATAAACGTTTAATAGTGCGCTCAGATCTGACTGAATGAAATAGAACTTACCAGAAACACACACAAAATTCAATTAACGCTTACAGAGAAATTGCTTGAAGTAACAATTGTGCCAAAAATGACATTTGCACAAAGACTGAGACATAATTTGCCCCTTAAAAGGTATTTTTTATAAATGTTTTTGTCCAGACAACAAAATAATGATATAAAAGTCCATTCACTGTTGTAATAAAAAAAGTAATAATCTGCTCATTTATAGTGTTTGTAGTAGACATTTGTGTTTATAGTGGACTTGTGTCATTCATGAATGATTCAGTCTTTTTGAACAAGTCAGTAAAGTGAATGAATCGAAAATCGGTCGCTGATTCAACTGCAGAACATAAAATTACAACGAGGAAGCCAAAGAATTAAATTTCCATACATATCCATAACCGACTTCATGATTTCCAAACAGATTTTATGTAGGAAAACGCTTGAAACCTTGTGTTTAGAGGCACCCCATGAGTCAGTGAATCATTTCAGTCATATCCAGGATTCAAATGAACGAATCTTTAGGGCAAGATTAGCTCCTCTCTTGTTCAGCGGATCAGTATGCGAATCAGTTCATCTTTTGGTCAATTTTAAGTTATAAAAGTTATATGTTTATGGCTGCACATTTGGGCAAACGAATCTGAATGAATCATGTAACTGAACAGGTTCAAATGAGTCACTGAAAAGAATCAAATTTAATCCCTGGTTTACAGGCGTAATTAAAACTGTTCAGTTTATGGGGATGCTGTTTGTAATTTATTATTGAATTTCACTATAATCATGATGTTATTGTGCAGCCATGATGACAAGCGATATATTTAATTTATGTAATGTATAAAGATGAAAATGGTCACTTTTTAGATAAAGAGAAGAGACAGAAGAGACATGAAGATGTATTTGCAGACCAGGGTGCAGTTCTGATGATTTTAATGACTCTCTGGTTTTGTTGGTTTTGTTTTAAGAAGGAAAAAAAGAAAATGAGACCAAAAAATATGTTTTTGTTAAAGTTTACATTTTTTTACTACTTCAATTATCCATCTAATAACTGTTTTTTGGGGTTTTTTCTTTTGTCTGAATAAATCTAACAAGGCATTTTTGGACTTTTTTTTTTTTTGGTAATTATTTAAGAATCCTGCTTTGCATATGCTTTGCGTATCATATCACTTTGATCACTTCACCATTGTTTCTTTTGTCTTCCTTTCTGTGGGAAGTGTCTTGATTAGAACAATAACAGACTCTGATTATTACTTTAAATAATAATAGAAGAAAGCCCATGAATGTGATGACTGAGTCTCTCAGTAAAGTCCAGGCAGAGGAAATGCAAATCCATTACAGCTTACGCAGACAAAAGTAAGTGTGTTCTTCTACAGGAAGTGTTTGATTTCGTCCTTTAGTTTCGTTTCTTGACAGCCTTCCTGCCTAATTAGTGTGAATGAAGTTTAGTGTTTTTGCACAGTTCTGATTTTCGATTTGAGAAGGTCAGGTGTGTAGATGCTGTCTTTATATCTTTTCTGTTGTATAAAAGGGAGTTTTATCTAGTCAAAGTATGATGGAACACAAACGATTAGAAATCCAGTAGTCAGTCTGAATGTTCTTCTTTCAGCTGCTCCTGTTAGGGGTCGCCACAGCGGATCATTGGTCTGCATATTTGATTTGGCACAGTGTTACGCAGGATGCCCTTTCTGAAGCTACCCTTCCCAGTTTTATCTGGGCTTGGGACTGGCACAGGGAGTGCTCTGTCTTGTGAATTCCAGTGGCTGGGGGTGGTTCAAACCCGGGCCGTGGTGGTAAGAGTGCCGGGGCCTGACCACTAGTCCTCCAGGGACCCCGAGTTGTTATTCTGAATATTGTGGCTTATTAAAAACGTCTTGTAAATTAAATGGATGCTGCTGCTGCTGATGATGATGATTATTATTATTATAATTATTATTACGTGTAGTCTGTATTGAGTGCCATTCTGAAAGTGTGAAATGACGCAACACTCCCAGAAGCGCATGCCGGTTTAATAAGCAAATAAAACTGAAAGTGGCTTGCTCTTCTTTCGAGACTTTTAATGGAGCTTGGCGTCAAGAGACCGACTCAGAGCAAGTTGATATCCAGTCTCGGCATGTGGGACGAGATGATATGGCTCACAGGAAATGAATATCAAGCAGACGGTGAACAGATGGGAGTGGATGTGGTGATGACTTCAGGATGATGGATCTGCTTTTGAGCCTTTCCAAGGCATAACGCATTGATCAGTGAAATTAAAAATGAAAAGCATGACCACACACTAATTTGTGGAATCGATGTTTGTCCTGTGTAATATAATACATTTAACTCAATGAGTGACATCGTTGTAGGTCTGTTTTTCTCCATATCACATACTTCTGTAAAGATACAGAAACTGGATTGCTATGGTTATAATTTCTAACAGCATATTTCATTCACCTTAATCTTGGATCTGGAGCATATCCCAGAAACACTGGGAGTGAAACCGATTGCAGTACATCCCGCTGCATCGCTCCATTCATGCTTCCTTTTCTGACATCTAAGGCCCCAGTAGCGTTTGCAGAGAAACAGCTCCATATCATGATGCTCCCACCACCATGCTTCACTGTGGGTATGGTGTTCATACACCAAAATTGTTCTAATTTTTGTTTTGTCTTTTGTTTCAAAAGAATTCTAATTTGTCTAAATGCCTGTGTGCAAATTTTAGACTTATATCTCTGTGCTTCTTTTTTAGCAGAGGACTGTTCTCCGGTGCTTTCAGGCCGTCCTGCAACTCTTTTCAAGTGACTGTTGGCTTCTCTCTTACGTTCTTTATCATTTAGAACTCAAAAAAGATTATATGTAAATTTGAAGTGGATATATGCAAAGGAAGTATATTAAATAACAAAAACAAAAATGGCCGAATACATATTTCCCCTCACTGTATGCTGAGTCGATCCTTCACACTCCAAGGTGTTATCTAAAAATCTTCACTTGCTAATACAGTAACGGAACAGCCCTTAAGATGGCGTCTGGGATTCTCCAGACACTTGGCGAGGTCGAGTACGATTGTAGGTAATGGTCTTGCTTGAGGCATTGTTTTAGTAAGGGTTAGGGTTAGTGAATAAGTCAATCAAAGGTCGAAATGATACACTTTGTCACGTGATTCGCATTCAGGGACAGTCCAGCCTGGTGAACTGGTGTATCGTAGTGAGGGGGAATGGGTTTCGGATGGAGCTGTCTTCACTCCCGTGTTTGGGTTTGGGCGCTGAGGCTGAAGAATGAGGAAGGGTGCAGCTTCTAATCAGGTTTAAACAGGATGTGAGTTTGGTAAAAGGGACAGAGAGAGAGAGAAAGAGAGAGAGAGACCGATGGGAAAGTTTCTTACTTAAAAAAAACCCCAAATGGATTAATAAGGAGGTTTCCGGTTGGGTTGGAAAACAGAGACAGAAAGCAGGCTGATTCTGAGAAATAGTTTTAATAACAGCTTTAAATAGCTGATGGAGAAGAAGCGAACGCACAGGGACATCGTCAAAGCAGGACAAAAGGACAGATCTGACTAGTTGTTAGGATTATTTATTGCTCTACAGGTTATGGACAGAAGTAAAGGAGAAGGCTGGTACAATCAGCCGGGTCCCCTTAATTCCAGTTCGATTGCAACACGCAAGTCAACATTCTTGAGTAAGTACAAAACATCACAAATTATTGACAAAAAACGGTGATCCTATTGCTCAGAGTGTGTGATTAGTTCTGCCATAATCATGAAATTTCATCAGTTTGTCAATTGTCATACTTCTTGTGTAATATAAAAATAACAATACTGTAACAATATAACAACAATAACGTGGAAGTTAATTAATTTCTGTTGCCGTTTTTGCTCTAAAATATTGCGAAGGTAAGACATGACACAAATATTTACTTAGGCAACATGAACATATAACACTTTCATTACCAGTGACTCTTGGCATTGAGCTAATTTATTCGTAAATCTTTCGTAGAAGCATTTACAAAAGAAATGTGGTTAGTTCGTAAAAATCCGGTTGGTTCGTAAAAATGCTTCGCTCCTGAGTTTGTGTAAATGTACATATAAGGAGAAAGAAAGCGATTCCAAGACAAATAAGACTAGCCATTCAATTAGGATAAAAGTAATGGCGCCCTATAAAAGGAGGAAGTAGTTAGTGTGGGTCTGTGATAACCGTCTCACTGCAGTGGCCGAGCTGCTTTACTGGAAGTTTTAGCGCTTAGGAGGGGCTCTTTCACCAATTAGCCATCCTTTTGACATTTTTCAGTTCTCTGTAAGCTTTGTATGAAGTTTCTAGGTGTTACTAATCAGCTGTGCCATGAATACGCTTGGTAATTTTATGGCTGTTTGGCTTTTATTAACATTACACAAGAGAGTACAAAGAAATTCAGAGAATATTTTTATAAATCTGGCAGAGATTTTTAGTTCAGTTTGGCTTATGAAAACATTCACACATAACTTTACTGAAAGATTCATAAGTGAGGCTCAGTAATCCTAACTGGATCCTGTTTAAAACTGTTTATTGTTAGCTGTTAGTTGTGTAGTAAAATGGACTAAACGTAATTAGTATCAGTCTGAGGCCATAAGTATCAGCTGATTTACACTCATCTGACATTTTTTTCTTTAAAATCTTCTGGGCCTTAAAATGATTTTTTTTTAACTGAAGCACGTAATAAATACAGGAAAAACACATATCTAAAAACATGACATACTCAAAACAGCTTTCACACAAAATTCACTTACATTGCAAATATAATAAAGTGTAAATATAATTTTAAAAAATCAATCAAAAATTAATTCAAGTTTCTTTGTATGTAAACATTTCCAGTTCCAAAAAAATTTCCAAACCTGGTTCCAGGATCAGATAAAAAAAAAAAAAAATTTCTTTTTTTTTTGCTGTTATCGGCCCAATACTGATCCTGAATATGTCTACTAAATACAGTTAAAGACTTTAGTCTGTTAGACACACACATCATATTAGTCAATTGCTTAGAGGGAACATTAACATAATGAGGCTTTCTGTGATGTCAGTATTAGAAAATATGTATATTCATTCATTCATTTTTGTGCCTGTCAGTGATATTATTATCATTAGGTCATGTGTCTAAAGTGCTGAGTTAAAGACGGAACAG
The DNA here is from genome assembly GCA_037576675.1 of Pangasius sanitwongsei. Taxonomy (NCBI): domain Eukaryota; kingdom Metazoa; phylum Chordata; class Actinopteri; order Siluriformes; family Pangasiidae; genus Pangasius; species Pangasius sanitwongsei. Next base: position 30,232,858 of record CM075005.1, read on the forward strand.
TAGATGGAGCTGCTTCTTTAATTTGTAATCACTCTCTCCACTGTTTGCTAAAAAAATTAAAATGCTGTGAGACTTCAGGGCTTATATCTGATCTCTGAAATATTTTACACTATAAATCCTACAAAAAAAAAAAAAAAACAACAACAACAATGCTGCCCTGTAGACGGTACTTATATGTTCCTGTATAAATGATAAAACATATGAAGAAACACACTAGATTTCACTGTGTTCTTGGGAGGATGGACAGAAATGTTGAGAGGTATTTTTCTGCCAAGATAATGATAAAATAATAAAATACAGTATGATAATATTGTAAGAAGTGGTATGAGCATTTCATTTATCTGTCCTGATACCTTTAATACCATTGAACTATCAGTTATGAGAGTTATTTCATAATGCATAGCAGTTCTGTCATGTTTTGGTTTAGCTTTTTTTTTTTTTTTTTGAACATTTTTAAGATTCAGACTAGAGCAGGAAGCAATACCATCCAGTGATTTTAGAAACTATACTGGTTTATATTATTTTATTTTTATGTTTTTTTTTTTACTTTTAACAGAGGCTAGTGGGAAGCAATAATGATTGTACAGACCAACATCTAGCCACTGCCTTATTTTATTTTATCTTTATTTTCTTTTTCGTTTCCTTTTTTTCTCAGTGGCCAGTAGGAAGCAGTAATGGTTATGAACCAACATCTAGTCACTTAGGAACTACACTGCCATGGCAACACGAGACCTTTTATAAATACTATATGTGTGCGTGTGCGTGTGTGTGTGTGTGTGTGTGTGTGTGTGCGTAAGCACGTGTTGAACATGGTTATATCAGCTCTTACAAAAATGTCTTGGCTGTTTCCAAGGAAACGGGCTACTTTGTATGGTTTGTGGAGGTGTGTGTGGGTGTGTGTGTGTGTGTGCGTGTACATTTTGTGTAATTAGAGGGTAACGTTGCTAATTGTTGTGCTGGCGAGTGATTAATGTATGGCAGAATGAGAGAAGACATCAAAAAGTAGGATGCCAACTTCAACCATCCACTCACCCACACACACACACACACCCCTCATGCACCTGTATTACAGTCTTAGCAGTATTAAAACCCATGCATTACTGTCTTCATTTCAAAACCACTGAACCACCTTTACATTTAATTTGGGTATTAAGCCAATTTATCCCACAGCGCTGTTGAATTCTGGATTCTGATTGGTCAGTAGGTGTTGATTCATTTTCTGGAACGGCAGCTCTGACAGTAGTGCAGCCACAAATCACAGGCTTATGTTAATGCACTCGTTCTAATAAGTTACAGACACAGGAAAGTATTCAGGAAGTTTCTCAGCAATGTGAAAGCTGCTTTCTTATAAGCAGCTTGAATAAAATGAATGTCTCCTGCATTAATTAATGCGTCTTAAAAAAATAAAGTGACGTATTTTTCGCTAAGCAGACAGAATTTAGCAGCGTACGTCTTATGCCTTACTGTCAGGAAATGATGAGACTTGCGGAAAACGTGTGATTTTTCTCCTTTGCTGAAAAACAGAAGCCTGAGGCGAGAAAAGAGGTGTGTGTGGGATGCTAGTCTTTGGCTCAACCTTATTATCTCCTCCTACTCACATTGACACACACCTACACATGCTGTAAATCAGTACACAGCTGAGATGCAACACACACACACACACACGATGCACACTGATCACTGCTCAACGATTTGCAAGCAGTAGCGACGACCCACAAACACACATACCAGTTTCTGTGTGAGAATATAAGTCTCTGTGAGATCAGTGCTCTCTCTCTCTCTCTCTCTCTCTCTCTCACACACACACACACAGAGTGTGTCCTTGTAAGGAGCTCTGTGTCAAGTGTTGAGTAAGGATGGTGGTTTAAATTCACTTCTGTGGGTGTTTGGATAAGGATGTATTAACCTGCAGCTCATTCAGTATTTTACACATACACACACACACACACACACACACACACACACTGCTATTCATTGAAATCTGATTTAAATTTCTAGTTCTTTAAGCAACATCAGAAAAAACAAAAAACATATACCCCAGAAATGTGAATTTTTGTCCATGTTAGGTTTTCTAATGCAGAAAATGATGGTTAATTTTTACTCCGTTTCTTAGTTAAACAATGACAATTTCTTCATCCATTTATTACTAGTCCCTGTGTACATACAAGATGTCCATGAACATTCATTATGAAGGCCTTAATTATTAAACTGGCTCATAATAGACTTTGTTATTCATCTAATTCAAGTCAGTGCAGGTTCGCATAAATTGCTCAGCAGTGAGACCTTTGCTTAGTGTGTGTGTAAGCATGGCGGGGTTCTGACACTCCGTGCATCCTCTTTCCCCTGCAGTAACGCCCGAGGCCATCGGCTTCTTGTCCGCTGTGGGCGTCTTCGTCGTGTTGCTTACCATCCTCTTCCTCTTCATCAACAAGAAGCTGTGTTTCGCCCGTGTAGGGGGGCTGCCGTGCTTCGAGCTTCGTGGCCATCGCAAACGGAAGGAGCGTTCTGGGATCCACCAGGGCCTCGGTGAGTACGCAGTCACAAAGCACATAACACTCAGGCCATACGCAAAACACGGACAGACATCGGTGTCAGGAGATCGTGACTTTGAATCCACCTGAAGCTTTCTAAGTGTATTCCATATCCAGTCAAGGGCATGGATTAGGTCATGTATAGAGAAGAAGGTAGTTAGCACCTCCTCCTAACACTGTTCAAAATTCTTTGGCAATTTGATTAAGGGATATTATGTATCATGCATTAATGATATATTTGCTGATTTGTCCTTTGGTAGGTGAAGAATTACTGCTAATTACTGACCAGTCCTGTGTGTACCACCAAAAAAATGAAAGGGGTGACATTTGCCTTCATTTATCCTGAGCATGTCCTTAACCTTTAAGTCAAAAATTGCATTTATCTTTTGAATCATCTCTCCTGTGGCTCAGGGCTTGAATCCGTAATTATTTCCTGCTCTGAACTCTTACACATAAAAAAGTAGTTCCAGCGTGAATGTTATCTCACTCTCACACACACACATTGCGGAAACCCGAAACTCTGTCGATGGTTATGTAGTGTGCCACATGCACACACACACACACACACTAATTAAACTCTGTGTAAAGTGCTCTGGTATTTCTAGTTTGAGCGCCTCCCTTTGCAAACACAACCCCTTAGTCAGTGTGTGCATTAGCTTAGTGAGATCCTTGACTGCACCTATTGCTTTCGTTGGGAATACGAGGATAAAACTTCACGCATCTTGTCAAGTATATGATTAACCTCAAGAAACGTTTGGCTTGGTTTGGTCAAGGTTGAACATGGCTGTGGCGTTACTGGAAAATGTTTTTAATACGTACATTTGGACAGTGGCTTACTGTCATGTGTGCAGCAGATAATTCTGTAGGTCTTTGGACTAAGGTTTCTCCGGGATCTTGAGATTACAAAGATACAACAGCATCATCAGCTTGTCATCAGCTTTCCAGGAACCTTCATACTGGTGTGGTGGTGCTACTGGAAATAGTTTTTATTACACACCTCTGGAAGGTGGCAAAGTCGGAGGTATGCTATAGATCTTTTAGGTTTTTGGACTGAGGTTTCTCCAGGATCTAGGGATTGCAAGGATATAACAACACCATTCATTTTGCCATCAACTTTCCAGGAACCTTCGGATGGTTGTGGTTCTGACTTTACTAAAAATTGGTTTCAGTAGACACCTTTGGGCAACGTAGAAGGTATGGAGTAGATCTTTCTGGTGATCTTTGGACAAAGGTCCCTGGGATCTAGGGATTCCAAGGATACAGTACCATCATTTATCTTGTCTATGCTACCAACTTTTTTGGGAACAGTCAGATTGGTGTGCATACTGTTTTTTTCTAAAGAGACTTTTGGTGGTGAAGGTGTGCAGTAGATCTTTCTGAAGATCTTTGGACTGAGGTATGTCCACCATTTTGTTGTCTACATCATCCAATTGTTGGTGGTGGTACTGGAAATTGTTTTAAATAGATACCTTTGAAGGTGACTAAGTAGAAGGCATGCAGCAGATCTTTTTGAAATCTTTAGACTAAGGGTTCTCCAATTTCTTGTGAGACTTTTTCCAGAGGTGTGGTTGAGTAGTGGCATACTGGATATGTTTTTTTAATAGGAACCTTTAGGAGGTTGTCCTTTGGACAACAGTAGTTCCTTCTGGAGATCATTCTGAAAATATCTGGACAAAGATTGCTACTGAATCTCGAGATTGCTGCACTGAAATTTAATTAATGTATGGTAGGTCGCCCAACATCTACTACAATGGCTGATTCCTCTCCATCAGCGTTCTCCGTTTGGCTCTCTCAGCTCTCGGACACCATAAAAGATTCTTTCCTTAGTCTCGGCCCCAAACCAACCTCTGACCCCAAGTCTGAGGCCATAGAGGTGAACGAATCTCAGATGGACATCTCATCCATGAGTTCTGAGGAGAAGCTTCAGGTCCTGCATGGCCAGCTGGCTTCCAGAGGTCTGATAGAGCCCTTACCAGATCGTTTGACTCCCATTAATGAGGAAATGGAGGATGTGGAGAGCAGGAGAAGCGTCATGTCGTCACGTCCACCCAGTGCTGGTGAGAAATCAGTCAGCTAGCTTAGTCTTAAATACCTCTCTGTGCAGTTTGGACCTTCTTTAGCAGGTTGGTAATGGTTTAAGGTTGGGATGTTATCTACAGACATCCCAAAGTCCCAAAGTTCGAGTCTACTAAGAACTGGTATTGTTTCAGCATTCATAAAATCCAATTATTAACATTATTATAAATAAAAAGTCTGATAATAAACCCTGATATTTCATGGAATAAATAAAATTTGTATTATAATAATTAAATTATAGTAAGTAAATTTGATAAATAAAAATTCTGAAAGTGTCTTGTTGGTAAAAAATTATTTTTTATTTTTTATTTTTAATTATTTATGAAATTAGGACAATACATTTCAGAGTGTTTAATACTTTAATAGCATCGACAAACTGACCACAATTCTCTGAAGGATAGGATTCAGAGACAGATCTCTGTGTGTGTGTGTGTGTGTGTGTGTTTGCTTTTCTGTGTGAACTTCTAATGAGTAAACTGATATGCAGAAAGAGCAGCTGCCCTCGGAAAGTAAACACACACACACACACACACACATATCACTAACAGGTTCACGCACTCATCTGTCTCAGTAATGAAGGAACATGCACTATGTGACGTGTGCTCTGAGCTTTTTGTACGTGTGCAGGAGTATGAATTTTTATTTATCAGTGAGTTTCTGTTCTTTTATAAACTAATATTCAGAGGATTCACCCTGACATAACTGTAGGAACATTTCAGGCAGTTCTCCATAAATTGAGATGTTTATTTGGCAGCAGTATTAGTTGTGTGCCGATATTCAGGTTTTTGTGATTTTGCCTTTATACACCACCACAATGGATTTGAAATAAAACAATCAAGATGTGACCAAAGTGTAGACTTTCAGCTTTATTTTAAGAGGTTCCACAAAAATATGGCATTTACCA
>CM075005.1:30238468-30275109 GCA_037576675.1 Pangasius sanitwongsei
CATTGTGGTGGTGTATAAAGGCAAAATCACAAAAACTCTGTCATTGTCCAAATACTTCTGGACCTGACTGTGTATTCCTGTGCCTTCATTTCTTATTTTTATTTTCTTTTTGCTTTCTTTTCTTTTCTTTTTTCTCCATCTCCTAGAAGTGGCTTTAATACTTTGTAAAAATATAACTCTATATAATTGCTGTATTGCTTGAGTTTATTTAAAAAAAAATTTTAAAAAGAGAATAATGAAATAATTTATCTTCACGCAACTGGTCAAAAAATAGAAAATAAAAAAGAGACGCAGCTCCATGTCGAGATTTCATACACAGGTTACACAGGATACAGACATTTTTTAAAATATAGCGATGCTATTTTGTGGAACCAATCATCAACTCATACTGAGCTGATATAGGAGGTTATCCAGTAGTGGCATGGATGTGACACACACGCGCACACACACACACACAAAATCCCCTTTTAATGCAGGATGTGTGCTGCGTGCTCTCAAAAGCCACTCCAGGTTAAATGAAGATCTCACTTTTCGCCAATAAGTCAATAACAGATTGGCATGAGGCAGAGTTGCCATGGCAACTGAACATGTTTGTGTGTTAAGGGGGGGTTAAATGAGATGGACGGGAAGAAAACACTCAAGTGTAAGAAGGGCGTAACCATGACGACCGCTGTGGCTCAAAAAGTAACCATTTCCTTGAATTAATTGGATTTGGTTTATAGCGTGTTTACGTATGTGTGAGTGCAGAGATTATATGAATAGATGGATGGATGGATGGATGGATGGATGGATGGATGGATGGATGGATGGATGGATAGATAGAAACAGACAGACTATAGTCAGTGGGACAGATAGATATATAGACAGAAGGACAGACAAATAGTAATCAGATAGATAGATAGATAGATACATAGATAGATAGATAGATAGATAGATAGATAGACAAAGAGGTCAAAAGATGGTCAGATAGATAGACAGACAATTAAATGTATATTATGAGCTATAGAAGGATTTATATTTTGAAGGTGTGGAGTGTAAAATGTATTTGATGATGTTTGAAGTTCTTTTTGATGTTTCTCCATCATTCCTTGTGTTTGTGTGTGTGTGTGTCTGTGTATAGTGAACAGTTACGGGGATGATGGCGAGATCTCCAGTTCTTCAGGCAGCGAGGAGGAGATCGTGAAGCGCTTCGAGATCTCAGTCTCACGTTCTCAGAGTTTTCGCTCCGGGATCTCAGATGTCACTACCCAGAGTGCACCAGGGCGACAGCGCAAGTTTGAACGACTGCTTCCTGAGCAGGGGGAGGAGGGCAGCACCGAACCGTCAGACTGCGAAGGTACGCAGATATTTACACACACTTTTTATACACGTTAATACATACACACAGTCAGGTAAGACTGTCAGAAAGAGGCGTGGTCTCTGTGTCTGTCGGTTCCAATGAACTGGGCGTGGTCTGTGTGCCTTTAAGTCCCAGTGAAGGAGGCGTGGCCTCTGTGCCTGTCACTCCCCGTGAAAAAAGAACACTGCTTAAATTTTTTTCTTCCTTACGTGCAGCTGCGGCGTATCTCCCCACCACACATTTTTTCACAAAGCCTTTTTTTTCCTTTGTGGGATTTCTGTTTAAACTCGTGTCCTGGGTTTATCTTTCTTCTTTGCGCTTCCTTCCTGCTCTCCCATGCGGATCACATCTGTGTAACTCATTCCTGAATCACACTCATTGACTACCATTACATTATGACGTCCAGTGTTTACCCGGGGTACTTGGAAACATCTTTCCGCGTCCTTTGGTTGGCATGTGGGTTCAGTTAGGAGGGAACGGTCTGCTCTTTGAGTCCAGATTGCTTTGTAAGCTGTTGATTTATATGGAAATGTCAACAGTCATCCTTTGGTTGAGAGCTTTTGATCTGGTCATGATCGCCTCATTGGTTATGACCAGTTTTCTCATTTTGATGTAAGGGGTTTAAAAGTGCTCTCTGATAGCTGACTTGTTGCTTTTCATGTGATTTGACAAACGGCAATAAGTCGACAAACCATATATAGACAACCATTCACCAGCTTATTAACTAATTCTAAACAATATGTCAATAATAAGCAGTTTATGGTTGTTAATGTTTAGTATACCGGTATGTACTCAACTCAGTTATATTTGAATGGTTGAGTTTCTAGCTCTTGGTGTTTATTAGATAATCTACAGACTATAAACTTACCTCTAGTCCTCTTCTTTTGATATAAATATTAAATTTGAAGATAGATAAGGTTATTTTTCTGTAACAGCAGCTCTGACAATAGTTCACACTTTATAATAGCTTATCATTTGCATAGTAACAACTTGTATAAACTTGTATGGCGGACACTCCATCTGCTCTTATCAATCTTATAACAAACAATTTTGTCATGAAATTAAATTATTTAACATTTATGGAAGGAGTCAGCACTCTGTGACATTCAGAGGTAAAGCTGTAAGATTTCCAACCCAGGAAAGTCAGAATATATGTAAAACTATTACTTTACTTAAAAATTTCATCTGTGATTTTTTTTTTATGTCTCATTGAGTTGTTGTGATAAACTACCACCACCATGTTTCACACGTGTTTTGCTTATATGATACATCATGATGTTCAACACAGACTATATTGGTGTAACAGACAGTTTTAAAAATTGATGGCCAATAAGCACAGCCAATAAGTATTGCAATAACATTTAAAAAAAAAAAGAAGAGTACTTTAAAGAGTGTGCGATCTATTGCTCACGGTGTGCTGCCCTGCAGAGCCTCAGCCTCTTCCTGATTAACATCAACGAGTCTCTCTTTTTATAACACAGAAGCCGAATGTTATTTCTTGGAAATTTCGGTCATGGCGGCCTTGTTTCAATTTCCATGGTGACGCAGATCTTTGGTCGTCATGGTAACAGGGTGTCTTCACCTTGATGAAATGGAACATTTTGTTCTTTCAGAGAGCGTCCATTCATAAAAAATAAATAAATAAATAAAAATTTTAAAAAACGCAGCCAGGTCTTTCAGTTGATTTCCTCACCAGCATTTCTATAATTTATAAATCCGATTAAATTTTTTTTTGCCCTTTGAAATGAAATGTTTAATGTTTGAGGAAAGGTCAGTGTAGCCCTGAGCACCCAAGGAGTCAAGCATACAGTAATCGCTAATGTTAATGAATGCTATGAAGTTGAAATATATATTAATCTGGTTCAGAGATTATGCATAAAATGTTGAAGTGGATGCTTCTTTACCTGAAACAATAACAGGATCATGCTTAGCGTCATCATGTCATAATGCTTTTCTCTGCAGATGCAGATGGAGTTAGCAGGAGAAGTTTCCAGGACCCTCTGTCTGAACAGAGGGATCCTCTATCAGAATCACTGTTCCAGAGAGACCTCAGTGTGGCAGACACTTCGTCGGTTAGAGGACGCGTGTCCTCTGTGGGCTCTCAGGGATCTGAGACGCTGTCCCGGAGTCAGAGGAGTCGTCAGGGGAGCACAGGACGCCGGACTCCCCTCTCAAACGTAGAGACGGACATGGCACTGGATAATCCGGGGTATGATTACAACGAGGCTACAGACAGCTCGTCTACCTGGAGCCCTGAGGTACTGGAGTGTGTGTGTGTGTACAGTTGGATCCAAACATCTGCTATGGCAGAATATTTTGGTAAAATCCATCTATCTATCTGTCTGTTTGTCGGTCTGTTTGTAGCATCTATCTGTCTTTCTGTCTACAGCATTTTTCTGTCAGTCTGTCTGTTTGACTCTCTGACTGTCTGTTTGTCTGTCTGTTTATGTCTGTTTGTCAGTCTTTCTAGCATCCATCTGTCTGTAGCATCTGTCTGTCTGTAGCATCCGTCTGTCTGTAGCATCTGTCTGTCTGTAGCATCTGTCTGTCTGTCTGCCTGTCTTGTTGTCTGTCTGTTTATGTAGACGTACACACTATTTGTCCGTCTGTCTATCTGTAGCATGTCTGTCTGTCTTCTCTCTGTCTGTCTGTAGCATCTGTGTCTGTCTCTCTGTCCGTCTGTCTGTCTGTCTGCCTGTCTGTAGGTTGTGTTTTCTTGTGTGAATCCGAAAAACAACAAACACTTTAATCTCTGCTTTAGTTGTAAAATAATTATCCAGTATTTATTTTATGCAATATTTTTTTTACAATTTTCTTTTATATCAATTATTAATGATTATTTGAATATTTTTTTTTGAGTGCCACTGTGATCACAGTCACGTACTACATCGGTTTCATCACTCTCTCTCTCTCTCTCTCTCTCTCTCTCTCGCTCCTACTCTCTCTCTGCTTGCTCTAGTGTCCGATCTGATGTACAAAATGAAATATGGTATAACAGCTTAATGTGCATGAATATTCATGAGTTTATCAAGTTGTCATGATTATTGAGCATGAATATTCATGAGTCATCATGTGTCAAATATGCTGCCTGGGCTCTGTGTGTGTTTGTGTGTGTGTGTCACATTGCAATGTGAGCACCCCAACACATCCAGTACTCTCCTTTCTTTGTCCCGCAAGCTTAAGAGTAAAAACCGCCCACTCCTGCCCACACGAGAGTAAAAACCGCCCACTCCTGCCCACACGAGAGTAAAAACCGCCCACTCCTGCCCACACGAGAGTAAAATTCACCTATTCTCACACACACAAGAGTAAAAAAACCGCCCACTCTTGGCCATGAGAGTAAAAACCACCCACTTCCATGAGTTTTTATGGGTTCAAAGAGATTCCAGTCCTGATGCACAGCTCTAGTTTAGGTCACAGCGTGACTCAGTATAATCTATAAACATAAACGAAACTTCTCTGTGCATCTGACCCCTTTAGCCATATGGGGTGGCCATCTTGGATAACCCGAATGTTCCTTGGTGCAGTTTTGTTTCATTTGGCTCTCAGTCAGAGCTCTCTGTTTAACTGAAACTTCCTCTCTTTCCATCTGTTCAAAGCTGAAACACTGTCTGTTGTGTGTGTGTGTGTTTGTCATTAGCAGCAAGCGCTATCTTTGTATTTGTGTGTTTCCATCTGCTCCAATGTGAAAACTACAGTCTGTGTGTATCTATGAATGTATTTGTGTTGAAACGTCCCTCTTCTTTTCTCTCATTAGCATGAACGTGCAGCCAGTGTCATCTCAGAGCCCCGCCCCCCCAGCTTATCACCACGCCCCCCAATCTCCAAATGTGGTGACCTTGTGGTCGTCCTCAATTACCGTCCTGACTCCTGTAAGCTCCTGGTCACCGTGGTGATGGCGCAGGACATCCCGGATAAAGCGCGGAGCGGCATGGACACGTGGCAGGTGCGTGTGGTGCTGCTCCCGGGAAAACGGCAGCGTTACAAGACGGCCGTGCAGAGGGGATCAACACCACGGTTTGGAGAGACGTTCCGCTTCACACGACTCGAAGCTTCGGAGCTGAACACGTCGGCGCTGCGCTTCCGCCTGTACGCTCTGGGCAAGATGAACCGGGAGAGGATGATGGGAGAAACCATCTACACACTTAACAAACTCAACACTGAGAGACAGAGACACGAGGTCACGCTCGTACTGGAACCTCGCAGCAACCTGAAGGTGTGTGTGGCTATTTTTATACAATTTTCTCCGCATAAACAGATTAAAAACGTCTGTAAGTTTTCTGTAAGGGGACGTTTATTAAACATTTATGGATTACGATAACGGAGTCTTGGAGGAATAGCATACGATCATATGATTTGACTCCTTTCTGATAACTGATGAAATTAGTGTGCTCAGACTTTTGGACCCGATCTTGCTATAGCTGCCAGAAACTGAGTACATACACCTCTGTCTCTTTCTCTGTAGGCTTTAGACTCTGAGCTGTGTGTAAGTGCTCCCCCTGACAGCGCCTCCTCCACCCAGTCTCTCTCTCACGGTGGAGTTCCTGAGCTGCTGCTCGGACTGTCCTACAACCCCACCACCGGCCGTCTCTCTGTTGAGGTCATCAAAGGGAGCCACTTCCGCAACCTGGCGCTCAACCGACCCCCGGGTACACACACAAACACACACGCACACGCACTGACAGAAGCCACTCCCACACTTTACTGAATGCACCTACTATGGGCACAGTATCCACAATCCAGTATCACAGCTTTGGTGACCAAATATAAATCTTAATTGTTAATATGATTAAAATCTATCATTGCTCAATGTGCAAAATGGCAGTTTGTTTGTAGCATCCCTGCACTTGTTGATGCTTAATACTACGTTCACGCTAGTAAGCAAGAGAGGCATACGTGTACATACGTGTGCAAAACATAGCTGCGATTTCAGCAACAGAGCCACAAGCAACATTTGAATTGAAATTATTTTCAATTCTAAGCAAATCTGGCACGAAACGGTAAAGCAACAAATCCTGGATGATTCCTCATTAGGAACAATGCTATAGCATGTGTGGTCTTTAGTTCTTACCTGCAGTTAGATCCTTTTTACTATCTGATGCATGAAAAATTGAAGAAAAACTTATAACAGTGGTTTCATCTTGTCCTGTCATGTGCGATGTAATGTGTACGGAAAAACCTAGCCACAAACCAATGTTCACACTGATTACTGTGTTGTGTAATTTGTGTTAAAATAGTTAGCTATATATAGCTACCACCTTGTCTCATCAGAACTCTCTACAGGCCACGCCCACAAGCAACAGTAGTGGTGACTACACACCCACAATAAGCGAGTATAAATGTAGTGTCTATTGTCATGTGTGCTGTTTTCAACATCAACACTTTAAAGTTTTCCTTTTTTGTAGATACGTACGCGAAGCTGACTCTACTCAACTCCATGGGTCAGGAGATCTCTCGGTGTAAGACGTCGGTGCGGCGCGGACATCCCAACCCGGTGTTTAAGGAGACGTTCGTCTTCCAGGTGGCGCTGTTCCAGCTCTCCGACGTCACGCTCATGGTGGCCGTGTACAACCGACGCAACATGAAGCGCAAGGAGATGATTGGCTGGCTGGCGCTGGGCCAGAACAGTAGCGGCGAGGAGGAGTTGCTACACTGGCAGGACATGAAGGAGAGCAACAACCAGCAGGTGTGCAGGTGGCACGCTCTCCTCGAGGCGTAGACGGACAGACGGAGAAAACTAATGACAGGAATCCAGCAGCATCAACAGGGTTGGGCTTATAATGGTAACAATAGTGAGCTAGAATCATACAAGCAGAACAAATGCAACCAAACGACAAAATAAATCAAACAAACACAGGAGAGATTTGGCTAGGGTTGTTATGTTCTCATGGTTTAGTCACGGTGTATGATCGGACAGTCGACTTTTTCAAAAGTACCGATTACAATGCATTTCCGTCTATTACCATCTAACCACGCCGCCTTTCCTCGCAGGCTTTCTCTCTTTCTAGCTTATAACAGCAGTGCGATAAATACTAACAGTTTTACAGAAACGTCATTCTGGAGTTGATCCTTTTATTATTATCAATCAGATGATCTTTTTATTTTTGAACAAAATGTAAAAATAAAGACGGTTTTGACCAGAAACATAAGCAGGTATGCTATATAAATATATTAGAGTGCATTAGTATAGGGCAACCCAGTATAGCATTTCATTTTAATTGTAATAAGAATGATCATTTTTCACAAAATATACATTATACAGCTTGTTCTTGTGTCATGGCTACTGTGATCACACAATATCAACAACTTAGATTCATTACCTGTTCTGAATTAGCCATTTATGAAAATACTTGTTCAGGAAAAATAAAAAAGTACACCATAAAAAAATGAACATAATAATCCATTTCAGGTTTTCATGTCAGTGCACCACTACTGAATTTAAATTCATTTCAGCTATACCCGCTGTATCTTCTTGCAAGCTCAGGCGTGTTATATATTCAGGTAGAATGTAGGCAACAAAGCCACAGAATCTGATCCCTCATAGACACGTGGCCTATAAAAGAGAGTGTGGTGGGAAGGAAAAATGTCCGAAGATTCATGTTTAACAGATGTTTTTTTTTTTTTGTTGTTTTTTTTTGTTTTTTTGTTTTTTTGAGAATGTTGAGCTGGTTTTCCGAGAAAACGTGAATGCTTGTGGGTTTCCATCAAGTGCTGTTATGATGACTAGTCTGAAGTGGAGCAAGAAGAAGCCGTCATTAGAAGACCACGAGCCAAACACACACATGGGGATGGAGAGACTGCAAGACATATACACAAATATACACACGCCTAGAGTATTACACGGGATTATTAATACACTCCTTATTAAAAAGTTGAAAAAGCAGAAACTCAAATTAATGTAAGAAAGATGACCTTATTCTCTGTGGGTTTGAACTCCAAAATCACACACTCCAGACACTTTGGGCTAAAAGAGAAAAATAAATAAAATTTCTAAATTCGATGTAGGGCTGTGACAATACGTCAGTATGAAGTGTATCTACATTAAATAGCTACATTGTTACTATTTTGCTATACTGATGTAGGTAGTGTAACGTGTACAACCTATTTTTCATATACAGTTTATCAGGAACACTATTCTAATACTGATTACGACCCCGAACTTCAGATCTGGTGGACTGAAATCCACTGAACTCACTGTCACCTTCATGGAATCAGTTTACGAGTTTGCTGGAAGTAGCCGTTATAAGACGGTGGCCATAAAGACAGCGATACTCGGATAAACTGTGTATTTCAAACGATGCAGGACTGGTATTAAGGGGCCCAAAGTGCACTGCAAGTGAAAGACCTTGAACATAGGCATATATGACTAATGTTTCTGTTTATTACATTGCTTTTAAACAAATTGAGCCTATTTCTAGATATGTGTCATTCTATAGGCTGATAATTCTGCTTAGTTCAAGCGATTCTTTCTAGACAGGAGTGAAATGATCTCCCAATAGAATAAGCTTGAAATTAGTAAACCTGTCTAGAAACAGGCTTCATCTCATAACAAGTTATATTAGATAACTTTTCCTTCAGTTGCTGACATAATTTTTTGCAGTGTGAAAACCAAGCCAAGTGAAACATTCCCCACAACATTACGCCACCACCACCAGGTTGGGTCTATGAACGCCAAATTCTGACTCTATATACTGTTCTTTTTCCCCAATATTCAATCTTTTAATTCAGTTTAATTTTTATTTCCTTTTATCCACAAACCCTGATTTTGCATCGATGAATGGAGCAGGTGGAGGTGGGGGGAAGTGCTAGGGGTGGTTCTGCGACAGCCGCAGCTCTCAGACTCTTAGCAATTTATACTTGCAAAAGAATTCAGTAGTGTTTAGTGTTAAATTGGTGAATTGCTTTCCGCTTATAATTTTCAGACGAGAGATGCAGGCATGCACAAATCGTAGATGGGTTTTACTGAAGTTTTATACAGACCGATGTTTTTTTTTCTTCAGGCTCTCATTCTCAAACAGCCTGTAATTTTCTCAGAGCCTCCTTACCAAGCCGTGTGTGCCTGGGTGCTCAAGGTCACGTATGGGCTAGGAGAGGTAACTTACCTAGCAACCCATAGCAACCGCATTCCTGCATCTATGCAGAACCCAAATTACAGAGGAAACAGAAGCTTCAAGGTGCACGGAAAGGTTTTTAAATGGAAAAAAAAAAAAGATTTAGAAAACAATGATAATATCATCCAGTAATAACCTGTTGCCCAGTAGCCTTCAACGAATACGAGCCCAACTTTGATGATTCAGTTGGATTTCTAGTATTAGATAAGTCATTAAAGCAAGATTTGATTCTTGCTTGAAATCTCCCAGAGACCCTGATGTTTCCTGATGTTTCCTGATGTTTCCTGATGTTTCAACACAGCATGCACCATGTATATGCCAGCACTCTCTGTCTGTTTTGCCTCGTGCTTTAATCTCAAAGACTGAACTTTTAGGATGACGAGAGACCGAAAGGGGAATCGTTGAGCCGATACGGAAGCGCATGCAGTAATACAGCATCCGTGATTGCTTTTTGTGCATCTCCAGCTGTCCTTTCCTCAGAGTCGGCTTTTATTGCGCCCTCTTATCTCGTCTCCAGGAAGTGACATCACAGCGCAGCTCAACTTGGAGGGCTCGCTCTCTCGTTATCGCTGCTCAAACACTGATTGTCGTCTCGTGATTGCATGAATGGAAGCTTAATTATCGGCTTCTGATGAACTCACTCGAGCTGTGTGTGTGTGTGTGTGTGTGTGTGTGTGTGTGTGTGCTGTTGCTGGGCGTGTGAGGAAAAAATCTGTATGACAGCAGACATGTTGTGATGATGTGTTATACCTTGCGTTCATTCAACAAAACTGTTCACGTGGACTGTTCAGTAGTTGTTAACGTTAATCTTTAAATGTCCAGAATATAGTGATATTAATGCTTAACATTTTTATGAAGTAAAATATTTATTTCTCCGTTGGTTTAATCAGGAACCAGAGCGCTACTGAATTCTCGATTCTGATTGGTCAGAAGGTGTTGATTTATTTTCTATAACAGCAGCTAATAATAAAGGGATTAAAAATATGTTGTTATTTAACAAAGAAAAACATATACTTATTGACCTGAAGTTGTGAGGTTTTCTGTGAGGCGATGTTTATTTAGCATTTATGAAAGGAGTCTCCAGTGTCAGAGGTAAAGCTGTATTTTCAGGACAGAGGAGTTTCCGCTTTTTGCGGTTTCTCGGTAACATGACAAGTTGTATTTTTGTATTTTCTTTTTTGTCTTATTAAGTTCAAGAGCATGAACAAAAGAGAAGATGGTAAGGAAATGACTGTTTATAGCTGCTATAATGTAAGTGATGACATGAGCTAACTTCAATAACATTAAATGTAACTATAAACGGATACAAAGTACAAAATGTCTTTTTTTAGTGAATAAAAAAATGATTAGTGTTTGCAAATCGCTGTGGTATAAGAGGAATAAAACACTTCTGGATGTGACATTATAGGAAAAATAATCAACTTCCTATTCCTCATGCACCATCGTGTTATGTTGTCATGGATACCATGGTGTCATACGAGGTTATACACTTTAAACACCGTGAATTTTTTGTACTGTAACTTTTGGACGTCATTTTTATGTATGAGATTTACCATTCACGATGTTTACATGTTTTACATACTGACCATTTGACTATACACTGTTATACAGACGCATGCGAATATGTGTGTGTATGTGTGTGTGTGTGTGTATGTGTGTGTATGTGCGTGTGTGTGTATGTGTGTGTGTGTGTGTTCCAGTGTTTTTGTATATCGAAATATATTTTGGTCTATCAGTAGTTCTGTTTTTTTTTTTAAACATACACAGTCCTGGTAGTTCCAAAACTAGTTGTATAAGATTTTGTACAATTGTGTGTGTGTGTGTGTGTGTGTGTGTGTGTGTGCAGGTGTAGTCATGTGGTTTGGGGTCTATTTGCGTGTAAATGTGACTATGTATGTGTTTTGTTTAAGTATATCTGAATTTGTTTATGTGTCTGTGTGCTTGTGTATGTGTGTGTACTTGTTTGTTTGTGTTTATGTAAAAGATTATGTTTGCATGTGCATATGCTTGTATATTTGGTTATCTTTGTGCACACCTGCATGTGTGGCTACTTGTGTTTTTGTGTGTTTACATTTGTATATATGTGTATGTGTGTGCATGCATGTGTGTGTATATATTTGTGTTCATATGCATTGCATGTGTGTTTGTGTTCATTTCTGTATGTGTCTTTGTGTTTATTTGAAAGCGAGTGTGTGTGTGTATGTGCGTGTGTGTGTTGTTATATGAAAGTATGTGTGTATAGGTGCCTATGTGTAGCCGTGTGTATATGCATGTGTATGTTTGTGTGTTTATGTGTGTTTATCTGTATATGCATGTGCATGTGTGTGTATATGTGTTTTATGTGTATTGGTGTTAATGCTTTACGTGTGTGTGTGTGTGTATGTGTGTGTGTGTTGTTACATGTTTATATATCTATATATACGGCATGTTTTTTGTGTGTATTCATGTTTATATGTATTGCATCTGTATTGTATTGCATATGTGTGTATTGCATGTGTGTGTGTATGTTAGTGTCAGTGTTTATATGTGTGTGTGTGTGTTAGTGTTTATATGTATTGCATGTGTGTGTGTGTGTGTTTTAGTGGTTATATGTATTGATGTGTGTGTGTGTGTGTGTGTATGTGTGTGTTAGTGTTTATATGTATTGTGTGTGTGTGTGTGTTAGTGTTTATATGTATTGATGTATGTGTGTGTGTGTGTGTGTGTGTGTTAGTGGTTATATGTATTGATGTGTGTGTGTCTATGTTAGTGTCAGTGTTTTTGTGTGTGTTAGTGTTTATACGTATTGGTGTGTGTGTGTGGGTATGTGTGTGTGTGTTAGTGGTTATATGTATTGATGTGTGTGTTTGTGTGTGTGTTAGTGTTTATATGTATTGCATGTGTGTGTGTGTGTGTTTTAGTTGTTATATGTATTGATGTATGTGTGTGTGTGTTAGTGGTTATATGTATTGATGTGTGTGTGTCTATGTTAGTGTCAGTGTTTGTGTGTGTGTTAGTGTTTATATGTATTGGTGTGTGTGTGTGTGTGTGTGCGTTAGTGGTTATATGTATTGATGTGTGTGTGTGTGTGTGTGTGTTTGTGTGTGTGTGTGTGTGTTAGTGTTTATATGTATTGCGTGTGTGTGTGTGTGTGTGTGTGTATTTGGGGAAGTGGGCGGGTGCATGAAGCCTAGCAGCAGCACGTGAGAGAGTCGCGAGAAAGAAAACGGAGCCTGATGTGGCGTCATCGCTGCCTAGCGACTCGTTGCTTAGCGACGGGGAAACAGCTGTTCCGGTGAGGGCCAATCAGGAGGCGGCGAGAGGCGCGTGCCCTCGCTTTGCGTTGGAAAACGGGGAGATTTGGGAGATATTTTTATGCGGTGTTGTTTCAAAGGGATCATCACTCACATTCACACACACACACACACATACACACACGCGCGCGCGCGCGCAGGGAGCGCAGACAGGGCCAGACACAGGAGCGGTGTATGAAAGCGTCTACATCCGGGACGTTTCAGTAATAATGCCCCACTGAGTCGGAGGAGTGTGAGAGCAAAGCTTTTCCTCCAACATCTTTCTAAACAATGGTAAGCCTAACTGCCTGATATCTTTTCATCTCAGCATATTCAGTCCATCGACGTTTGTAGTGCGCATTTATTCTAAACATGACACTTTCCAAGTGCTTAGTTTGCATGCATTGCGTGTATGTGCCGAGTCTCAGAGTGCATATAATCATTTATTTCATTCCGCCTGCTGGGGTTAGTGCATTAAAACTTCATGCAAATGTCAAAAAAGAGTTGAGAATCAATGCATGTCTAACAGCATGGAGTCGACTTTTAATACAGATGTGGCATTAATTTATCATTTAGCAATAAACAACCCTTCCCCACACACACACACACACACACACTTCACCCATCTGTTAAAGCTTGCACGTGCATTTCATCTGTATATCTGTTTTTTGGTTGTTGTTGTTGTTGTTGTTGTTGTTGTTTTTACGTAAAGTAGCAATTTCCATCCTTATTATATTCCTAATTACTGTTGGAATTGTTTCCTACAGTCAGAAGGATTTCATCTCATTCTCATCTGTAACGCTTGATTTACATGAGAAATGCATTTGTCAAAACTATTTAAAAGTATTCTTTTCTCTTTCTAGCCTACCAGCTTTACACTGAAGTCTATTTCACAGCACACACACTGTTTTCTGCTCTTCAGTGTCACGTCCATGAGGCGCTATAAGGCGCTATAACTCTCTATAAGGCGCTATAGCTGTAGGCTTTGCCTGTAATATAGAAATAAAATGTTGTATTTATGCCAGTACATGGTGCTGCAGTTTGTTTGCAACTTATTTGTAATTTTAAAAATTTAAAAAAAAATGCGCGTGACAAAATTCAAAAGCCGTTGAAAACCGTTATTTAACCGTTATTCAGAGATTCATCATCATTTTGATGCTAATCTATGTATTTCTTTCATCTGTTGGGTGCTAATTCGCTAAATCAGGTAAGGATGTGGCAAATGTATATCACAGCTTTGTTGTTATTAAGTTAATACAGGTTATATAACTGTTCACAGCTGAAAACAGTGAATCTGATTTGTGCTAATAAGTTATAAGCGTCCATTACTTGTTGGCTGTGTTATAGTAGCTGCACTGCAAAACTAAAGACAGCAAAAATGTCTTGACTTATCAACTACACAGAGGTGCCAATATTTATGGCTTAGCTGTAGTGTTTATGGCTTGGCTCACTAAAAAAATCACTAAAACCAAACGTAAACAATTTGCCTGGTGTAAAAGCCAATTCACTGAAGGGGAAAGGGTGTGGTTACTTTCGCTTCGTGCCAGCTCTGTGTTTCTATTGGTTTTGTGAACCAATAGAAAATGGTCTCTGGTTGGTATAAGCTCACGCAGGGTTGCCAGGGTTATGATTTTTATGCCAAACTGGGCTAGTTGTGGAACAAGTCCACGAGTGGCAGTTTTGTTTCTTTGGGGGGATAGTTTGAAAATAACCTGTGATGTCCAAGACCTTGTTTTAAAGCTAACAACAGAAAATAAATCTAATCAAATTCGTCAGAAATAGGCTACGGCAAACAAAGGGAAAGTGTAAGTGCAGACAGTGTATCTACGATTTACAGAATCGTTTCCGTTGTAGTGGGAAGTATACAGATATTACAGTGATTCGGGTCAGAATAAGAATCAAAGACATAGCTTTAAGTGTTTTTTTTTTTTCCAAAATAAAGACGTCAGACATGTCGGAAATGCCAGGTGACCTCAGAATGAACACACTTAAACCATATTGTCACGGTTTTGTCATATACCACCAGGTATTTTTGTGCAGTGTTTGAGATGGAGTTGACCTGGCAACCCCAAGCTCGTCCATACGCGACATACGCGAGGGTTTTTTTTGTTAGCCATGTTGGTACCTCAGACTACATTTGCATTAAGGGCAAAGTTGATTGAGTCTTTTATAAATAGGCAACATTCAGTGACCAAACATTTTCTTTCTCTCTGTCTCTCTTGTTTTCATCGCAGCACTCGGAGGGCGCGTGTGTGTTAGATACAGGAGCGATGCTCAGGTGAACACGGCCGTCGTTAGAAAGGTGTGTGTGCTCGCACGTGTTCCACAACCCTCTGGCGACAACACAGTCCCACTCACACACATCTCATGAGTGACGCTGTTACAAAACATAACATAATGAGTGTTCAGTCATCCCTGAGGTGTAGGAGGACATTTCTACACTTACTCACACATGCATGATGTATACACCCGGTCTTATATCTCACATCTTATGTCTTATATCTTATGTTTATTATCAGTGGTCAGGATCTTCCCAGCGAGTGTGCCCTTATCGATCAACAACGTCGAAAGTCGCCTACTTTAAGAGGAAGTATGCGGAAGAGGAGGATGTCCAGGGAAGCCTACATGGATATTTACAAAAAGTGAGAGAGCCTGCATTTGTTCCTCTCTCTAATCGCTCTCTCGTTCACTGTGAGGACGTGTGTTGTGGGGCATGTGGCTTTATTTGACCCCTGCACAGATCTTTTTCACACGTGATCACATACTGTTCACATGATGTCACACCGTAACGACACGTATGTGATTTGAGGGTTGCAAAAATAATTCAAAATGATATAATGGTTCCCTTCCTCTCTCTGTGCTTACCTCTGTTTCTCTCTCTCTCTTTACCTCCCATCCATCTGTCCATTTTTCTTCTTTTACCTCTTATTTCTTCATGTTACGTGACTTCTTACTTTTTCTCTCTCTCTCTCTGACTACTTCTTTCTCTCTCCCCATCTCTGAACCTGTCTCACTCTTTCTCCCCCTCGCTCCTTCAAATTCTCTCTCTACCTCTCTCTCTGTCTTCACTCCACCCATCTACCTCTCTTTTTCTTTCTCATTCTCTGCTCTTGAATATCCTTATCTCTCTCTCTCTCTCATTATTCCTTTTGCCCATTACTTCTTTCTTGAGCTCGCCTTTTGCTGTCACTTTGTTCTTTCTCTACCTGTCTCTCACCCTTCATTCTTTCGACCTCCATCTTTCTTTCGCGATCTATCTCACCCTCTCTTCTTCTCCTTCGTAACCTCTCTCACCTTGCGTGCCATTCTCCCTTTCTCTCTCTGTGTGTCTCTGAGCAGCACCTGATCCTACGTGAGGAGCGCAGCTGCATTTTGCGCCTGTCGCTGCAGAAGCTGCGTTTCCTGGACGACCCCGAGGCCTTCCTGCGCCGCGCCGTTCTCATCAACAACCTGCTGCGCAAGATCCACTCGGACGACGGGCAGAGGGACCGAGACAGACCGAGGAATGGAGAGAAAGAAGAAGAAGAGGAGAGGTTGTTTTACTTGGATAGGAAGAGACTGAAGGTCATGGTGACGCCTGAACACGGACATTCCATCTTCCTCTATCCACTTAATAACAACTGCTAAAATCCCACTGTACTTAAGCGCTGGCATTTACACCCAGCAGCGATGATGGCATAGGATGGAGGCGGAGGTGTGTGACTGCGCAGTGTGTGTGTGTGTGTGTGTGTGTGTAAGCCTGTGTGTCAGCATCAAACACTTGGAAGCTGGGATTATTGCAGTGTGAGATGGACTACAAGAAGCATCTGTGAACATCAGGGTTTGCTTTTTTACACAAAAAAAGAAAGACTCGAGCCTAACTGCCTCTCTAAATAAACGTTCATTTTGCTTTTTTTTTTTTTTTTTTTTTTGCTAAGCATTTTTCAGGGATTAAAAAAAAAAAAAAAGCCATGCACTTTGTATCTCTGTAAGTAAATAGAAGTGTAAAGTTTGTTGCCTGAATATTGTTCTGCTATAAGAGCCACGGTTTCCAAGCAAAGCATCTAAAATAATAATATAATATAAGATATGAAATGATATATAAAATACAATGTGAGGAGTGTATGATATGTGCTCGAGTGAGGATAAATCATATAGTTTGATAACAGAACAGGAAATGGCTCATAGTGCTCTACTGCCCACTAGTGTTCACCAGTGTGATTGTTCATGCAACATTTTTATGCTGTTTTTCACATTCTGTGCAAAGTTCTCTCCAGATTTCAGATTTCAGACTCTAAACATGTTGGACACTTCATTTAAGGCAGGAGGAGGAAATTATTTTGGTCTGATATTCCTTTCATGCCAGAATCTATAGATTTTTTTTTTTTTTTTTTTTTTTTTTTTTGAGCTAAAAGTTGGAGAAGTTTGGAAAGCATCTGTCCTCGGAAAGTTCTAGCTGTTCTTATGCTGTCTGTTTTTCTACTTACAGTTTAATTGCACTCTTGCTACAGATGTTTAATCAGCCTTAACATATCTACATATCAAAATCATCCTTAAACAGTGAGATTTTTATTCATTCACTTCTGGTACAGTTTACAACACAACTGCAGACTAATTGCAAGAATCTGGTCTGATGCTCATATATACATATATATATATATAATGTAAGATAAAAAACAAAAACAAAGCAGAGATGCAGACTTGGTTAATATTTTGCTCTTATGTGTGTGTATATGTGTGTATATATACACACACACACACACACACACACACACACACACACACACACACATATATATATATATATATATATATATATTTTTTTTTTTTTTTTTTTTTTTTATGCCATGCAATGACAACTATTAGTTTTTAATAGTTGAAATGTGTTTTTTGTATAAGGTGTAAGGTGATACTGGAGTTGTTTTGTTTAAGTATTTAAATGTGTTATACTGATTATCAGTGTGCTATCTTTTGGACATTTAATATATTATTTATTTTCAAAAAAAAAAAAAAGACTGCCATATTCTACAAAAAAAATGTCAAACACATTTTGCCAAAAGACTAAAGTAGCACTTTAAAAAAAAAATAATAATAATCCGTCTATTTTTCAGGTATTTCAAACAAATAAAAAAAAAATTGTAAGGTCTACTTCTGATGTTTTGTGTATTTTCCTGTTGTGTATGCGCGTTCAGTTTTAAATGCGCGCTCTCGGTGCTTCAACGTTACGTGCGCGTCACACTTGCGTCTACGTGCTCGTTCCCGCTTTCTGCTAGTTGCTTTACGTGAATGATCTGTCAGGAACCGGAGATTCCACTCGTACGCGCGAGATAACGGTGTTTTAACGGACCGTGCGAATCGACCCGGTGTCTCGATGTTTAGCCTCGTTCTCTTTTTAAGTCGGGAAACGGCTCTGGAGCGCGTTACTATTTAAAACTAAAAGCCTACTTTTTCGTAATGGAGTAAGCTAATCCAGCTAGCTAAGGCTAAAGCTAAACGAGCCGGCTAGCTCTCTGTGATCTGATTCGGTGACACCTTCAGCTGCTTTGTCTGATAAACATGGCAAGCGCTTTAAGAACGGATTTAACGTGGCTGTTGAGTGCGTTGCACGACCCGCGGCACGTCGCCCGGTTTCAGGAGCTGTGCGGTGTGCGGGGTCCGTTCACCGGAAACCGAACCGGCGCGCGAGAGTCGGGCGGCGGAGGCGGTGAGAAGGTGGACGGGAACCAGCGGAAGAGACCGGAACGAGAAGGTAAAGGGAAAGAGCAGGACGCGAACGGCGCGGTGAACGGGACGGCGAACGGGGCCGCTGGAGAAAGCGGTCGCGCGCGTCCGTCTAACGGCTCGGGCAGGGACGGAGTCGCGCGCGGGCCGCTGCGCAAGAACTCACTAACGGGAGACGTGGGCCACCAGTTCGTGATCGCGAACCGGTTCCTGTACTACGCGTTCACGCTGGGCACGGAGCTGGGAAACGAGCTGTTCTACATCAGCTTCTTCCCGTTCCTCACCTGGAACGTGGACCCGTTCGTCGCGCGCCGCCTGATCGCCATCTGGGTGTGGGTCATGTACCTGGGGCAGTGCACGAAGGACCTGGTGCGGTGGCCGCGGCCCGCGTCGCCTCCCGTGGTCAAACTGGAGGTGTTTTACGACTCTGAGTACAGCATGCCGTCCACACACGCCATGTCCGGTACCGCCGTGCCGCTCGGGCTGTTCCTGCTCACCTACAGCCGCTGGGAGGTGAGGATCAGTCAGTTCCCAACCCTGTTCCAGGAGAACCCCCTGTCCTGGAGAACCCCACTGCGGGAAGCACGAACATGTGCAGGACAGGATGGGTCTCCGGGGGTGTATTTTGGGTTTATGGGGGTGTATTTTGCTTTCGCAGACAAAAATCGTACATCGTTTAAAAAATAAATAAATTCTTTAGTCATGACGTGCTGACATTATCAGCAGATTTACTCTCACGGTGACTAAGACAGCCGACGAGAAAGTTCTGATTAAAACATACGTCTTTTATTAAATTCTCAGACTGTGGGCGTCGCTATGACGCTCGTCTAAAACCCACCAATAGGAGCACGGCACAGGATGACGCGAAACTCTAAAAATTACAGACACCGCGATAGAACGAGACTCGAAAAATATCCGTATCACCTCAAACTGAGAAAGTTCAGGATCCCGCTGATGGATGACGTAAACTACGCACAACGTAGTAATTTTCTTTAATCGCAGTTCTATGGTTAGAGGATCTTGATTGTATAATCTGACAGGGAGAACACACGCTATCGGTCCGCCTGTTATAGAATTCAGCGTGACGAGTAATAATGTGAAAATATCGCTGTAATCGAACTGTCGGAAATTGACTCAAGTCTCGAAGTAGATTTAGCCTAGCTACTCACCTCCAGTTACCCTTATTACGAAAGATCGATTAGTGGTTTGCACGATTTGTATTTGCACAATTATCAAGTTTAAAAAGTGTTCTAATGTGAAATACAGTCCTAGAGAAATTTTTAAGATGTAACACGCTTTGTATGCTAGCAGTGTATCGACCCGTAACACGGTAGCTAATAATACACTTGGGATACCATAGCAACTGCTTAGTAACGCCTTAGCAACCAGGTGGTATACCACTGCAACCACCTAACAACGCCTGGTACACCATAGCAACCAAGTGCCTCGCAAAACCTTTGCAACCACCCTGGATACTGTAGCAGTGACATAGCAAACAGCTAGCAGCACCCTAGCAACCACTTGCAACACCATAGCAACGACCTAGCAAGCACCTGGAGTACCATAGCAATGACCCAGCAGCACCTGGTATGCCGTAGAAACCAAGTGCCTAGCAACACCTTAGCAACAACTCGCAATACTATAGCAACAAACTAGCAATCACCTGGAGTACCACAGCAATGACCTAGCAACACCTGGTTTGCCATAGCAACCAGCTGCCTAGCAACACCTTAGCAACAAACTAGCAATCACCTGGAGTACCACAGCAATGACCTAGCAACACCTGGTTTGCCATAGCAACCAAGTGCCTAGCAATACCTTAGCAACAAACTAGCAATCACTTGGAATACCACAGCAATGACCTAGCAACACCTTCTTTGCCATAGCAACCAGCTGCCTAGCAACACCTTAGCAACAACTCGCAGTACCATAGCAACAACCTAGCAATCACCTGGAGTACCACAGCAATGACCTAGCAACAATCTAAAATAAAGTAGCAACTGCTTAAAGTTTTAACTTTTTAACATTTAACATTCTTTTTACATTTTAATGTTTTTTTTTAACATTTTAACATTTAACATTAAAGCCTTTTTAGCATCTCTGTCAAACCAACACTAGTTAAAACCAGTTCTAAACAGTTCTGGTTCCAGTTCTAACCAGTACTTGAGTCTAAGAGGTGAGAGGAAAGGCCCGTCGTGATGTCATGTGATCATGTGTGATTGACAGGTCAGATGTGAGTGAAGCTCCGCCCCAGTGAGCCCAGGGATGCCCGTCACTCAGCACAGTCAGCACGTGTTTGTTCCTGAAGCGCAGGGAGAGTTTTGCACCCGAGAACCTTAAAGCAGCGCTACGGCAGTTATAAATCCCTGACATGACGATGCTTATCTCTTTCTTTCTGCTCTTTAGCGGTGTTTCATTTGTCACAGAGCCAAACTGCTCATAAAAAAAAAAAAAAGAAAGACTAAAGTTGGTCAAGGCGTGACACGTTATCTCTGCTAAGATAAGCTTTTATTATTATTTTTTTTATAGAAGCAAACAAGGTCATGTCGATTATGTGTGTACATCTACTTTACAGACCAGTTCTTTCAACGTTATTAGCATCGTATTAAATCTCACTTTTAAACAGATTAATCATGTTCGCAGAGACATCCACGTCAAGCTGAAGGGCTGTGTGTGTTGAAAACAAAGACACACACACACACACACACAATTGGTTCGCAGGTGATTTGTGAATGTAAATCTTTTTCCTGGTGGATGCAAATGTAATCGTTTTGTTTCCGAGATTCATCAGCGAGTCACGGATATGAAGCGCTTCAGGGTTTTTGTGGTGACAGGATAAAAGCCAGGATTAAACTCACAGCTAGTGTAAATAATACTGAAAGCGTTTAACGCTATTATCCAGAATGTTCTACTTTTTTAACCTTGATGCAAATACCGCAGGTAGGACCAGTGACACCAGTAGGTCTTTCGTTTGTATGTTGCTCTCTTCCTGTTGACGTAAAACTCGAGACCCGGTGATGTAATCGCGGGTGGGGTCGGTATTAAAGATGCTCATTCACAGGTACAAAACGATGTGCAAAGGTTTAGATTTTGGCCATTTCGTAAAAAAAGCGTTTACGTGCAGTTAAATAATCGGATAACCGGAAAAGTTCGAACGTAGACATTTCAGAAAGAGTCTTCAGTAATCAGATATTTATTATGTTTAGTGTATAGTGAAGCCACGTGATGACATTTTCAGGACCGCGATAACTAAATAAACGCTTTATTGACTGAATAATTGAGAATTCTCAAATGTGATTGGTTGCTCTCCAGTCACTGTACCGCAGCGCTGCTGAATTCCTGGTTCTCATTGGTCAGGAGGTGTTGATTAGTTTTCTGTACCAGCAGCTCAGACAGTAGCGCAGCAGCAAATCGCAGGTGCACTCGTTCTGTAGTGACGGCTCATTCAGCAGGACTTGTGTTGTCATCTGACAAACACACAACCTTTTGATGTGGTCACGTTTTGTTTTTATTTAACATTCATGCAATGAGTCTCCAGTTTCAAAGTTTTCCACTTGCAGGAAAGTCTTCAGGACAGAGGAGCTTCACGCTTTGCGGTTTCTCTGTAGCATGACAAGCTGCGGGTTTTTTTTTTTTGTTTGTTTCATTAACTTCAAGGGAAAGAAAAGACTGGTGAGGGTGAGGCTACAATACCGGAACTGCTAACAGGAAATAACGTGGTTCCCAGATGTTTCACAACATTAATACGAAGTGCATACGGATGTACGTGCACACGCACGATGTGTTGTTTTCTTCAGGACGTGCTGTTACAGGGAGATCATCAGCTTCATGGCGGTACCTGTGACTCCGCTTCATCACACCACCCCATCGGTGATTATTTTCCTCTAACAGCGCCACACGGAGTGTTTTATTCCCTACATTCTCCTGCGATGAAGTGGAGAAAATGTAATAACAGCGTACAGCAGGTGCAGAACAGAGACTCTTTGTTGGTCAGAAATGCGGCCCACCTACGTGTTATTGTTCGTTTTGTAAAACCTCACTGTTTGTTTGGGAGTCGCACTTCGTCATCATCCTAAATCTGGATTAGAGATGAAAGGCGAATCGAGATTTGAGGCAGTAACGCTATGAGACGTGATATAATAACTGATCTCTTTCTTCTGGACGTATTTTTTTTATACGCACAGACTTTTTTTTTGGATACAGGAGCAGCCGTAACGAGGCTCGTCCTGTAACACGTGGCCGTGAGAGTTGTGTTCCCCACGTGTGCAGCTTGAAATCCGCAAGGTTGTGATTTTTTTTTTTTTTTTTTTTTTTTTTTTCTTCAAGTGACTCGTTACTTATCAGGACATAAGGAGATAAGACATTCTGCTGTTCCTGATAAACTGCTTCACTGAAACGCACTCTCTCTCTCCTGCACATGGGCACTTTTCTTTTTTTTCCACACTATGTTGTAGCATATATTATATTTTGTTATTCTACTTAGATGTCTTGACTACACCCTCTCTTTCTCTCTCTCTCTGTCTCTGTCCATCCATCCATCCGTCTTTTCCACTTTCTCCTTCATTTTCTCTCCTATCTCCTATCTCCTTCTCTCTCTCTCTCTCTCTCTCTCTCTCTCACCTTCTCTCCTTCTCCTTTACCTTCTCTGGCTCCTTTCTCTGTTTCTTTCTCTCTCTCTGTCCTTCATTTTGTTATTCTCTTTCTCCCCCCTTATTTCTCTCTCGCTCTCTTTCCTTCTGTTCCTCTCTCACTTTTCTCCCTCTCATCATCATTTCCCACAACGTTTTGATCTCTAAATCTTTGAGTTGCGCAATTAATTTAAAAAATATGCCATAGGAAAAAAGTGGGGGAAAAGTGTGTGTGTGTGTGTGTGTGTGTGTGTGTGTGTGAGAGAGAGAGAGAGAGAGCGCAGCTCCTCTTATGGAGCTGGTCTGGTCAGGCTTATTCAGCGTTTTCCTGTGCCCTCTTGCTCAAGCAGAGGAGGATTTCAGCATCACACACACACACACAGACACACACACACGTGCAAACACGCAGCTTCCTCGCAGTATCGACAGCTAATAACTTTCCGTCTCAGTCGCACGCGAACACTCCAACACTTTCACAGCTGCATGCAAATGTTTTCTCTCTCCTGTTCTTCAAAGAGCCACAAACAAGACGAAACAAGCGCAGGATCTTTGTTTCAGCCGTGTTGCATCGTGGGTAACGTGAGCTCGCCTGTCTGTGAAAAGCCCCAGTAATCACGGTTCGTGTCTCGTCAGGTAACAGGCTGACGCACAAACACTGGAGTTCAAAATCATGTACCGAAATGTGAGGGTTTATCATCACGAGCGTACTTTCTACTCTGACGTTTTCTCTGTCCTGAACTGATGCATCACTCACACACACACACACACACACACACACACACAGCTGCTGCAGCTCTCTTTTTCCTGGATGAAATCCACACACACACACACACACACTGCTCTGTAATCTGCGGCAGATGTTTGACCCTGATGAGAGGCAGGAGGAATAACGGAGCCGAGAGCGCTTCGTCCTCAGAGTTCCTCTTTTCCTCAGCAGGAGTGCAGCTCGTGTGTCATGTGGTCGAGGGGCACGAGGTGCGGTCAGGACACATACACAACTCTCAGACCCTGCAGTTATTTTCTTCTTCCCTCTCCACACAGGAGAGAGAGAGAGAGAGAGAGAGTTAAAAAACAGATGTGAGAGTTGATTCATGAGAAGTGGTGATTTCACGTGCAGCAGCAAGTTGTTCGTTGTAACGTCGCTCCTTTTTTTTTTTTTCCAAAAGTCGCTGATTCCTGTTGAGCAGATTATCTCTGCTGATAGATTCTTCCTAATCCAGCACCATTTCACTCTTTTAGACTGTGTGTGTGTGTGTGTGTGTGTGTGTGTTCTGGAGATGTGGACCTGTTGTGGTAGTGTATATTAGTAGTACACTTGCTATGCAGTTGGGAGTTAGTCATGTACTTGGGCTCTAGTGCTCGTTACTTACGTTTTGTAAGGAATAAATCACTCAGTGCTGCGCTGTTAAAGGAAAATAATCAACGGTGATGTGGTTTAATAAAGCAGAGTTACTCTGACAACCCAGAAGTTGAGTATTTTCCTATAACAGCATGCGAAGAAGTGTTTTATTCCGCTTTTACCGCAGAAATCTGCCAACCATTATGGTTTTTAATTTTTTAAAAAAAAACACGTTTTGTTTTTTTTATCCATTTATAGCTACATTTAATGTTTTATATATCGTGCAGTATATCGGCTATAAACAGTCGTTCCTTCACTGGCCTCTTCCTTTCTCTCTTTCTCGCTCTTGAAGTTAGAAAGACGGAGAAACGCAGCGTGTCACGTTCACAAAGCGTGAGCTCCTGAGCTGCCGTTCTGGAAAATGAATCAACGACCCATGTGACCAATCAGATTTGAGAATGCAACAGCTAGATATTTACCGTCGATGGCTATATCGACTTAAATTAGATTTTTATTAGCAACGTTTTCTAACGAGACATCTTTATTTATTTCCAAGCAACATTTCAGTGTTTGCTTTACTACAGTATTTATTTTTCCTCCCCCCCCCCCCCTTCATGGTTGTCATTCACACGCTCTTACACACACACACACACACACCATTAAACTGGCATTTAGATAGATTTGATAGTGTGTGCATAAGAGATTTGATTGTGTGTGTGTGTGTGTGTGAGTGAATTACAGCCTCTCGTATCATTCAGTCGTATTTCTAGCTGACGTGTCACATGACACACGGGTCACATGACATTTTAAACGCAGGTCCTTGGCTCAGATTATGTTCCCATGGAAAAGTCCCCATGACCCAAAAGTGTAAACACCCAGGACACGAACTTTCTCATAGACAGTGTGCCACTGAGCAGATCCTTCTGAGATCAATAAGCTAATGCTAACAGCCCTGTCCGGGTCGTAGACGACCTCTGCGCCTTCAGAGCGTCGCGTTATTTAATCCTGCCGGCTTTACACGTTTTCACCCTGAAAGTCTCAGTACACAGGATGCGATGTATAAAAATATCAAATGTGTAGGTTGGGTGAAAATCGTTTTGAATAGCGGTGTGTGCTGTGTCTTCGTTTCAAACTCACTCCCGTTTCCAGACCTTCTGCTTCTTTGTTAACTTGGGGCTTTTTTTCACGCCGGTGTTTCATTCTGCTCAAAGTCACGGCAGCCTGTAAGCTTTTTTTTCCTCACATAAGCCTCGTGATAATTTCCCAGCAAGAGTAATTAGGGTTTTAAAAAAAAAAAAAAAAAAAAGACATGTGCGGTGTTTCCTCCAAATTTGTCCAAATTACAGACCTGAGGCACACAGCTGTCCTTATTCCGCCTTCTGACCGGGACAGCTTTCATTTCAGTCGCAGGAGCGCAGAGGAGAAATTTGAATAATCTGAATAAAATGGCAGTTTTATAAGTTCATACCATTTAGCTCTGAAGCTGTGAGTAGCAAGAGGAACAAAGCCATGATGCCAGGCATGTGCTCGTTATTGTTTTATACAGTATAACACACTGGTGGGTGTGCTGTTACAGGAAAATAATCAACAGCATGGTGGTTTGAGGAGGTGGACTTACCGCGACCACTCCGAAGCTGATTCTTCTCCTATAACAGCATGTCGTCTCGAAGTGTTTTATTCCTCTTTACGCCACAGCAACTTGCCAACGACTGAAAACAGTTTTGAATTAAAGAATGACACGTCATACCTTTTATCCCTTTAGAGTTATGTTTCATGATGTACATCCACAAGCACAAACACCGCAGCTTGCCGCGTTACCGAGAAACCGCAAAAGAGCGTAAACTCCTCTGTCCTGAAGATTTACAGAAGAGTTACAGCTCTGACTGTAAAGCGCTGACACTGGAGACTCCTTGCGTAAATGTCACATAAACGTCTCCCCACCGTATCGTAGATCACGTTTTGTTTTTTTGTTTTTTTTTTGTTACTATAGAAACGATAACGTAGTGAAACTACAGTCAGAGCTGCAGTTATAGAAAATTAATCGACACCTTCTGACCAATCAGAATTGAGAATTTATTGTACGAGTTATGTATTGTAGTCACATGCAAAAGTTTGTACACCCATATTTAAATTGCATGTCTGATTTTGGCTGCTTGAAGTTGGTTTTGTATTTATTTGTAATTTATTTTATTTATTTATTTTTTTTTTAAAGCATTTATTATCTGTTTGCTTTGTCCCCAGTATCCGTTCCTCCCCGGACTCACTCTGGCTTTGAGCTGGAGCGCGCTGGTGTGCGTGAGCCGCATCTACATGGGCATGCACTCGGTCCTGGTAAGCCAAAAACCACACGGTCACGTTAACACTTTGATGCACAGTGTCTGCAGTCAATTTAAGGCTGTTTCAATATGATAAATTATAAGATGCAAGTCATCTCGAAATCATTTGACGTTTGTAATTTAACTGCAGTTTAACACGAAACTGATTATTTAGATGTTTTTCCAGCTCTCCAAGACTAATTGCCGTTCTTAGTGCAGCATGTCTCTGGTAAATATTTAGAAACCTTTGACACAAATTAAGTAAAAAAGAAAGAAAAAAAGAAAATGTGTTCAAGACTCAACTGAAGGCCCTAGCTTTATATATATATATATATAGAGAGAGAGAGAGAGAGAGAGATGTAGAGATTTTAACTGTGAAATCAGCTGCATCATGCAACAGGCAGAAACTGCATACATTTTGCTCAAAAATGATATTTTCTATCATTTTGGACATCAGCAGTATTATTTTTGATCTGAATGTTTCCTTTTTCTTTTGTTTCTAAGCACTTCTTTATTTCAGGTGTAATGTTTTATCCGTCTTTTTTTTTTTTTTTTTTTAAAACTCGTAGTATTCCTGCACATGGCAATCCATTTACATAATACGAGTGATATTTATAAAAGAATCAGGATACAGATATATTTTAAACAATGATTACGGTATGTAAGGGTTAATGACTCCTATCAGGTTTTTGTCTAGCTCTCACGTTCTCTCCTGCTCAGAAATGTGGAAGCGGTTTGCGCTGAATAAAACGGATCGTTTCAGTCGTTCCTGGTTCGGTTCCTGCGGTATTATAGCGTAAATCTATGACCGTGAGTTAAGCCCAAAACCTTATGAAATGTGTTGCTCTCATCATGATGTTCTGGCTTTTGTTGTACTTTGTGCTCGCATAATTTTCAAGTGTATGTACTCTTTGTTTTGTTTTTATGCACTTCAATCAAATAATAATTTACTCCTGTGGCGTGAATAATGTCAATCATTGACTATGCGATAATCTGACCTAATAAACCTGATGCGTTAGCAGTTCCGGCTAAACTTTCTTGACTCAGGCTCAAAGGTGCTCGTGACACACGCGCAAAAATGTACACACTCTCCCTGGTTACGTGGAGGGGAATGTCCTTACGAGTTCTAGCTGTGAGCTCGATGTTTCATCATAAACGTGTAGAGGAAAAGGGGGCTATCTGGTTAATGAACGATCATTTAGAGTCAAAAAGCTGCTATAAAGATATTCGAATGTGTGTGCAGAAAATGGCTGAAAGTTCTTTGTGATTTGAATTCATACCAAATGCTTTGTTAGCTTGAAGTTGGTTCTTCTTTATTAACAGGTTGAACAATATTATTATTATTATTGTTCAACCTGTTAATAAATGTTGGTTTCTTGAAATTGATTTTATTTACTTTTCACTAATCTTTACACATTTAATGAGCAACGTTCAGCTTCTATGTGAAATTGAGGCCAAAGGTGAACTTTAAATCAGTCAGCCAAAGAACGGACTCCTGAGTGTTATCAGGTCTTTAAGGTCATAGCCATAAATATCTGTTATAAGCTGCTTTAAAATTCAAGCTCAGCATTTAAGGTGCTGATTTTTACTGTTTTAAAATAATTCACCCAAGGACTGGGCAATATGATGATATAATATCTATATCCGAATAAATATACACTATAAAGCCAAAAGTTTGTGCACACCTGACCATTATACTCATAAGTGCTTGGTGAAGATCCCATTCCAGATTTATTCCCCCTTTGCTGTTATAATAAGCTCCACTCTTCTGGGAAGGCTTTCCAATAAATTTTTGGATTTTTGGACTTTTGGCTGTGGGGATTTGTGCTCATTCAGCTACAGTGGGATGTCGAGGAAGTCTGGGGTGCCGTCGGTGTCCCTGTTCATCCCAGTGGTGTTCAGTGGGGTGGAGGTCAGGGCTCTGTGCAGGACACTCGAGTTCTTCCACTCCAACCTTCACACACCATGTCTTCATGGAGCTCGCTTTGTGCACAGGGGCATCGTCATGCTGGAGCAGAGTTTGAGCCTCTTAGTTCCAGTGAAGGGAGACTGTAATGCTTCAACATACAAAGACATTCTATGCAATTGTGGGCTTCCAACTTTGTGGCAACATTTTGGGGAAGATATACGGGTGTGATGGTCAGGTGTCCACATACTTTTGACCGTATAGTGTATCTTGCCCCCTCTTTAATTTACACACGTTTACATTTTTTTTTTTTTTTTTTTATCCCCCAGGACGTGATTGCTGGTTTCCTCTACAGCCTGCTCATCCTGGCCATATTCAGTCCAGCCCTGGAAGCCATCGACACGTTTAACCTGTCTTCCAGCTACGCGCCCATCCTCATCGTGTCTCTGCACGCCGTCTTGGGGCTTTTCTCCTTCACCCTGGACACGTGGAGCACGTCTCGAGGCGACACCGCTCAGATCCTGGGCACGGGCGCCGGCATCGCCGTGGCGTCCAACCTCAACCACCAGCTGGCTCTGATCCACGACCCTCCCGCCTCCATGCTGCCTATGCAGGCTCCGCCTCTCAGCTTGGGCCTCTTCGGGTGGAGTTTGCTCCGGTTTGTCCTGGGCGTGGTGATGCTGATAGTCACCAGGGCAGTGATGAAGGCTCTCACGATCCCCCTGGTGTGCCGCGTCGTCGGAATCTCAAGCCAGGACGTGCGCAAAGCCAGGCAGCACATGCAGGTCGAGCTTCCGTACCGGTATATCGTTTACTGGACCGTAGGGTTCAGCGCCTTCTTCCTCGTGCCCTTCATTTTCAGCTGCGTCGGCTTGTACTGATCGGCCGAAGCACAGGTTAATAAAAGAACAAATGGAGCTAGAGTTGTAGCGCTGCAGTTCATTCAAGACCAAAAAAAAATTTCTTTCAAAAATTCCCAAAAAATTCTTTGCGAAAGAGTTTACCATAAAACCTGCACTGCCCAAAGCAATGGCTTCCGATCCACATTTTACAGCCGCATGTAACACATTTTAGACCTAATTCATTTATCTTTCTAAAACCACGTTTTACGTTCAGGGTATTAATGGTTTTTATTAATGACCATTAATAATAATAGGCACATATTTTTTCCAACCCTGTGACTGCAAGTTCTCAGAGTCTTCAGTTTGTCAGCAGCATCTTGGACACTTGAAGATTCTTTTATTTGGGATCAGAGACTTTTTTCTTTTTTTTTTTATTTGTCCGACTGAAATTTCTACAACTGACTGAACTTGGAAGACCTCAGTAGCCTTCAGCTAACTGAGCGGAGAAGAGAGAACCGGGATGACTTTAGAGCTCGCAGTTCGAGGTGGACACTGTGGTCGTACTTCTCAGTCGATCCAAAAACGTGTCCACTGTGAGGTTTTTCAACACTGAAGACCTTTTTTAGACCTTGTTAGTTTAGCAATTAGAGATTTAACCACTCTCTGACAAATAATTCAGGGTCGGTCTCTGTGCACACAGATTAAGCATTCCCTTTGCTTATTAATATGAAAAAAAAAAAATCGTAACCCTCTGAAACTGAAACAAGGTTTGGACGTTTTTTCAAATTCCTCACGAAAGCAGCCAGGCGAGTTTCCCCGTTACTGCGTGCTTGATTTGCTAACGTGTTTGCATTGTCGTGTCATGTATGCGACATTACTGACATCCGCTGTGGAATCTCCGGGAAGATCTACAGGACGTACAGATCTACAGACGTCACGTTTGTTACGTAGTTCCAGTGAGGAACATCTGTACACCGACGCTAACCTGCTCGCTCGTGCTGCTATTGCATTTAGACAATCAGTTCTAACCACGCTGTGGTCAGCCTTTCTCATGTTCTTCTTCTTCAGGTTAAATGTTTTTTTGTTTTAATTTTTTTTAAATGATTGTTTTCCGTGCTCTGAAGGAGATACTCGATACAAAAAAAATAACTTCAGCGTCTACTTGTGTGAGCTCGGAGAAGTCTGCTGTTTCAGACTGACGTTTGTGTTTGTGGTACTGTTTTAAAAGAAATGCACTGTTTCCCAGAATGCACTGCTTTTACATGTGGGCTTGTGTTCGTGGGCACTAAGTCGTGTGTGTGTGTGTGTGTGTGTGTGTGTGTGTGTGTTGTGCATTCACACTAGCAAGAAACAAGTAATTAGCATACCGTTGTCGCTTGTGGGCGTGGCCTGTTCTGATTTGAGATGGTAGTAGCCAAAGTGGCTGCTTCATTTTACAATTTATACACATGAGCGTGTTACTTTTGTTTAAAACGTATGTTTTAGTGGAGTAAAACGGTTCTATTTCCATTTTTGAGCACATTTTTGAGCTCGTTCTTTGAGCAAAGCCCTTAACCCCAGCTGCTCAGTTGTGTGTTCCGCTCAATTGTAAGTCGCTTTGGATAAAAAGTAAAGAATGTGCCGTGGGATTGTTTTCCGAGGAGCCGGTCGTTTGGATTTGTCACATTACCACGTCAGACCTATTCGCATACATCCCAAATGTCGACAGAACGATGACCCCATGCCACGCACTCGCCTGGAAAATGAACAGTTGCTTGTCGCTGGTGTTTGCTAGTATGAACGCAGGGTTGTGAGTGTGTGTGTGTGTGTTTATGTGTGTGTATGTGTTTGTGTGTCCACTATAAAGAAAGATGGAGAAGGTGAACTTGACAGTGAGTGTCATGTGTAGAACAACAACTCGTCCCTGGCCGACAAGGGTGAAGCTTCGTAGCGTGTTGATCGGTTGTTGGAGACGTAACTGGGATGCCTGAGAAAAGCACTATAGCTGGATGTTCTGGACCAATTAATGAAAAAAGCATTTCAGGTGTGAGTGAGAATGGAACAAAATGTCCTCTCTTTTGTGCCTACAGGCGCTTAAATACATTTATTTATATACATGTAGGCCAAATCAACATGCACAATATTGTTATTTTTCGGACTGACTTAAAGATTTTTATGTTGAGTGGAAAAAAAAAAAATCGAATTCATTACTTTCAGCTTAACCCAAAAGTAGTGAAGCAGCTAAGACATGTTTCTCCAGTTTTACATTTCAGGTGGCAGAGCCTGGGTGGTGAAATGATACCGGAGCGTTTCGCTGCTGAAAAGGCGGTAAGAGAAGGCGGTCTTCAGTAGCGTTCACGCACAGAGACTGTAATTTAATGCTTCGCTGTTCAAACACACAGCCCATTGTTTTTTTGTTTTTTTTTAGAGTAAGCACAGAAGTACTAAAAGTCCCATTTAGTCATTGTAGTCTATTGTTTAAATGTAGTCGACTGAGTGACATAAAAAAAAAAGTGTTAACACGTATAGGGGTGGGTGATACGATGACGTCATCCTTACTACAGTTAATTGCATCACAGTATATTTTTCAGAGCTGGTATTATCATCGTCATCATCATCATCATCATCATCATGACATCGCTCAGCTCCAGTAACCAGAAGCTGATTGGATGTTAAAATCTACTTTTAAACCAAGAGTTTTCTACTTCTCCAC
This sequence comes from Pangasius sanitwongsei, assembly GCA_037576675.1. Classification (NCBI taxonomy): domain Eukaryota; kingdom Metazoa; phylum Chordata; class Actinopteri; order Siluriformes; family Pangasiidae; genus Pangasius; species Pangasius sanitwongsei. Next base: position 30,270,613 of record CM075005.1, read on the forward strand.
TGTTTCTTCCCGGCTGGAATAGTGATCTTAGCTGACTTTTTTTTTTAAAGTGATGGTGAAACAAAAACAGCCACTTAGCCAAATATCCACCCAACCCCCATGCGCTCATCCTACATTCACACCAGTAAGTCGATCCCTGAAATCGTGGTTCCCTGACTTGCACGTATATGGGAAATGAACCAACACCTGCCGTGTTTTGGCTTGATGGTGTGAATGTAGGGTTGCACTTTACTGTGTGCTACTGAAATGACTCAAATAGCAGAGCAAAGCCGGCACTCGCCTATCGACTATGCAGAATTTTAAAACGCAGCTATGCAGACGTGTAGGTGTGCTGCGAAACAGGACAGAGGAGCCCTCAACGCTCTTCCCTAAACACTGCCTCACGAGTGGCGCAACAGAAGAGCGTTGGGAGATTGTGATGTTCAGATCCCGGCGATGCTGCAGCCGTATACGATGAAGACGGTCGCGATATATTGGCCGTGCTCTCTGGTTAGGAGGGGCAGCGGTGTCTGTGAGCTTAAGTATGAGGAAGAGGGCAGATAGCGATCTGCTCCGAGTGTGTTAGGGCGGCGGGTGGGATTTGGGAGATGAGCCATACAGACAGACAAAGCTGGGATTTAAACAGAACCCACATGGATGGAACTAAACTCTGCACCCCTGGACTGAGTGGCTTGCCAGATCTTGACTATTCTTCAGGCTAGGTCGACTCCACAGGGCCTGACCGTAACGCGTGTGAAGGAGTTGTGAGGCAGGAAATGAGGCTCGAGGCTCGAGGCTCGATCAGTTCAGCGTAGCTCCCACTGTGCCTTTACCGCCCAGTATTTCGGAAGAGTTTCACTAGCATACACGATGAGAAACCGCACCTCTACCGGATAATATTTTTGGCTCAGATGTTGAGTCACACGTCAGACTCCGTCCACGATGAAAGCAATAATAATTACGCACTTCCTGTCTGGTGATTTAAATCATAAGATGGATAGGTGGAGGCCTCAGCATATATCTTACTATGCATGTTAAACATAAACGAATACGCGACATGATTAGTGCGCTGTAAGTACGATAGGGAGACATCGTCTTTCTCCATTTCCATACAGGAAATATCTACTGGATCCTCAAGTGTACTTTACAGACATTTACCCAGAGCTCCATGTTTTGTACGTACCTGAAGTCTGACTCGACTTGAATCGATTAATCTCGAACCAATGCGTGTATAGTTACAATTTACCGTTGTGTCATTTTTTTGTTTCCTGTCGACGTGTTTGTGTGTGAAAGAAAGAGTCGGGACGCAGCTCATGTGCTTATTTCACTAGCTGATAAGTAGCAGAGCTTGCAGTCGCTTGAATTCGTATGAGTAACGTGTGTGGGATTTGTAGCGCCCCCTAGTGCACACTCAACCCCACACGGTCTGGATTTAACCCAGTGGTAGTAATGCAGTGTCAAGAGAGATTACCGTGGGTCTGAATGTTTTTTAATGTTTTAATGTTTTGTCTGTTTTATCTGATTAACTGTTTGTTTTACTAGATCAGAATCTTTTGTGTAGCAAAAAGAAAAAAATGTTTTTGACTGTTTTTGCAATTGCAAAAGAAAAAAGCAATGACATTACAACAGCTGCCTTTTGTCGTTCATTCTTACAGTATGCTATAATATATAATCTAATATTTTATATTATATAATAGAATAAACTACAGTTGTTATAGCTACATTTGCAATATTTTTTCAAGGTCACTTAAAGCAATGGCGCAGTGAAGTTTGAATTAATGAGCAAAGGTGAAAAAGATAACTATGGTGGAAAAATAATAGCTGTTTTAATTCTAAAAAAGATGTCTTTTAAGTCATTTTGTAGTGTTCTGTTTTTCTATTGGCGAAGGTGAGACACGAGGACTTTTCTTATGCCGTAATAATCAAAAAAAAAAAAAAAAAGATTTTCACTGTTTCTTTTTTTCACTCATGACCACAACATTTTCAGCAACTTTGAAGACCACAGTCCCATCATGTCACGTATCCCTGAAATGCTCATTTCCTGATATATATACATGTCAATTTCCTTTATAAACTTTACACACCACGCTGAATAGAGTGAAAACACAATAAAGCCACATTGTATTTTTTAAAAAAAAAATGTTTTCCTCAAAAATCATTCTACATTCAGAACCAAAAATCTCATTTTCTAGACGAGCAGCATTCATGACATTCATTTCACGTGTTCATTCCTGTCCATGATGAGAAGATCATTACAGAGGAATTTCCCGATGTGCTGATTACTGTTGGATTTACAGTCGATTTTATACTGATTAATGGCATATAAGACATATTTTAATAAGAGTAGATGGTATTTTCTTGATTAAACAATAAAACAATTATAACAATCTTCGGTAAAAGTCTTTAGCTCGTGAAATAAACGTCACACTGAAATAAACTTCACACTGAAATAAACAGTGTAATTCCAATATTTACTATTACTAGATTTTTGCTTTCATTAAGTGTGCAAATTCCCACGTATTTAATTAGATGACGCCTCATTTGCATAAACATATAGAAGTTTTTGAAGAACCTCAAATAAAAATATATATATATACTTGTAAGAATATTTGTAGCAATCGGCATTAATTGTGATATTGATTGTTTAAAAAAAAAAAAAAAAACCCTATTCACCTTCAGTGTCTCACCTGAAGGAAGAAAGGAAGAAAGAAAGAAAGAAAGAAAGAAAGAACACCGAGTACACGTGACTCTACAGAGGAGGACAGGAGACGTATTGGGAATTATTTTTAATATCTTAGACAGGACAGTGTGGGTGCAAAAGCAACAGCTTGTCTAACAAAGCTCATTTTTAAGTTTCACCTTTTTATCTGGTTGTGTGTTTATTTACTCATTAGCTGACTTTTGTGTTTGAAGCTCTCTGCTTGTCCTCAGGGTGATGGATCACGAATGACATGAGCGCCACACAGCGGTGAGTAGCTACAGAGCAGAAACCGTAACACACACACACACAGATGTGATCATTACACAGTTATACAAAGATGAGCTATGACATGAAAACCACTGACAGGTGAAGTGAATAGCATTGATTATCTCATCACAGTGGCACCGGTCAAGGGGTGGGATATATCAGGCAAACCAATAATCCCATGTTTGTACCACTGTTTTTGAAATAAACTAAATGTAACATAAATCAGAATGACTCAGCTGCTTGAATTATTGCATCTTAAAAGCACATTTTCTGACTTTCTGACATTTTCTGTCTGAAGTCACTGAAGAAGGTGAGTTTGTTCTTTGATTTTACTTTTGAAATGTCATTGTATTTTACGTTTAAGGACAAGCTGCTATCAGAACACACTGTATATGAGTTGGCATTAAAAATGGTAATGCTGTTATCATTGAAATAAACAAATCTTATGTAAAAAAAAAAAAAAAAAAAAAAAAGTGAAGTGTAATTAAATGCATAATATTTTTTTTTTTAAATCACTTGTGGAAATAAATGGATTATGATTATGTCCCTGAAAGAAGGAAGGAGCCTGAAAAGGGGACTCGGTTCTCTTTCTGGGATGTTTTCCACTGATGAGCGCTTGTTATTCACACTAAAACGTCTTCACAATTAACAGTAATATCATTCAAAATGGTTCCCTGATGCTTTCTTCAATAGAGAGAAAACTTCTGCTTCATCAGACTCTCATGTAAATGCTTGGCAGAGATAAAATACATGTATATACACTGTACACACACACACACACAGGATAATACAGTAACTGTTGCTCTTGTCACTGACAAACTACAGCTACTGCCTGATTTGAGTAACACCAAGCAGTTCTTTAGCTATAAAACAACACGTAACAACGTTTAAGACATTATGTGTTTCATCACATTATGTAAACATCCCTGTAATCATAAATAAAGGTATTTAAAATATAGCGGCTTCTCGTGTTTCACGTCGAGCGGTTAATAGTGTTGCACACGAAGCGGAAGCGGAAGTGGAAGAATACCAAGCCGCTCTCTTTTATACAGACGGAGAACTAGACAGAGTGTAAAAGCCGTAAACACAGGACCATGACTTTATCCCCTGTGTAGGGGGTAGTGAGTTATTTGAGACTCTTTGACAGGCAGCGTTTTAGAGGTGGGTTTTGTTGTTGTTGTTGTTTTCTATATTAAAAAAAAACAACATTTTATTTAGTATATATGGGCTATAAATTCTTATATTCTTCATAAACTCATAGGCAGGATTGTAGCTTGCACTGACTTGTATATGTAACTTATCTAGCTCAAGACACACACACACACATTATATATATATATATATATATATATATATATATATATACATATACACTGCTCAAAAAAATTAAAGGAACACTTTTTAATCAGAGTACAGCATCAAATCAGTTAAACTCCTGGGATATTGATCTGGTCAGTTAAGTAGCAGAGGCGGTTGTTAATCAGTTTCAGCTGCTTTGGTGTTAATGAAATTAACAACAGGTTCACTAGATGGGCAACAATGAGACGACC
>CM075005.1:30275209-30287241 GCA_037576675.1 Pangasius sanitwongsei
AGCTCAGTGATGCCCTGGTCCAGATGTGGGAGGAAATACCCCAGGACACCATCCGTCGTCTCATTAGGAGCCCCGACATTGTCAGGCATACATACAAGCACGTGGGGGCCATACAAACTACCGAGTACCATTTTGAGTTGCTGCAATGAAATTTTCAGCAAAGTGGACTAGGCTGCTGCATCATCTTTTACACTAATGAACATTTTGGGAAATTCAGTCATAATATTCTTCTAATCAGGGACAGGAATGAACATGTGAAATATCACACGCTGAGATTTTTAAGAATATACTGTGTACTAAAGTGTTTCCACTCCACTCAGTGTGGTTTATAAGGTTTATAAAGGAAATTAAGGTGTGTATCATAATGACACATGTACTGACGTGTATATACATGAGGAACCAAGCTTTTCAGGGATATAGTATGACTTGTATGTTGTGATTGTTAAGTGGGCGGAGCTTAAAAACCATCAGAGTTGCTAAGTTTCAGGTAACTCCAGAGGAGGAGAAGATGTGTTAGAGGACATGTCGTTTATTCAAAAATCTGAAAAATTACCAAACTTGGTTCACCCTGTAGTATCTTGCCTTAAGGGTTTACAACAAAAATAATACAAATCTAAATGTTTCTGGCTTTTTTGACAGCTTTAGACTCGCTCCTAAATGTTCACTACATCAAAAAAATGTTTCTTTATTATACAACAGTTAGTTCCGGTCCACTAAGTATAAATTTTTCAGGAATATAGCTTCTGACTTTAAATGTGAAAGCTCGTCAGAAGAAAATGAAAAGGAAGAAGGGACGTTTCACCGGATGCATTTATCATTATGAGCTGACAGGTTATCAGTGAGCGTGGCTTCTTCAGGATCTATTTCCTCTGGCGGAGCAAAAATAAAATTTCGAGGACTGTTGTATAAAAGCAATATCATACTCTACACTACGGTTAGGGTTAGAGCAGGGCTATAAAATCAATGAGGTTGACTTTTGATCTGAATGTTTGATGACAACAGGTTTAATTAACCCTGTAAGCATTTTTTTTCCATTAGAGAGTGCCAGTAGTTATTCTCCACTCTCATGGATTCCCTTGAAGACACCTTCGAGACGCTGTCAATCTCCAGACGCTTGCAGCCAGATGAGCCTTCGTACATCCTGGACTTAACCCTTTCTCCTGTAGACCTCATCGCCGTGTCCTGCTCCAATCATGCTGTTCGTCTGCACGCCAGAGAGACCCTCCGAGTTCTGGGAGAATATCAGGGCCACGCAGGGGCCGTGTTCGGGGTTCGATTTTCTCCGTCCTCGCCCGAGCTGCTCTTCACCGGCTCTTCCGACGGGACGCTGCGATGCTGGGACGTGCGTCGGCCCGGTTCCTCAGCGGTCCGAGTGTTCAGGAGCGATCCGGATCACTCGTACTGTTCGTTCGACGTCAGCTGTAACGGCGCGGTGGTGTGCGCCGGAACCGAGCAGCTGGGCGACGACAGCTTTCTGGTTTTCTGGGACTCCCGGACGACAGGAGGTGGAGCCAAACAGGAAGGGCTGCTGGGGGTGTACTCGGAGTCGCACAGTGATGACATCACAGCCGTGCGCTTCCACCCAAAGCAGGCGGATAGGCTGGCGTCGGGTTCCACAGACGGCCTGGTGAACGTGTTCGATTTGAGTTTGGGAGAAGAAGACGACGCCCTCGTCACCACGTGCAACTGCGACTCTTCCGCTAGCGCCCTCTGTTGGTCAGGTAGGCAGCCTAGAACAGCTCTGCATACTTTTTTTTTTTACGTGCCTTATTGTCTTCTCCACACAGTTAATTAGTGATTATTGTTTACATGTCAGAATGAACCATGTGGCTTCATGTCAGACTCTATAATTAGGCTGATTTACAAATGTCTCATTGAGAAATCCTCAGTTTCTCCTCCTACACTGTTGTGTTTCGTTCTACTTGAGTGCTTGAGCAACTCTCATGGAGAGAGGCATGTTAATCAAACATACTCATTAGTATATTAAGCCACGCCCACCAAGACTGCTATCAGTATTATATTCCTGCTTTGATTACTGAAATCAAATGGTCTTTCAGCACATTCCTGCCATATTACCGTGCTTAAAAGTGTAGTCAGTCATTTTTGTCAAAGGTTATTCATGTCGAAACAAATCCACCCTTTCCCTTCGCTGTTCCCTCCAAAGCCACGCCCATAAAGCACATTCCTTGGCTGAAACGTCTGAATGCTAGTACAGGAACGGGAGCTTTGTGAATCAACAGCCTCCTTGATCTGATTGTTTCAGATGTTGTTGGTGCACATCATTAGTTTTATTTCCCGTTTACAGATCCTGGAGCTCCACAGATAAGCTCAACACTCAGGTTTGGTATCAGAAACATCTTACAGTATTTTGCACGATGTTGACGCTACATACACTCCGATCGGCTCTACTGGGAGCATTTCACTCTCTGATTCTGAAAGCACCATTGATGCTACAGTTGTTGTTTGGCTTCTTTTTTATTAAATATGGTAAATGTAATATTCAGTTTGATGGTTTTCAAGAGAACCACGTTCAGTATTAAAATTCTTCGACAATAATGATATAATGATGTAATGAGAGCATGGCATGCCCTAATGAAAGGTTAGGTCGTTACTGGGATTGGTCATTTCAGTTGCAGGTCCAGTAGTGGAAGCGTCAGGGGCCTGGACATGTGTTATATTGGACAGAAGGATGGAGACACATGTTTAGATGTGAGAAACATTCACCAAAATAATCTGATTTGGTTTTTAGGTAAAAATCAGGACCAGCTGCTGTGTTTGACTCACGACGAAGGCCTCCATCTGTGGGATTTGTCTCGGCTGGACAGCGACGACTCGTTCACGCTCTTCAGTTCATCCGACGCTCGAACCCTCGTCTCTTTACCCGAGGAAACTCCTCTGGACTACTTTGTGGGCGGAACGTGGCTGGAGGAAGCAGATCGCCTGGTCGTGGTGGGCGGATCCCACAGTGGAGAGCTCCACCTGCTGGACTGCAGTGGCGGTGAACTGAAGCTGATGAAGTCACTGAGTGGCGGCCATTCATCCACGGTGAGGTGTTTCCAGTGGGACGCGTTGGGCGGGGCCTTGCTGACGGGCGGCGAGGACGGCGAGCTGCTGCAGTGGAGGGCGGGAGCCGAGGAGATCAGCGTGGGGAAGAAAGACAACTTTAAAAGCGCCTCGTCCATGCACCTTAAAGCAAAATCACACAGGAAGCAGGCACTGAAAAGAGAGAAAAAGCATACATTTTAATTTTCATCCTTTCTGTGGAAGATTATAGTTTTAAAATATTGAACACGGATTATATTTTAATAAAACATTATATTGAAAATGTCTTTTTTTTTACTTTATAATGTTTCCTGTGGTATGTGCAATAATCAGCTATCAAAAACTCGTTCATTTTTTTATACTTATTCAGTCATACACTATTTAAATCTTAATGCTTAGATTGCTCTGTTTTATTCAAATTGTTCTGATGCTCTGTATTTTATTCCAGTGGTAACTCTTGCACACTGTGTGTGTGTGTGTGTGTGTGTGTGTACGATTTGAAACACTACTGCAGGATTATAAGTTGTTTGTTTACTTAATAATCAGCCATTTTTACCACACAGCTATAAAATACAACATAACCAAACAAATCATTCTAGCAATGCGAGTGCACTAAAAGCAGTACAGCAAGCAAATTAGGAAAGTCCCCTTATATTTGTTTCTCATTTTTTAGAGAGAAACATCCAAAGCAGTGAATCTTTATTAAATTAACTTAAAACTTAAACTTGCCAACTGTACCTTCCAAAAAGAAAGGACCTTTGCTGTGTACCGATTGGTTTGGTAGATTATAAATAGGTAACTATAAATGGATAAAAAGTATGTCCTCCTTTAATAAATAAAAAATGTTGGCATTGGTGTAAGAGGGATAAAAGACTTCGGGACGTCTTGTTACAGGAAAATAATCCTAAATCAGCTTTGTGTCATTGATTATTTTCCTGTAACTGCATTCCCCCAAGTGTTTTATTCCTCACGTATAAACTGTGGCATATGGAACTGATTTGGTTGTGTGTGTGTGTGTGATAAATAAATAAATACTTTTTTAGACACTTCTACCTGGTTGTAGGTGTACAGTCACTGACTCGAACTGTAATGTGTGTAATGCGTAGTGTGTGTTCTCATCATGAGGCTCCTCATGAGCACCGATTTCAGACTGGAGTTGGCTGACTGATGACAAAAAACAAACAAAACAAAAACAGAGGAGTCGTATGTGCGAGTCGACTCTCAGTGACTCGCACACCTAAAAGAGTCGATTCAAAGAGTCGACTCCATCGAATCATATTGATACATATAAGATTCAATCCAGGTAAACTAGGTGAAAAAGGAGAGAAGAGACTCAGTCTTTGTGCGAGTGTGAGTGAGAGAGTGAGTGAGTTTCCCTAATCTAATGTTTACTTGAAGTGTGGAAGTATGAATCAAGTGAATCAAATGTATGGGATTCTTTAGAACAAAACAAAACAAAACGCGCCGCATTGTAATGAATCGTACACGGCTGGGGTTTGGCTTGGCCTCACTTCAAGTCGAACTTCATTCCTCATTTCTGTTTTTTCCACCTTTTTTTTCCCATCTCTCGCCGGTTGACAGCAGTGTTTTTTTTTTCTTCCTCCCCTCGTCCTGTACTCGGCAACCTACACTCATTCTGCGTTCTGTTTTTTTTTTCCCCCTCATGATTGACACCGACGCTGTCCAATCGTATCGCTGAGAAACTTTAAACCGACCAATCAGCGTGGAGTACGGGCTGGCACACAAACCAGCACGGTTCAGCCCGATGTGTGTGTGTGTGTGTGCCATGGACTCAGCCCAGCAATATTGACAATAGGGTGAACCGATTTAATCGCCCTAAATAAATTTAAATACAAGAAAAAACAATCGGAAAGGAAGAATAAGCAGGAAAGGACGGCTAAACACACGGGATTTCTATCAACCATCAGGAAATGTGTTTATTTTAACCGCATCTTTCTTTCTTTCTTTTTTTTAAATGCATCCATTGATGGGACACTGAGGATTATTTCACTAGATGCTTTAAAGATTGGCAGTTTTTAAGCCAACATTGCATCTTTTGTTTGCATTTTGTCTGCTTTCCAATAGGACATTCACGCAGAATTGGGAACATATTTTTTAAGCAAAGTAAATAAATTTAAAAATAATAATAAAAACTGTTTATACGGGATCACTCCTCTTAATCACCTCCTTCTTTCCCCCGAAACACAGAGGATCAAAAGGTAAAACAAACTCCTATCTTTTTAAAATGTACTTTCTTATTTAAAAAATTCACACATTTGTCTTTGTTTACTTATTTGTTTGTTTGTTTATTTATTCATTCACGCTGCTTGTTTTTATTTCCTTTTGCGGCTCCTTTGCTAGCAAGACGCGAGCTGGAATTCGGTTAGCATGCTAGCGAGTTAGCTAGGCTGCTAAGATCATTACGTTTCTCTTTTTTTTCGCCTTCTTCTTTTTTTTTATTTCTATTTAACGAAACGAACACGGTGATCGAATACAGGTGAGAGAATCAGCTTGTTTTATTGTAATGTTATTTATTGTGTTGTTTTATTATTATTAAGAAAGAAATTAGCAGCTAATGTTTTGAACCGGTTAGCGAGTTAGCCGTTGGTGGAGCTCGCGAGGACGGATAAAACTAACAAAACGTCCGTAGAAGCTTCTAGCAGCTCGATATGATCATGACCTGACATGGAATATCTTAAATAATATAATTATGAACATATTTCGGTGGTGCTGATTAATGCATTTTGTGATTTTTTTTGTTTGCTAATAATGCTAATCGCCTGTGTAGGCCTCAGGAGCTCTAGCTCTGTTTCCTAGATTGATGGCAAAACTCTCACTTTTATCCCGAATCCCAAATGGACACCTAGTGCACTAAATAGGGTGCAAGTGGCTTAGTGTATATGTGCACTATGTAGTGCGCTTGTATAGGCAACATTAGGGCGTTTGGGATTCATCCTTGGGAGAATTTGCCATGTCAAATTGTCAGTGAAGGAAGCTTTTTCGGTTATTCGGGCCTGTTATTTATTCACTTTAGTGTCTCGATGATATCCAGAAACTCTGTCAGAGTGCAATTAACCCGCCTTTAATGTAAAATCAAAACCTTGTTATACCTGTCCGTGAGTGTTATGGACAATTTAATAGTATAATTTTTTAAAAAAATAGTTATGGAAATATTGTTTGAATTTGTTTTTTTTTTTTTTTGGTCTGTCAGTCACATGAAAATATTTTTCATGACTCATCCTGTACTGCTCTTGTGTTCATCCAATAAAATGCTCTCCAGAAGGAATATGTCCCGCCCCCAAGGGTGTGTCTTGCTCTACAGTAGCAGCTCGATAGCGGTAAACATGGTTTCTGTGTGTTTATGTCTTCTCTCTCTCACCGTCCGCTTTTCCGACTATCGCGCCATCATTTGAAAGAAAGTGGAGTTCATGTGAGCTTTTGGTTATGTGTTTTATCGATTTGGGGATGTTTAGTGTTGGAATTTTTGCAAGAGAACGCAATCCTTATAAATAATATTTCCGTCAGAAATATTATTTTATCCAGATATCCATGGCATAACAAAAACACACGTCCGGGATATCATCTCTTCGTCTGGGATATCATCTCCTCGTTTAGGACATCATGATCGTTAAAGTGGACAGACGGTGATGAGAAATCCTCCACAGTTTCCCAAAAAAAAAAAAAAGTGGCTCTGTAATTTCACACAAGCTAGATATTGGGTGAAACAGATTGGAGTTGGGGTGGCAAAGGTTCTTCTCAGGAAGGCCACCCATGTGGCCACGCCTCTTCTCCTCTCTTACTCGCCAATCTCTTAATCTCGCCATGTGATTTCTTCCTGAGATCCAGATTTTTGGCCTGATTTTGCTGTCTCCGATAAAAATGTCTTAAATTTTGGGCAAAGTTCTGTCAGTGTGAGCTGAAATCTTGACTGAAGTCTCAGACACTCGTCTAAAATCCCCCCGCAGGAGGAAGGCGAACTCGCAGGGCTGCTACGAATACGGTAACGGTGACCACGAGACATGCCAATGGGCAGAAAAAAGCTTTTCTGAAAAACGTACGTGTTTACGCAAGAACGTGGTACAGTTCTTTTAATCTGTCTGAGGATCTTCATCATATCATCTGACCCCGTTATAGAATCCTGACACGATTGTATTGGGGTCTTGTCAAGTAATTATCTTAAACGGCGGCTGTAGTCGCAGTCTCTAACGTCCAGGCTCGTATGATGGACTGTTCCATCTCTGCTTAAAGTCACAGTTAGGGTTTGATCAAGCTGAACGTTTACACCCAGCTTGCGGTCCACAGCCACTTTCTCCTGACGATTGCACCTTCAACACATATAATTTTCCTTATATAAATGTGCAGAGGTTTTGTTCATATTGTGGTTCTTTGCTACTCTGTTTTTGCGGTCAGCAGTTTGTGTGTAAATCTGAAGAAACTAGTGATCAAGATCTCACACTCCGTGCTTCTGGAAAACTTAGAAAAGAGCTGTGTCTTCTTGCTTTCTTCTCCTCTGTAGCACATCACTCATTTTATTTAGTCACCAATCGTCCAAATGCCATGTTTTTGGGAGGTGGGAGGAAACCGGAGAACCCGGAAGAAACCCACGAAGACACGAGGAGAACATGGGGAACTCCACAGAGACGATAACCCGAGCTCAGGATCAGTTCTGAATAGCGAAATTATTTTATTGCTCAAATGGTTGAGAGAAAATTGTTGTTACACCGTTTTCTTCTTCTTTTTTTTTTTTTTCCTACATGTTTTTGAATTGAAGGATGAACATAAAACAAATGATACAATGTTCAGCGCAGTGTTCCCAGATTTTCGGTTAACTTTTAACATAAACTCTAGCTGCATTTTTAAAGATTCCTGCGCAAGTCAAAGTCGTAATGTGGCACAAGTTCGAGTCGTATATAAGCGTTCTATTTTTCTGAGTAAAATTCAAAAGGCTTGAGTCACGCTTTGAAATAAATGCGATTTAGTCATTAAGGCTACAAAAAGTTTCACGTATACACGACAACGTTTTCAAAACGATTCACGTTTACACATATCCGCGATAACGGCCAAAAACGCCGTATTACGTACGCCAGGCCAGTAGTTGGCGCTGTCACCTTGTTAGTTGGTTGTAATATTGGTGAAGTAAAACCAACTCTTCAGCAGCAGCAACATTACCATGTACTCCGCCATCGTTGTGTATGTTTGTTCGCGCTTGCCTTTACGATAGACACGTACTGCGCATGTCTACATATCTGAGATGTACTACGCACGCGCGTGACGTCACCGTTTTCAAAGATTCCCGTATTGGGTGTTTACATGGAGATGATAAACGTTTGTCGTGTAAACGAACAGGCAAAACGCATAACGTTTTTTGGCTGAAAACGTTGTACAGTTATCCTCACCCACAGCAAAACGGCAACATCCTCATACGAGTCGAAACCTCGTGAAAATGTGCGCTCTCCCAAATCGCGCCTTGCCGTTCGCAGCCCCGCCCATTTGTTTGATGGACAGCCAAGCTCCTCCCACTGTCTGGAAACATTAAACGCACACGGCTTTCCGAAGTTCCTTTCACACGGCTCTCGGAAGCAATTCTGACAAAATATACAGTTTGAGTTGAATGTGCTCGTGATGATAAGGTGTGCTTCATGAATTCGCTTCATTTGATCACTAAATGTGACGAAGAACCTCCTGCTTTCAGTTCTTTCTGTTTGACTGACATTTCAGTCGACGAATCACAGACTTTTTCCTCAACTCAACAGCAGAAACTATTAAAAACAGGATGTTGGAATTTGTGTGTGTGTGTCTTGCACAGAAAAGCTCCTAGTGCCGAAGCTGTTCTGAGCAGCAGACTTGTTTTCTGGCATCCATCGGAAAGCACATCCGAATGGTCATATACGCAGAGCTCAAGGTCGTCGAACGTCCTCCGCTTTTGTGATAAAGTTTGTTATTCAAACTCAGGACTATATTTAGACACAATGCACAATGACCACAAGCAGCGTCACATGCAAATTCGCCTCGAGTCACCGCCGGCACTGGGGTGAACCTGTACAAGTGCATATAGAAGAGCAGGAGGTCATAATTCCAAATATTCAGCGCTGCGTCGTAAAGAGCCGAATATTAAATTAGATAGCAAAATGGCCGCCGTTACGCAGCGTGACGTCTCATGAAACGCACAAGAATGTTGTATAATTTTTCGTCGGCATGCGCCGTGCCTAATGGAAACACTCCAGTTATGCCTTTGTGACTCATTTTTGTGGCATGACAATCCAGGAAACGTTCACTATGATTGTAAAATGAATCACCTGTTGATTCATAATGGTTTGGTAGCCGCTTGGTGAGCGCTTGAGGTGTTTCTCAGAAACTCTGACATGCACATGCTCCTGTGATTTCTCAACTGACACTTTATTATATGCAGCGTGTCCCAAAAGTCTCCCTACAGAGAGGAAATGAACACTTTTTAGCAAAATGTCATCCCAAATATATATATATATATATTCAGATAGCTTTTAAGAACGGCTTTGACAAAAGAAGAAGGTATTGAAATGATTCTCATGGCTGGATCGGGAAGCTGTCACAAGGCTGCAATGGACTTTAACAGGAAACATGGCGAGCACATCACTCACACACACACACACACACAACACTGTTACCAAACTTATTAACAAATTCAAAAAGACTGGTAACCGGCAACCAAGAAGTGGACGTCCACAAACAACCACTGATGATGAAGACACAACCGACGTGGTGCTGATCAACACAGTCCCCTGCGTATGGAGACTTTTGGGACACACTGTACGTTTATATTTTGGCGGGATTTTGATCGTATGACGTATGGAAAAGGATTTACTGAAGTGATGAAACCTAACATCCGGGATTTCGGTGGTACCTCGTTTTAAAATCTTATCTGCAAAATCTTTGTGTAACGCAGGAGCCGCATCGAAACTTTGCGAAGAACACGGATCATAAATTTATTAGCTAGGCCACTCGGCGAGTGGAAACTCCATGTTGTGCGTTTTACGCTTTTAAAGTTTCACTACAAATCAGCTGAGTTTGGAATTATATTTTTAAAAAGATATAGCAATATCACATTATATCGATGTCGTGTTATATTAGATTATTATATCGCATTGCCCACATGCCAGTCGTGCGCTGATGAGATGGAAGAAAGCCCTCCGTAAATCCATCAGGTCTGGCTCAGGGCCGGGTCTCGGCTTTTTTCCACGCCACTGCGTTCATTTTTTTTTTTTTTCGTGGGTACAAAGTAAAACCGAGGAATAATGCTCAGCTTTGCCTTTATTAAGCAAATCAAACATTAGCCAACATGTCTGAATTGTTTACGAGGGCTTTAATCAGGTGCCAGGTGCACTTGAGCTTCATACAGCCGAGTGAACAATAGACCTATACGCAATATATCAGGAGCAGCAATGCTCACGTTCTCTTAGATTATATACTCGAGCTGAAATAGTGAATAAAATAAATAGCAACTCTATCATCTCATACATTGACTTGACATTATTTACAAAAATGTTCTTATGAAATAAATAATTTATTGTAACATTTTTGTGGTTTTATCTTTTAAAAAAAAAAAAAAAAACAGACTTCTCTGCATCTGTCAGAATCACACCAGCTGTTTTTATTACTGTGTCGTTAAGACTGCTGTATGTAAATGAGCTCTGTTCTGATTGGACGGTTACTGAAACAAGTGAAAGGAGGAACCCAGAGTCGAACCTCTGACCCGTCCTGACGTGTACGACCTCTCGTTAAGTGTGTGTAAAGACGTCACGGGTTGCTATATATAGCAACTATCGTTTCTCATCAAAATAAAAACGAAATGATGGCACCTGCGACTGTTCCTTCTACTTGATGACGAGATGCGCAGTTATTTAGCTCGTAAGTAATGTAATATTGAGTGCAAAAGTTTGCACACCCTCAAGAAAATGAAGAGGGATTTAATTCCAAGACACTTCTTCAGTTTGCGAGTCAAATAGCGTGTGTTAAAGAAATCAGTAGTGACAAAACACAAACTGTTCAACTGTTTTATCTGCGTTTCTTCAAACCAGGTCTTATAGAGTCGTTCAAGCCGTTTAAACATTCTGTAATGACCTCTGTAGGTATGTAAGATGCTACCCTTTGCCCATAGCTGTGTAATAAATGGCTGTAATAAATAAATTATCCTTGGTGTTTAAGGAAGTCATGAAGATGAATGGCCTTAAAGCGTTAAGGATTAAGTCTCCGAGGAGCGCTGTCAGTGCCGTTACATAACCCGCGCGAAGGGATTAGGAGAGAAAAGAAGAGCGGAGCGTGTACGCAAGAGTGAATCAGAGTTTAATAGGAAGTCAACAGGAAGTCTGGTAGTGCGAGAGACAATCCTTCAGCTGTATTTCAGTACAGGGTACACGAGGCTGTGCACAGAGCGAGTTTACATGTTTGCATTCAGTCTCATTGGGAAGACGTCCTGCTACAGATGGTTTACACACTCGACACAACATTTAAATACTTCAGTAATCAAATACTTGCTGTTTTGTTCCATCTTTTTTTTATGCCACACTACGAGCTTAAGTTGTTAATTAGGTTCATCTTCAATAAGCGACGTGATTTTGCATAAAAGGACGAAAGTGTTCAGAGTTTGTTTTTGATTATTTAGCGTCTTAAACTCTCAGTGACTGTGTAAACGGGGCGTCCTAAATGCAGCGCCTATTTAAACACATTTTCACAGAAACTAAAGTGGAAAGTTTTTGTCACATTGTCCTTTTTTGGTCATGTACAAGGTCACATGTCAGTGTTTAGTGCTTTCATTTTTGTACTAGCAAGCTACAACATTGCTAACGGCGTGTGTATATACGCTATAAAGCCAAAAGTTTGTGACCGTCACACTCCTATGTGCTTGTTGAGCATCTCATTCCAGATTTATTCCCCCTCTGCTGTTATAATGAGCTCCACTCTTCTGGGAAGGTTTTCCACTAGATGTTGGAGCGTGGCTGTGGGGATTTGTGTTC